>JAOWBB010000001.1:3412398-3427898 GCA_028565995.1 Ricinus marginatus
GGGGAGCGGGGGGGGGGGGGAAATGCGCCACCTTCACGATCTGCAGGTTAATAACGCAAAGGTTACAGCTTTTTAGAAGAGAAAATTTTTATTTTGCATATAACGTTTTCAAAAATATCTGCTGGTTCCTGAGATAATTTTCTTTCCATTTATTTCTTTTCCCAAAAAAAGTTAGGAAAAGCAAGATTTGCTTTGTTTCAGGAAAAGTTATTCATATCAGGTTTTCCCCCTTTTCCTTCTTTATTTCTCTTCATATTTCTTGCTGGAGACATTATTATTTTCTTTTTAAAATTTCTTCTTAACTCCTCCTTCTCTGTTGTCTGAGATTTATTTAGAAATTTTCCTCGCTTATAATATGTTTTCTTGTTTTCTGATTTATCCTCCAGCAAAAGGCGAACTCCCTTTTTTTTATTTTAGCGTTTGCGGTTTCCCGCATACAGAAAAAGGGAAAAAAAACTTTATAAGTTTCCTGTTGAAAAAGGAGGCAAGGATATCGAGTTACCGCAGCAATTACAATACAAAGTTTCCCCCATTTACTCTTTCGAGTACATTCCATAATATTTTTTCTGAAATATTATATTAAATATTTTACAACCAACAGAGTAAAAAAAACAAAATTGTAATCTAACCAATTCTAAAATGAATATCAATCAACGGAAGCAGGGACTGAATTTTTTTTATGTAATCATTTATTGTTGTTAATAGGCATTAATACTGCGCGACAATATAAGTTTTATAATGTTATTTTTTTTTCATTACACCATCAACGTAATCGGTTTCTACTTGAATTTCACTGTAGACGTCTCATAAAAAGAAAATTTTATTAATATTTTCCAATATGGGCATTTATGAAAATTAAACACGGTTACTTCCTGCAAAATGTCACCATCCTACTTACATTTCTAATCAACATGTTACGGATCCCTTAAATTATGGGTTAACGCAGTATAAAAATATTACCAACGGTAAAAAAATATGTTTTTACTTGTCAACAGTCCGAACAGGCAATTTCAGGATCGGAAGATATGTCCAACGTGAAATTACAAACTTCTCAACAAGCTGTTGGATTAAGTCTCTGCATTTCGTAAATCTATTTTTTCCCTTTTTTGTTTATGTACCGCCCCAAATAAAAAGCTCATCTTAAGATTAGGTTTTTCATACATGAAAATAATCTTTCGCTTTTTAGGTATCCAAAGCTGCCATAATTCCTGACCAGAAACATTAAATAAGGATAAATACCCTTCTCGTTTGGTCTAATTAGACTTTCAAATAATTTATACTTTCATGTTTATGCAATTTACATTAGAAATAAAAAAAAATAAATTATTATTTCTGTTCCAAAATCTTTTGTTGTAACAAATTCTCTTTTTGGTTCGCAATAAATTTTCTTTCGTTTTGACAAACGGGAAATTGTTCTCTCTCTCTCTCTCTCTCTGTGTCTAACTCTCGTTCTCTCTTCTTTTCCTTCTTTCTCTTTCATGTCTTAACAGAAAAGATCCCCATTTCCCGTTTATGCCTTAACAGGTCTCCAAAACCAGTAAAGCCTAATTGAAACGTAATTTATTATGATATATTTATATTTGGATAGTTTAGACCACCCTCCACCCCACGAGGAGATACCGACAGCGGAGAAATTACGCCAGGCTTCAATGTAAAAAAGATTAAAAATTTTTTGGTTCTAGTTTAAAAACTTCTAAAAACATTCAAAACTAATTTTGTCTCAGTGGACGGATAAACGATCCATTTGCCTGACTTTTTAACCCGACCCTAACTTGAATCCCCATTATTATTTATTTATTTACTTATTTTATTTACAACTATAAATTTAAAAAATAAATTGGTTTACTCTTCAAATTGAAATTATATTTGAGAAAATTATAATTAGAGCGTGTGCATTACAAAATGTTCCACCATATACGAAAAGCAAGAAACTCAATAAAATATATTGAATTTATTTTTATTCGGATCAACGCGATTTACAGTAATGTAGTATAAAACATTATAATATTATATGTGTAAAAACGAAGTGTAAAATTTGCTATGTCCTGTTACTGCTAATTAATTCTAACTGGGTTTGTTTCTTCAATTTAATTTTCAACATTTTAAGATTTTATAGCACTAGCCAAATTTTACATATTATTATATTTAAAGCTGTGTGCCGCAATTAATTTGATTTCAATATTATAAATTTGTGCTTTATCAAAAAATTATGAAACCCGGATATGTATTTTCATATTTATTTTTCAATAAATAGAACTATAAATTTTTTGAAATATATTGATAATTATATGCAAATATATATTCTTAAATTATATTTAAAGTCTTCAATACTTTTATGTTTTTATGAAAAAAAAAATTAAAATTCTTATAAATATTTTACTATATTTAAAACTGCATAAACAACATAATTAAGAAGATAAACAAAAATAATCGATTCGGATATAAGAGTATAGAATTGATAATGTAGTGAAATTCTATCGGAAATTCAGCCTCATTACAAGTTACACGTTTATAATTATATAAATGTATCAAGATCTCTGTGTTTCATTAGCGAAGAAATAAAAAAAAAGTGTACATAATTTTCCCTTTTTCAATAATCACAACTTAAAATATTAAGCTACGATTTAATTTTTAAAAACATAAAGTTAAACGTTGGCTGTTTACAATGTGGGAAATTTTATTTATATATGTATAAAAATGTTATTACTAGGTACTAAATTATTAGTTTAACCTTTTTAAGAAATCTTTGAAAAAATTAATTTTCTTCACCGTGAATACGTGGCTTAAATGCAACAATACATTTCATGTAGAATCCATCTTAATGCATTTGATTTAATTTATATGCCACAAAATATTTTTTGTAAGTTACAGTTCTTATGTATAACTATGTAAAGCTCACAAAATTTAAAAAATGATTCAGTTCTAATAATTAATAATAACTGCGTTTTTTTTAAAAAATTCAGACAATAAAATAAAATTTTAATGAAATAAAAAAAACTTTATGGGCTTATTATTTGCAATGGGAACAAGTTAAAAAATTTATTGAAGAAAGATTTTTGCCATAAATTTATACTCAACTTCCCTTCAATGTTATTGTTTCCGGTCCAAGAATATATATAAAAAAATTTTATTCGCTTCGATTCTTTCTCTCCCACATTATTGCTATTATTTTGACTTCTAAATGCTCAGTATCAAAACAATTTAATTCAATATAAATTTAAACAAATTGATGCCGGAATTTAACCCCCCAGCGGTATCATAAATATAAAAAGAAATTTTACATGCAATAGAAATAATAATAAGTTTGTGAATTTATATGATTTTTAAAAATCATCTACCAAGTCCTTTATGTCTCGATATCCTGATGCTGTTAACGCAGCCAACGGAGAGGTCTCTCCGAGGGGCCACATCTATCAAAGAGAAGTCACATCAATAGTGATCGCCCCTTAGACGGCCCTGTCGGAAACCGGTGCGATAATGTCTGCGGAATAAGATTCCGGAATTCGTTTAATTGGGCGCGACGATTATGAAGCAGAGAGGTTTTCGCGCTGTCGCGCCCACAAAAGCGGTCCTAGATTTAGGAATTTTCGCGAAGGCTGCGCGAGCGAAACGTTTTCGCAAACAGGAGGGTAAACTGTTTCGCATTATCGCTGAGGGATTGCCAACCGTTTGCACTCGAAACGATTTCGATTTCGCGTCGCTGTCGATACTGGGAGTGTGAAAATCTCGATCAGGGAGAGGGTCGAGAGATGGGCGAAGACAAGAGTGACACAGGCAGGTATAAGGCCGATGATTTCGGTAGCCAGTTAGGTTAGGTAGTTTGAAGGGGGATTAGAACGGTAGGTGGATCATTCAATCAAGGCTTAATCGACGGTTTTCTCAAAGATTTCCGTCCTTGTCAGTCAATGGGCCTCCGCTCCGAGTTTCCCTATCTCATTAACTAATTGATCTTTCCATTTTTTTTTCCTTTTGAAATTTCGAGTTCGGAGGCTTCATAAACCGTTTTATTGTTATTGTTGTTATTGTTGTTGTTGTTGTTGTTGTTATTATTATTATTATTATTATTGTTATTAGTAATGTTATAGCGGGGTTGTTTCTTTCTTCGATGAATAAAAGGTGCCGAATATTTTAACGATGACACCGCATTTAAGTTCCCTTCCTTTGAATTTCATTGTCACGAGTTTATTAGAAAAACGGTCAAACCTATTACTCCTCTGCTCTGTCACGTATGAAAAAGTGTGGTTTTTATTCTAATATTTTTTATAAGATGTGTAAAGAGATTGCCAGTATTGGAATCCCGAACCGGCGTACGGTTTTGGGTGGTCAACTTAGAATCTCTATCGCCTAAATGAAAAAACTTTAAATATTAGCGCATACACCGCTGGAATAAATAGAAATACATCGGATAAAAAAAACCAACGCCTTTTTCCAAGCAATTTATGCGATGCGGCAATTTCACACTTTATATCAAAGTTTTTGTCAGTGTAGTGTGTGTACATAAGGTTGTTTCATGTATGATATATCTTTATTACAGTCCTGGAATGAGTCTCTGGATGTGTGTTTGTGATCGTGCGTGTCGGAAGAAAATTATTTAATTTACTCACAGATTGTGTCATCCTTTTGAAAAACATCGGAAGAGTTGGAGGAACTGCTGTCCACGACGTCCACCATAGGAGTTGCGGGAGGGTCCTCATCGATTTCGACGTTCCTCTGGTATCCGGGAGACGTTTCAGGCGGAGGAGATTCGAACTGTGCCGACAGACTGTTGAACGATCCTGCTGGTAGCAAAGGATGCGGTTTGATGATGTTACCGTGAAGAATGTTATTTTTTGATTGCTGATTAATCATATTTTCTTCTAAAATGTTTTTCGTCGTTTGATGGTTGTTGTTGAACGGAGGAATGAAAAGTCCGGCGGTGGCGAGAGCAGCAGCGTAAATCGCCGCCGCAGCCGGGTGCATGAGGTAGCTCGGGTTTGCCGGGAGATTAAAAAGGGCGTTTGCGGCAGGATCCGGCGGCAAACACACCGGAGGGTGATGGAAACAACCCGCGTTGGCAGTCAGTTCCGACGTCGGAAAGTTCAGACGCCCCGCGGGGCAAAAGGAACCGGTACCGTGTGCTAGCAAAGGCTGAGGAACAACTGGAGGATTGAAATCCCTCGGAGGAGACATTTTTTCCGAACCGTGGATTATGCTGTCGATACTAAACGATTTCGGAGCCGATATCCTCGGATTGGACACACCCGAGGAAGGAACATTGCGAGAGGTTTGGGGCACGGGAAGACCGTTTATGACACTTTCTATAGCTTCTTTCTCCAGCTTGGGAAGCTTAAACCGTTTTCTCCGCCTGAGGAAACTTCCGTTTTCGAACATGTCGAGGGCGTTCGGATGAAGGGCCCAGTAGGCGCCTTTTCCGGGCCTATCGGGCCTCCTCGGAATTTTTATAAAACAGTCGTTAAATGATAAATTGTGACGAAGCGAATTCTGCCACCTTTGGGTGTTGCGCCTGTAGTAAGGAAATCGTTCCGTGATGAATCTGTATATGTCCGAGAGGGGGAGCATTTTCTCCGGGGAGCTCCAGATCGCCATTGCCGTCAGCGAAATATACGAATACGGTGGCTTCTGATCGCCGTACGATTCTCGGCTCGGCCGAGGCATTTTAGAATTTTCAAAACTTTCCCTGCGACATGCCACGAACGATTCGGTCTCGTTTAACTCCGTTTAATATATTAATTTAAACGAAATCGCAAAAATTTCGATATTTTCAATCGATCGCCGCAATTCGTCAAAATATTTTCGTGTCCCATCACGAAATGGAAAAAAAAAGTTTTTGAAACGAATCCCAATAACGAAATATAAACTTTTTTTTTTAAAAAAAAAGCACAACAAAATAAACTGTCAAATGCAAAGCAAAAAGAAAATTTTTAACTGCCAAGGGACATATGCACAGACGCGTTACTATCAATCGACTCTAATAAACAAGGCGGGAACATTTGGAATGTTCTACAGTAATCCCCGCCCCTCGTTCTGATTGGCCGCCCCGAAAAAATTGGGAGGGGAAAAATATTAGATTGCATAGGAAAAATGAATTTAACTCCATTTTGTTATAAATTGCTTTGATTCACAATAATTTACTGACCCAAAATAATGTTACTACTAAAAATGGAAAATGTTTTTTTAATTTTCTGGATTGTTAGGGATGGAATTTCACAATTTCTCTTTCCCGATCCTCTGGTTTCTAATGCAGCAATAAAACGATATGAGGTATTTCCGACTGAATGCACGCAAAACTTCCCTACTTCAGGTGCAAATATTCCTTACAAGATCTTGGGTATAAGCTCCGCATTTAGATTTATATTTTAATTACATACAAAAACAGGAAGAATGACTTCATTATTCAGTACACATTAATAAAAGACTGGATCATCAAATTACGTTCTGAATTGATTGGGTCTGAATCTGATCAATTCAGATCATCAAATTCATCTAAAATTTAATATAGTAAAAATGGAATACTCGATATTGTAAAAAAAAAAAACTAAATCCTACAGTTTTAGATATATCTTTTAATAAAGAATTAACTTTTAATTAATGTATGTCAATTGCCTCCTTTTTTATAATACTGGTTTGGTTATATGCAGATTTAATTTTATGCATTCGAACAAGCATCGCGTATATTTTCGATATATTGAAATTAAAAAAAATCAATCAAATATCTAAATAAAAATGGTAAATGACCTTTTTTAAAGAAAGTTATTTTTTGTGGTTTATATATATTAAAATATTTCGTTTTGATTGATAATTTTATGTATTTGATAAAAAAATGTACATGTTATAATATTGTTATCCGAATAGAATAACTGCTTAGCGTTATAAGCAACATTGTTTTACTATTACTGTATGCAGCTCTTAAAATATTATGGATCTTGCAAGAGATATGAAGTAATTATTTTGACATTTTCAAGCAGACTTTTATTTCTCGTTTCTAAATTCACGATTTGTGTAAAAATGTTCGTGGTTCTAGGATATATATATGTAATAACCTAATTATTTTTATTACATCACATGCTACAAGTATTTTTGCATAAAAGAATTAAAGACCGTTGTTATTAAGTAATAAGGAATTGATTAAATCGCCCTTTTAAAAAGCGACATTATCAGTTTTAATCAAGAAATTTGTCAGTTTATTTTTGATGTTTATATACTAGTTTTAATATTTTATATATATATATTAATTATAACGATTATGTATAATAACTATTTTTATTTATATTTAACGAACTGAAAAATATATACGTAGAAAAATACTGTTTTCTTATTGTAAAAACTTTTTTCAGTCCGAAAATGAACATAAAAAAGAAATTACGTCTTTTATACAAAAGTAAAGAGTTTTAGAAATGCAAATGATGTTTTTCTTAAAAAAAAAAAGAATTATCTTGTTAACGAATACGAATACATGTGTATAAATTATTTACAACAGTTTTTTAAGTAAACTTGCTAATATTTATAGTTAAATTAACTTATGCTTTGTTGTGCCGTACATGATATTTTTTCATGGTGATTTGAAAACGCAATTTTTAACTTATTAATTTTTCATTCTTTAACATCATGTGATAAAAAAACTATGTGTAAAAAATTAGCAAGACTACTAAATAAATAATAATTTTTATGGGAATTTACCTGATAAAATTGTTCATTTATTTAGTACATTTCTTTTCTTCTTATCAAATTAAAAAGCGGAATGTTCCAGTTGTTCCATGTCATTATATTTCATCTGCTAAAATGTACATATAGACATAATATATTTATTTGCATATATGTTTTGTGAATTCTTCTTCCCAGCAAATCGCTTCTGAGTTAGATATATATCTGCCTCTGTTACGTAATTTTTTAAATAACTTCATATAATGGATTTGTAATAACAACAACATGATTTAGAAATTTAAGATGAATTGCAGATATATATTGTGAAAAATTATAAATGTAAAAAAATATCAACAAATTTCAGTTATAATGCTTTAGATTGTTTAATTGTAAAATCAGTGTACAAAATGAATCTTAATCAATTAACGGTTAATAAATTTTATCTCTGCAAAATTTGAATCCACATCGATATTCATATTTTTGATATATTTTTTAAAATGTAATTTATATATCGCATTTGAATCTTGTATGCTGAAATAAGGAAATGTGAAATGCTATAAAATTGGAGAAATAATTATAAAAAGAGTTATACATTCGTTATAAATACATATATAGACTATTTCTAGGTATCCTGGAATAAAAAAGAAATAAAAATCAGTATACTGCGCTTAAAAAAATATTTTATAATGTTTTACATGCTAAGCAATTTAGTTTCATTAAAATAAATATTCATATTTTGAATTTCAAAGAATTAATATATGTATTTCAACCCGAATATATAAATTCGGATTAGAGTATGTTGTGAGATGCACAACGCATTTAACTTTATATTATGCGGAAAGAATTTAAATTTACAAATTTAAAATAGCGAAAATCCGGTTTTTAAGTGAGGAAAAATAAATATTTGTTATAACCGAGGATTTCTAACTGGATTTGACATTATTTTCAGTTTTAATTTTTGAAAAAGAGCGAAATGCGCCAATGTCAAACAGGATTTGGACGATTAATTCGACAGGAAACGAAATCGCAATTAACTTTAACATTAAAAAAGATCACATTCATCATTTAATCTGGTTCACAAAAAAAAAAAAATACAAAATGGCGGTCAACGTTTTTGGGCGTTATCCGAAAGGATGCCGGTGAAACTGTCCTTTGTTTCTGAGGCAGAGCGCACACACAATCGAATTTTCGTGATTGCCTTAAGGAATCATTATGTTTTAGGCGTCAGAGAAGCATCATATTGTTTTTAAATGTCATAATCTTAATTAGGAAACGGCATTTTCATCTTTCTTTGACATTTTGCCGAAACATTTTAGGGGTGGTCTCTTTGAGGATTTTGAAATTGAATTAAATGGATTAATGCCTGGATTTGTGCATCGGAAAAAAAAAAAAATCATTTTTTCCCTCCCTCGGTACTCCCTGCCCTTCCTCGCCTTGGAAATCTCAAAAGTAATTTATCCCAGAGCGAATGCCTCCGCCGTTGCTGTGAACCATAACCGCAATCATCATAACAGATCGAGATGACTTTTCAATTACAGCATCAATTTATCTTTGCCCGTCTATGAAACCATTTATTTTTTATTTTTATTTTTTTTTCCCCCAGTTGAATATTCCATTTCAGTATTTTTTTAATTCTCTGATATCCACGTTTGACGCTCGAATCTGCCACGTTTTTGCTTCCGTCCCACCCGTGCACGCCGAAGATATATTATCAGGACGAGACCGCACGGAATGAACTTGTGGAGTTACGTCGTAAAATTATTTTCGGTTTACATTTAAAACTATCTTAATGCGCGTGCAAAATAATGCCCAGAACAACTCCGTCATTTTGGTGCCTGACCGATGCGATTACCGAGTACTTCAGCATTTTCGGTTATTTAAAAAAAACAAGTAAAATGTAGACCAACTGAATATTCTACTTGCATTTATGATTCAAAAAGTCCATTGTTTGTATGGATATTTCAATTTCCTCACTAACTTGCGCACACATGCCGAACAATTGCTTTTCCTACGTTATTAATTGCAGCTATAAATCCTTGCGGACAATTTTTTTTTTTCGTGTCCAGAAGATTTTAGGTTAGTCAAAAGAAATGTATGTTTCCTTTCGAAAAGGAGCTTGCAGTTTTAAACGTACAACAACAAAAAAATAATTATTTCCGAAATTAAAGGTTTTGCTTCCTAAATAATTTTGGCCAATTAAGAAAAAGGAAATGGCGTCAATGAGAGCAGCGTCAGAACAAGCAATTTCGGTTTTAGCTTGCTGCCTTGATTAAGGCACGTCCTCCGATTCTTACACGTTGCCCGCGGTCTGAAGGCAAAAAATAATCGGCGCAAAACGGTATTGCACGTCAGTTGCAATATTAATATTTTTATAAAAATATTTATCGCCCCGGTTTTACTGGTTGTAAAAAAAAAAGGAGTGGGCATGCGTTATGGGGCTTTACTGCCTAATATAAACGGCTTGGAACAAAATTAAATTTTGTGCCGAAGTTGGCGTCGCTCCCGAGAGTTGCACGCTAAGCCCTGGTTCGGGGCGTATTATTTCAATGATACTTCTCTTACGGGTTCGCGTTGGTGGAAATGCGTTCGCGCATTTTTGTTTTTTTTTTCTTTTGGCAGTCATTAAAAATGTTTAAGCTAAAAAATTATAGATTTTAAGCGATCTCTCCAAGGAGGAAAAAACTTCTTATTTTTTTTTTTCCTTTTTTGTTAATATATATATACGAAAAAATATAAAGGTCATTATCAATTTGTTTCGGAAAATGACATTAAATTTCATATAAAACAATGCGGGAGAGCAGTGCGCGTGCGCATTAATCAAAAATCATTCTTGACGTTTTTTCCACTTTTTTGCCTCCCTTCGTCCCCCCCCCCCAAATTTCTTTTCCCATTCTTTTGAATAACCATCAGTTTATACACCCATAAAATGACATTATTTCTTTCTTCTTGTGGCAATTAAATACCACACACGCGGGTCGCATGGCGAATTTGTTCCGCTCTCCATTTAAAAATTATTGAACGTCAAAACCTGTATTTAGACGGGGACGTCGATTTCACCGCCTTCCGACGCTCGGATGGCGGAAAAACAATGGGTGGCGGTGGAGGAGGAAAGCTCATCCGAAAGCATAAGGGTGAACGAGAGCTCGGGGCTCAAATGGCGGGGGAAAAAGACGAAATTTTTTTTTTCCTTTCATTTACTTTTCCTTTCCTGGGGTCAGAAGAAATCAGACCGCATTCGCACACGCCGCAGCCGAATTTCCCGGAGCGACGACACGTGGATTTAGGCGGACAGTTGCACCCCGCACGACGGCAGCATCGTCCAACTGCTTTCTGCACAGATGGAAAAATTAAGTTTTGTCGGAAATTTCGCTTCGCGAGAAAATAAAATTAGGTTTTGGAACTTCTCCTTTTTTTTTTTTTTTTTTTTTTTTAATTACGCAACCGTTCCAGTACTTTCGCGTTAGGTCGATATCATAATATTTATATTTTATCATATAACAGCATCATAAAGCATTAATAGCCTTTTTAAAATCTTTAATCCTTACCGTGTTTGTATTGTTTGTTGCTCTGGTGAAAATTTTTATATTTCATTAGTTAAATTAAACGTTCAACAATATTTTTTTATTGCACTCACCATTCGCATCATTTAATTTATAACTTTATGATCTCAACTTGAACAGTGTCTTCGAACAGAAAGTCAACTTTTCGAAAAGAAACGACGAACGAAACCTGGCAACTTTACGTTCAGAAATTTTATTTAACATTCAAGTATGAGGTTGGAGGCACAAAAGTTAAAGTTTTTTTGTTCAAAACGAATGCCCGTATCAAATATTATATGCTTCGAAAAAGAGTTTCAAGCGTTTGAGATAGGTGAAAGACTCGGCGTTAAGATTTTTCCTTAAGGAAAATCAAGAATCGTCGTTTCTGAAAAGATTTCGAATATAAGAAACCTCCGTTTTCCATCTCTAAATAAATCTTCACCCGATTTTTCAGCATCAAAAACGTGCGTACGCTTTTCCACAATCTCACGTTATGGGGTAAGAAGTCCTCCCGATGATATTTTCTGAAAAATTATTATCGGGCTTAAAATCCTCTCCTCCCTCCAAGTAAAAAAAAAAAAAAAAGATGTTAACTTAATCTCCTTAGAAATCCATAACGAAACCATCAAAAAAGTTAGATTTTTTATTAATCGAGTCGTCGATTCACTAATATCCAGGATGCGTTATATCGTGTAAAATTATATTACCGGTTTAAAGTTAAAGTTCTATTTAATTCTCTTTTTCTGAAAAGACATAAAGTATGACTAATGTCACGATGTCTGGAAAATACGATTCAGAATTATTGCGGTGTGAAAGAAAGGAGGACCCGCCATTCACATCAAATGCACCCTTTGTCAATCAATTATTATTAACGGAATTATTAATCTTTGCTTTAAACATTTAACTGCGTTATTAATTCTATTTAATGTCCTTCAAAAAATGCTTATGGAAATGCCCTTTCGTTAGTCTCTCCTCTCCACCCCGACAAAAATTTTATGTCCATCGTCTGATACCGTAGTCGCTTTTCCATTTTTTAACTTCGACCTAGAATTAGTTTTGAATTAGGAAATATTTCAAGAGTGAAAAATTCTCACATCTTGCAAGACAGTTATTTAAGAAAGTGAAGATGAGGATTTCAAAATAAACGACTCGAGAAGGAGCATTCGATTCTCCAAAAAGGCGATTCCCGTGCCTTGGCACTGTGCAAAAATTTGCGGAGGCCTCCTTACAATGTGGTGTCCATGGAACCGCAGGAGGACTTCGCTGGGCCGGAATTTTTGCATTTCATCGATCCCAAATAAAACGCGGGAAATCCCCGTGATTGCTGCCCAGACATCGGAAAAGGTTTCGTCAGAAATGCGTTCAAATTTCGCGGAGTTCGGCCCAAGAGGAAGGAGTGGTTGGGGGTAAAAGGGAGTTCCCCGTGCTGGCGCAGACATTTAGAGTAAAGATTTTTTTGGAAATTTGTTCAAATTTCGCGGAACCCAATCGGAAATGTTTCGTTCGTCTGCTTTCAGGCGTTAAAACAAAGCTTTCCTGGAAATTCGTTCAGATTTCGGGGAATTCGGTCGGCGCCGGGGGTTGCCCCGCGTTTACACTTCCCAAACGTGCCTCCCCTTGCTTTCGCTTTTTCCAAAGCGATTTCGACACGCGGGGATCGAATTTAACCAGCGTTGCAAGAGAATCGACCGCAATTCAAATCGAGTCAGGTTTCAAAATTTTTTCCATTCACCCTCGAGGAAATCTCGAAACTCGACGATTCGCTTCAACCCTTTTACAGGTACCTCCGCGGAAGTGAGTTCGATTATCGATTGACATAATCTTGGGGCTTGCGAGGCATCCGAGCCCTGTTATTACCTGCATTAATTTCACCCGAAAGTGTCTCCCGATCGTTTTAGAACTAAATTGGAGCCATCGGTGAATTCTAATCGAACTTAATAGATAGAAATCTAAATTTAATTTAAAGCGCGATGCAGAGGGAGATAAATTTGTAAATGAGTTGAAGTTTTCATTATTATAAATACCTACGGGTTAGTTTCACGATTAAAATCAATATGCATAATGTGGGTGCAGCATGAAAGTCCCGGTATCTGTAATTTTACGTATATCTGGGATTTTGCCTCTTTCGTCTCGGGAAACAATCCACGAATCATCATCACGCTTGAGAATTTTTTTCACGATCCGAATTTTATACTCGGAATATTTAATATTTCTGATATTATAAAACTTATTACAGAAGATGAGTTGCATCGGTTACAATATATGTGAATCTGATTATGTAATTAGTCCAAATAACTTTTCGGATTTGCTTGTTTTGCTGTAGTGATTTTGAAGGCGCACTGGAATGTTTTTTATGAGCGATGGCAAATATGGTTTTCCATTCAAGGAACACAGCTGTAGACTAATGTAATAATTTAAATAAAAAAATATGTTAGCGTTTGCAACAGGATGAAAGCGAAAGTTTTTCGTCTAAAAACGTAAAAATATACCAAATAATTGTACATTCAAACGGATTATTTCGTGACTCTGAATTATCCGAGAATGCAATTTCATCGTCCAAATTCGCATTAGTAAAGCGGCTTTTTAATCGCACACAAAAGAACGGGCGTTTTTATTGGGAAATGTTAAAAGCGAACATAAACCATGTTGAAGGACAAGTCATATATGCAAATATAATACGAGACATGTCGAAATTGGTAGGTTCTGGTGCGATCGCAATAAATAACACGAGAGAAAGGTGCGCTGCTCGCTCTCATTTGCTAACCCGGATTGTATGATAAATGAATTTGCTTTCATCCCCTTCAAAGTTTGTGGGTTGCAATTTTGGCACGTCAGAAAATAATCTAAAAATCTAGCTGCACGGAGCGATAATGTACGAAATCGAACTGGAACTGTTCGGCAGTGAATTTTCTTTCCTTGGCTGCGGATTCCGAATTCGTTACTCGAAAGCTCCCGCAATTATTTTCCGCGTCAAACCCCAACGTACGGTTTTCTTGAATAAACGTTAAGAACTGTCCCATAGACAGTGCTCCTGTTTCGTCCGTTAGAAAAAAGCTGCCGAATCTCGCTTCAGATGCTTCCTTTCAAAACGTGATGCCGAACGAACAAAAGGCGGGTCGCAATCGAGTACCCTAACCTTAGACTTATATTTAACGCCACGATACACGAGATTCCGATACAAAGGGATTCCGATCCACCTTTAACCGAAGTTCCTTTTCTTCACGAACTTCCGTTTTTAACGCTGTACAAGAAACAACAAATGCGTTGATCAATTAGAATTGGTCAAATATAATTTGGAGCGTGACTCGATTTTCGGTTTTTGTTGCCTTTTGTGTCGGGCAAAAAGGAGAAGAAAAAAGATGGAAAATACACGGCAATCGCGTGTCTTCAAGGCTGGTTTTGTGTCTGGAAGCATTGTTTCGCATCACAAAAGCAAATTTACAATGAATTAACAGTTTGGGTTTGTCGTTGTTGCTCTTCCCGGCCGCAAGAATGGTAATTTGATTTTAAAAAAAAAAAAAAAAAAGAAAGAAAGAAGAAAACGGTTTTGTGCCTCGTTCACGATCGTAGAGAAAAATGAATGGAGCATGTCCCGCGGGGGAAAATCACAAAAATTTATATAACAATATAATTATGAAAGATGACACGTTATAAAACAAAGTCATTGTTATGATAGATTGCGCACGCGCAACCAAACGGGTGCTCACCGGGGGGAGATCGGGAGGATCGGGCAAGGGAAGCTGCGTAAACTTCTTTTGTTCGTCTCCGGTTAAAGATCTATCCGAAAACGGGATTCGGGATGAGCGGCGGGACGTGGAAGGAGCTCGACGTTTGATTAATGGCGCCGGACGTTCGCAGGTGGGCCCGCGACGCTGCCTTCGCTACTTCCACGGCCGGGAGAAGGAGGGAACGCTAATCCCTGCCGTCGTAAGTCACACTTGCCGCGATCTAATCGAAACCCACCGAGGAAGCGGACGTGATTTTATTTTAACAAACCACCATTTATTTGGATTCTGGTGGGACCGGGTGATGTGCAATCGGCGCAATCAAGTTCAAATTGAACCAAATTATGATAATCTCGCCTTTGTTTCGTTCTGTTGAATTATTCTCTCTGTAACTCTGTAAAAAGAAAAAAAAACGCATTTTTCTTTCTTTCGCTAATAGGCGGCAAAACCGTGAAATCTCTTATTTGTGGGCAATGGATTTAATCATACGAGTTTCTCTCGCTGCAATTCGATGCCCGGGTGAAAGAGAGAAAGAAAAAACTTCGAGGCATAACCTAAATGCTGTTGCCAAGGATTTTCATTCGAAAACGAGCAA
>JAOWBB010000001.1:3427908-3561679 GCA_028565995.1 Ricinus marginatus
CATGCCCCCCCCCCCCCCCCCGGGAAATCCCCAATTGCCCGGGGGTCGCCCCTCGCGACCGATTAATTGTCACATTTCGGGTGCCGAAAACTTTAAGATTTCCGTGTCCCGGGGCCGCGATCCCAGATGAGAAAGAAAAATTCCGCATAAAAAGATCCGATTTCGATCTTGGCACGTGAGCCGCATGATAATGGCAGTAATAAAAGCTTGGTTGGTTTACTAATCGAAAAAAATTAACGCACAAAGGCGCTGAATACTTTGGAAGTTTCGTGATTTCAAATGAGGCTCCTGACACAGAACGCAAATCGCCTATTTCACTCTGCACGCAGAAATAAAATTTTTCTCTACTGTCTATCGATAAACGCATAAAATCAAATCAAACTACATTTACATCGCATGCCGCTTATGCTCTTTTTAAATTTTTCGGTATAAACAAATTTATTTTAAACGAAATTTTTGTGCTTCATTTTATTTAATAGAAACTATAATTTTTTGCTTAAATAATAACCGAAATAACTATAAATCATTATATATGAAATTTACTTTTTACTGAAATATGTATCAATATTGATTACAAAATAGTAATAATAATAACAACAACAACGGCAACAACAATGTTGTGAAAGACTTATTTTTTAAAAACAAATTAACTCTAAAATTTCGTTAAAAATTAATATTTTCCCTCTCAAAATTGAATATTAAGTATTTAATTAGTTAATAATATTTTTAAACTTATGTATGATAATAATCTGTTTAATTTGCGTAAAAAAATGGTTTCATTTATATATCTCTTTAAAATTTAAAATTGAACATTCCGAATAAAAAATCTTATAACAAAAACTACAACTTTTTAAATATATTATCAATTAATATCGTTTCGTTGTAAAATTATATTTTGCTCTTTTTGTAAAAAGAAAAAAATAAAGTTTTTTTTTACTGTTTTTTAACAAAAATAAATGTTTACCCTTTTTTAAGGTAAAGGTTTTTCAGTCGTTAAATGAGTAAATAAAACAACTTGAACATTCTAAAAATTAGTCTAAAACCTAGTGCCCGAAGGAAAGTTAAAAAATTAAAAATAAATTAATCCTCCTCGATGGAGGAACAAAAAAAAAAGCTTTAAAACTGAATTTGTCTAACTTTTTGGATAATTTCGCAAATTTTACCGAACGGAGGCCTTTCGGAGGACTCTAATCTCCAGCACGGAAGAATGAGTTTGACGTAAATCAGTTGGGGACAAGTGGGGGGGCAGGGCAGATGAGCGCCCCCTTCCAGAGCTGTCAGCAATTGGGACTGATCCATGTCGTCGGTGCAGCACTGCAGTTTGGGGTCCTCTCCCAAGGAAAACATTTCGTACAGTGTCACCCCGTAGGACCACACGTCGGAGAGGTGGGAAAACCTTCCGTCTTTCAGACTTTCCGGGGCGTACCATTTTATAGGAAGCTCTCTGCTCGTCTTCAGTATATAGTAATTATTTTGCCCCACCACCCTTGCCAAGCCGAAATCTGATATTTTCACGTGATTTTCGCTGGCGACTAATATATTCCTAGCGGCTAAATCTCTGTGCACAATATTTTTTTTCCCTAAATAATCCATACCCTTGAAAAATAAAAAATAAAAAAAAATAAATTTTAATAACTTCATAACCAAGAAAAAAATAAAAATGTATTCATCTTCACCTGACAGCTTGATTAAAAACGCTGTGGAAGCTGCCACATTTGTAAAGTAAAAAGTGGATGCAAGTAAATTATATTTACGTTCATTTAAACGCAAATCTGGGGAAAGGACGTGAGTTTTCCGTATAGAGAAGCTGTTGGAAACTTCAGGGTACGCGAGGCGCTGCGGTCACAAATACGGCGAGGAAACGTGATAACCCTCAATCCACCTGTAGAGGGTCAATTTCACGAGGCCGCATCAACGCCGCCGGAGGGACGCGAAATGGTCGGCACTGCAACAACGGGCTCTGAACGCAGCTTCGGCTTTCCCGATAGCGCAGCCTGAGCTTATGCTCGTCTTTATGCAAGATTGGAAAATTTAGTTTGGCTCTCGAAGGAAGATTTAAATATTGCATCCGACATTAATAAATAAATTTATAAATTGAAAAGTAACAGTTTAGGTAATTTTAGTTAAAGATTGGAGGTACCGCAGTGCCTGTCACATACCACTTTTTGTTGTACCATAATTTGAATTTGTGTGACATTTTTCGCGAGATTTCTGCAAAAATCATGCACTCACACAAGCTACGTCCAAGGCGAATTTGAGCAAATTTTCAGTTTTCAAAGTTTCCTTATTGATTTTTAGATATGTCTGAAGCGAACCGTGTTGAACGAATTCCATTACCAAACTTATATCGGGCTCATGAATCGCTCCTATTATCTCAACTATGTTCTTATGCTTCAAAGTCTAGAATCAATTAACAAAGGTGCAAATTTTTGAACCATTAATAGAAATTAAAAATAAATTTATTACCAAGATAAGTGAAGGAAAACATTGCGCTTACTTCCATTATGGAAATTTCCCTTTCCAAATCCTGTCGAGTGGTGCTTAAAGCGTTTGCTTTTAATTTTTTCACCGCCACCAATTGGGGTTCACGATCTGCTCGTTCCAAGTAACCTCTAAACACCTCACCGTAAAATCCCTTGAAAAATTGTCGATTCATTAGTGTAAAAACTGACAAATTGAACAAAATTTTAAAAAAAAACCATAAGATAAGTCCATCGATTTGTGTAAAAGCAAATTTTGTAAAAGTATGAGAAGATTCTTTCAAAATGAAATATGTGAAACAAAATTCAATAAATATTAATTTTTTAATAACTGAAATACCGGTTTACTTTTCATTTTTTTTCACTGAATAGAAATTATACAAAATTTACAGTTTCGACGCAGATCACAGATATGTCTGTTCCATTAGGTAAAATTTATGTGTCTATATTGTTGAATTATCCGTACTTTCTTGAGATACCCAATCATATTCAGCGTTTGTACAGGAGATATGAAAGAGCGAATTTAAAAGTACATTCTCAAATGAGTTGCATTCTTTGAATTATCTTCGTGATACATTTAATATAGTGGCACTGCTAACAGATATATATTCAAAAAAAAAAAAAAGAAAAAGATGATTGACGGTTCTTCTCCATAAGAAACAGGTATCCTTATATTGGATGAGTCTTTTCTACATTTCTTCTTATACAACAGAACTTTCTTAAACTGATTTGAAGTCTGGTTTCAAGTTCGTTAAATCATCGATTTGTCGTCAAAAAAGAAAAATGGAATTAAAGTTTATATAAACGGTTATGAAATGGATTTATTTTTATAAATACTCACTTGACCTATTTTTCCTTGTAGCACAACATTACAATCTTTGTCAAGCTCGAAAATACTCTGAATATTCGGATCCGTATCTAAAGAGCTGCTAATGCTCGACTCTACCTGATTCAGTATAGCAGAAATGCCCGGCGATATCGTTTGTGTCGACTGAAATTAATGAAATATAAAAATTTAATTTATTTACACCACGTGGGACATAGATGTTTAACCCAAGGCCAAAAACTCAAAATCATAAACTTAAAAGATTGAGATTTTTACAGATATATTTTTAACGAATTTAATTAGTGAATATTTTTATCCTATTAAATTTTTCAGCAGTATTATATCACTTGCATTAGCATATTTAACAATTATGGTTTGAGTGATTTACTTCAGGTGCGGTCCCATACAACATTTTTTCCTATAAATACAGGCCATAGGAAGTCAATAGGTGGAACGCCTCTGCGCTTAAGCGATTTATTACAGCCGGTGGCTGACATTTTGTACATGAACACACCGGCGTCGATGTGTTGAAATAAAGTTTATTACTGAAAGCGCTCATTTAAAAAAACTAACATAAGCATCGTCCGATCCTCTTAAGAGGAAATTTCCAAAAGTGGACAGTCCCACGTTGAAGTTGCACTGAAGATCTGTGACGGGAATCAAATCATCGGTTGGTACATCGGTGACCAGGAAGGTTTCAGCCGTAGCATCTGACCATAAGCTGGTGTTCGATTCTGTCATACTTTCAAGATCCTCCAAGCGAAAAGCTTTTGGAAACACCGTGGCATACGAGTGAGTTTTCCTGGAGTTGAACACTAAAAAAAAAAAAAAAAAATCCAAATTTTCAAAATAATTTTTAAACTAATACGTTTTAACATTTTTCACTGAAGATTAATCTATTGAAAACTAATGGATTTATATTTAGATTTTGGGACATACTTTATTTCCAATTCTATTTTCAAATGAAATTCAAATGCCTGTAGAAAATTATCAACCAAAATGATTTCTTATATTAATGTAGTAACAATTCGGAATTTCATTGTTATTATAGTATAAAATATTATTTTAAAATCATCGTTTACATTAGGAAGTTCATGAGCTTCCATTTGGAAGAGAGAAAAAGAATTTTAAAAGGCCGAAACTAAGCACATCAAACATAGACAAACAAATCCTGACTGGAAGATCCGAGGGCGTAAGAATTTCGATGTTACTTTTAAATTAAAAAATTTAAATGCATCGATACAAAGCTATACAGTTAAGAAAAAGATATTTTTCATCGATATCTCGTAAGCTTTACCCTGATATAAAATCTGATTAACGTCCCTCATTATTGCTTGCGGCTTTTTCCTTCTATACATGTCCGAATCCCAACATTCTAATATTAATCTGTATATATCTATCGGGCACCTTGCTGGTAGCGGTAATCTTTCGCCACGTAAATAATGCTACAAATAAAATAAAATTGTAATTGCGTTCCCGTTTTTAAAAATTTTAATTTTATTTTACATTCTTCAAGCTTTCGCGAACCCCCGTGATACAATCAAGTTAGGAACTTATTTTTATTTAAAAGAACTAGATTTTACAGACTTCCTTTTCTAGTGCAGGACTGGGTGTTGCGCCGTATGAAAATATTTCCCACAGCGTGGTGCCAAATGCCCAAACATCGGCGGTGCTGAAGGATTTGGCCAATTTGAAATCGTAGAAACATTCTGGTGCTATCCAAGGCAACCTGAAAAACAAGAGTAAAGTCTGTTTATGCGATTTCATTTAATGATTCTTATTTCGCGCATATCTAGAACCTCAACTTGCAGTGTAAATGAAAACTCATAAACACAAATTTTAAACAGTATTTATCCACAAAAGCAATTATAAATAATGATCGAATTAGCGTTATTTTCTATATAATTCCGCAATAATTAGCATAATTAGAAAAATTTTATTTACACAATTTTCTTTTTGTAAAAATTTTTTTAAAAATTTAACAAAAAATGTAAAGTTGAATAATTCTTAACTTTGGTTTTTTGCATTCTTTTTGGTACAAATCACATCTATAAAAATAAAACTATAATTAAAAATACGTATTTCATGCACTTCTAATTTAAAAACTTGAATTACAATCATCCTCACAGCGCGCTTCTTTTCTCATTTGATATTTTTTCAGAATCGGAATTAAACGTTATGTATATCAAGCAAAAGTTATGAAACAAATCAAATTTAGTTTTCTTCCTTAAAAGAACGCAAATTCATTATTTATATATTTAGATATTTAAATATTATCGTTACCATTAACTAAAAAAGTATTGCCTAATAAATAACAAAAATTTTTTATAAGAATATCGTACACGTTAGATTGTGTGTCAGTCATCATACATGTGAAAAAAACATTCGTATTTGTATTTAATAAATTAAAATTTTCATTTTAAAAACTTTCTCTAAAACTAAAAAACTAAGAAAAAAATTTAAAAAACTTTCTCATAAACGGAGTTGTTGCAATTTTAAAGGAAAACTGGCCATCATATTATACATACAAATCCCTCAAACTTAACTTGGATTTAAATCATTTACATGAGTACTTACTCATCACTAGTATATTTATGAAGACCTGGATCGCATAATTTAACAAGACACTTATTCTCATTATGAACACTGACTAGAAGTTTTCTACAACGTATATTTCCATGAATAACACCGCATTCCTCCTAAAATATTTTACACGTAAATAAAGGATTTAAACCATTAATACATTTCTGGGATAAATTTCAAAACTCTACCAAATGCCAAAGTGCGGATGCTAGATATGTTCCGGCCTCAACCAGATCCACTTCTTTCATATACGATTTATTTTCTCTTAAATACACGTCAAATGGTCCGAGATTTAAATATTCTGTGACCATAGCCACGGGTCCTTTTAATGTAACACCATATAGTTTAACTATAGAATTTGACTGCAAAGATGCCCAAGAACCAACTAGTTCCAGAAGTTCCTAAATATACAAGATCATAACTATATTTAGATACATTTGTTTAAATTCTTCATACGCATAATAATCTATAAGTAAAAAATTAAATTTCTAAAAAAATATTTAAATAGACTAGATTTACAATAATTACAAGAAATCAATTAGTTTAAAATGATTATTCATCATGAGTATTCATTTCTCTTTTGATTATTCATTTCCCTTCTCAACTCCTACATTGTTTACAGTTAATTCTTGTAAAAAAGAAATAAATTTTAATATAAAATTACGTTTAAATATGAATCCTTATATTCTGGTTTTAAAACTTTCATAGATGCCTCAACCTTTCCGCCTTTTGGATGTTTCCAAATGCAGCGATAATGATATGTGATCTTGCTCTTACTTTCCTTTTTAACTCCCTTAAACACTTGTATGTGTTTTATATTGATAATTTGCGGAGAGGAAGTCAAAAAGTACTCCTCCGGATTTTGAATAGAAGTTTTATCCATTTTCAAATCCTCCTGCGCACACATCAGCAAACGAGATTTATCTAAAAAAAAAAAAAGGAATTTTTTGATTAATAAATTTTTTCCATATTACATCTAAATCCTAACAATTAAAATTTTAATTTTTTTCAATTACGAAAATACAGATTTAATAACAGTTCAAAGTCATTTATTTATCAGATGATTCAATTTTACGCACAAGAAATTTGAAAAAAATGCAGAAAGCATTTAAATATTTTTGAATTATTTCGCTTTTAAGATTTGATTTTGAAAAAACGATAAATGATATCGTGAATGAAAAATTCTCAATATTATAATAATTTTCATGTATACAATGCAGGAAATTACGAGTAATATTGACTTCATGATTCTTCTTTCAGGTCGGCCCTATTGCCACAATATCATTGAAAATTCTTATACTCTTTTCAATCTTCATGCAGTTTTTCAGACCTACAGTAATTGTTTGTCTTATTTATCAGAAAACCATGCATGATAAAAATTTTATAACAAATCATTTTCGATGTCTTGATTCAAGTATAAAATTACTTCTAATAACATGAAATCATTCATTAATTTGTCTAAAATAAATATGAATTAAAAATTTATTAAGCACAAACTGATGTAATGTGATACTCTAATTTAAGTAAACCGTCTAAATTTACTAATCTAACAATTCTAAACTTACCAAATTCCGATGGTGGAAGGCATTCCAACAACTCAATTGTATTACTGGGATTCTTATAAGCAGCAATTATCATAGGTATTGATGGATAAAGCTTACCATCATAGCTAAATAAATACTTATCATTTTTTAATTTTTCAATTTTATAGGTTCTTGGCTTAGCAGCTTCATGTGTGCATACATCCAAATAAAATACATCATTATTTGTTTCACCCTCTCTTAAAATGAAAGAACCAGGTTTATTATTTCTTTTCTCTTCTAGCTTACTGTATGAAAATTGTCCACTAAAAAAAATAATTCTTAAATTTAGTAAAAAAAATCAAATAATATAAAATTATGATTGAAAATTCAAAACACAATTTAACAAAATTGTTGGGCTTATAGCAATATCATAGAATTTTCTTCTTAAAATTTAATAAATTAGTTTTAAATCAATATGGAGGTGATATCTAAGAATATATTTAGAAGAATGAGCTTTTGCATTAACAATATAGTTTATTGTACTGCTAGTTTATGAATTAAACATTATCTGTTAGTAAAGCAGTTGTTGACAATACTTTAAGTAATAACTTATTTCATGCTATGACTAAACATACTTTTAAAATTCAGACTTCTTGTGAGTTCATAAGCATTAAGTCATGAAATTTTACATTATTAAAGAAATTCCTTTAAAGGAAAAAAATGAGAACTTTAAAACTTATTACTTTTAATAACATACCCTACAGGTCCATGACACTTTAAAGAATGTAATTTCTTTAGGGATGGAGTAAATACATCCTTGCATAAATTGAATGTCCATTTACACATAAGCCGATAATAGCCATCTAGTAAACTTACAAATGAAAACATAACAATGGTAGAGCTAAATCGAAAATAAGATGGAATTCCATTTTTTCTACAGATTTCAACAGTACCATCATTTCTTACTGAGATATAGCATAAATCATCAATTGAACACAAATGTTGCCACTGAAATAATTAAAATGTATTAAATTAACAAATTCTTCATAATCAGTTTTAAAATTTACTTTTGAATAATACCTATTATTTCAGCTGCAAATTCTCTAGCCAAAGCATTAAGTTTCTGCAAGATAAGGAAAAATTACCTCTTCTTTACCATCAAATCTATATCTAATTCCAGGTTCATCCTCATGAAATGGATTTATTTGAATAAAAACAAGTTTTACAGAACTGTGATCATCAATTTGCACAACATAATTCTCACTTAAATAATGAGGTGCAATTTTGTTGAACATGTTCAGATATTCCTCCTTAACAAACCATCCATCTTGTTCTTTGCTAATTCGTATTTTAGAAAGAGATGAATGAATCTTTGGTTTAATGAAAAAAAAATGGTTTTTTAATAGAGCCTTTGGTATGTATTTCTTATAATCTGCTTCCACCTGCTCAAGAGGTACGCATTCATCAACCATAACTCTATACATATCAGTGACACCCAATCCAAGTAATTCACTTTTATGTTTTTCATAGCTCAAATCAGGTATGTTATTGTCTATAACATCTTTCCTTACTTGATGATAATAATAATTAAATGCCACATAGTCAGTTTGCTTTAGTCTGCTTAATTTTGGAACTTTGAAACGAAGTCTATAATCCAATACGCAATCAGACTTTATTTCTTGCATTTTGTAACTTGGAAACAGCCACACTTTGGAATCATGGAGTTTCAAAGAAAACAAATGCCTGCAAATGGGCCCAATACCTAATAACTTAGCAATTTCAGTGCACACATCTTCTGCTACTGTTGTTTCTTGAATTGGAATTTTGAATGGTTCTTTGTCAGTTAATATTCTAATTTCTGCAAATTTTTCTGCAGAACTCATTTTTTCTATTTTTTCAGACTAAAATTTACTTTATATGGCACATGATTTTAATAAATATGCTGGTGAGTGGAGCTACGGCTCAATAAAATTAATATATTGCGTAACATGAAGCTTTTCTCTTATACTTTTCATATTGCCACAAATGTTTACAGTAAGATCTATTTGTAAATTTACTTAATGTGTGCCTTAAGCAAAAGTTCAAAATCTTGAATTTATACGCAATAGAAAATTTTGTCATTTTTCTTTTCATGGAAACTCGGTTTCTTTTACAATTTAAAATTATACAATATAAATTACATTTTGACAATGTATATGACGACGATAACAATAATATTAATAGTAATATTAATATTAATAATAATAATAAAATTGTATTTTCATCTAAAAAGGCGTCAAGTATTAAAATATGAAAAATAACGTTGATTTATTTCATTGAAGTAACTTTTGCCTGCAATTTAAGATTTTAAAACTAAACTCTTTCGGAATCCGTTAAATATTATATGGATTAAACTTAAATCCAGAAAACGCGTAGAAAAAACTAAAAATACATTGTTTACTAAGTCTACAATATAAACAATTATGCAAAGCCTGCGAGATTGCAATTGACCGTGGAGGAATTTTGAAAGATGTAAAAATATTTTCTTTGATTCTTTCAAAGCGGCTTCAAAATTAAAATATAAAATAGCGACTTAAAGGTACTTATTTGGAAACTGCAACTACAAAGTATGTTTGATTTAAAATAAGTTTCAAAAATTATAATATACCGTTAATAATAACGTGATGTGGGTCACGGCAAAGAATTTTGGCGGTAATTTGATTCTTACCTTCCGCCTACTCCGTCCAATGTAGAGTACGATGCAATCTCGTGCTCTTTACAACTAAAATTTAGTTATTTTTTTCACAACAAATAAAAGTGAATGTCGTTTAACATTTAAGAAAAAAAAAAATTTAAAATTCAAATTAAAATAAAAATAAGATCACCAAGTTGTAACGCTGCTAAAAATTTGCCATATCCTTCAAGTCCCTTCAAAAACATACAGTAGTTTTTAAAGATCTTACACATTCTTGCATTAAAATAAATAAATTAAAATTTTAAACTTTTATGAAAATTTTTTAAATAATCCCTCGTCAAATGACAAAAACGATATATTTATCAGATTTAGTTTAATAAAGATTTTTGTTACGTTCCTCTCATTACCTAGTTGTATGACTGTATTTTTTTTTTTTTTGCAAATGACCAAAGGGAAAAATAATTTATTTTAATTTCAGAGATAGTTGAGTTTTAAAAGCTTTTAATTCAGATAGGGTCGTTTGTTTTAAAATTTAAAACTAAAAGTTAATATTCCTCCAGCGAAACCACCTTATTTACAGTTTCCTTTTTTTTTTTCGATGATCTGAAAAATTGTGAAAAAACGAATATCCATTAAATTTTAGGTTTAGTCAAATTTCACTTCATTATTATTGTAATATATAATATTATATATTATATATATTATATATATAATAACAGATCTTTTTTTAAAATATATAATAATTAAAAGGGCTGCTTTTTTGTTACTTTCATTTAAGCAATTATTATAATTTAATTATCTGCTGTTGTTGTACTGCGGTAGGATTTGTCGTTATATTGCGGACATTTTCTTGTTTCATGGGACTGACACAGGATACTTTTTCGTTTCCCGAAATTAATCATAAACTGCCCTAATTATGTGTAATTGTATATATTTCATTTTAATTGAATTAATTCGAGCCATTCCATTTAACTGTCAAGCTATCATTATTTTAATAATGAAAAGCTAAAGCCAAATTTTTTATTTCACCAAATGAAATTCTCAAAGTGCATTTGAAAAATTTCCAGTAAAGCGCAACAAATTAAATTGTCGTTCTTTATTTAAAATTCGACCGGATTCGTCCCATTTTTCGTTAAAAATGTTAAATAATTTGCCATGTTGGGTCCTACGCAGGGTGAATTATCCGCAGTCCTCATAAAATTTCGCATTTTCAAGTTGGGATATCGATTTTCCGGGCTACGACAAAATAAAAAAAAATATGCATCGAAGTTTTTTGCGAAGAACATTTAAGATGATCACTGGCCACAAGGGATAATCCGTTGTCTGGGAAAAATTTAATAATTCGCGAGAATTTCGGAATAGTAAGATTGAGGGAATCGAGGGTATCGCGCATGGTGGAAATGCGCGAGACCTAAGCGCAGCCCGGATGGACGTAGCGGTCGATACCGCGCGGGCGAGGACAGTAGCGGCAAGGCATCGGTTCGTTAGTTGCACCGGCCTGGCCTTGCAGCGCAGCATGAGGGCCATCCTCTGCCTGCTGCTGTGCGGCCTGCAGCCGAGCCTGCAGCACGCGTTATCAGATTATTCGGAGAACGCGACGGACGTTGGAAATGTCACCGGTCCGCAGAAGGATCCCCTCTTCCCGGAGGATCTCTTCACGATGGAACAGCGACGACAGGGAGCGGCTCTTCTGCACGTCTTCGGAGTGATCTACATGTTCGTGGCCCTCGCGATAGTTTGCGACGAGTTCTTCGTTCCCTCGCTGGATGTCATCATCGAAAAGTTGGACATAGCGGACGATGTAGCAGGGGCCACCTTCATGGCGGCCGGGGGATCGGCTCCGGAGCTTTTCACGAGTGTGATCGGTGTTTTCGTATCCTTCGATGACGTTGGCATCGGCACCATCGTGGGCTCCGCCGTGTTCAACATTCTTTTTGTGATCGGAATGTGCGCATTATTCAGCAAGACCGTGCTCACGCTGACTTGGTGGCCGCTGTTTCGCGATTGTACATTCTATTCGGTGTCGCTCATCACGCTCATCGTGTTCTTCCGAGACAACCATATTGAGTGGTATGAAGCTCTCGTACTGTTAAGTTTATATCTGCTATATGTGTCTTTTATGAAATGGAATCAACCCGTGGAAAGATTCGTTAAGAAACATCTTTACAAAAACAAAGTCACTAGAGTGCGCAGCACCGATCAGCTAATGCCTTCGGTGAGTTTCACTCGAATCCATCAGATATACCATTCATCGTATGGTTGAACCCTCCTAATGCTGTAAAAACAACAATAATCTTGTTATATTGCAACTGCTGAATCACGAAAGTAAAACTGCATCGAAATCACTCTCCTGTAGTAAATGAAATGTG
The DNA here is from genome assembly GCA_028565995.1 of Ricinus marginatus. Taxonomy (NCBI): domain Eukaryota; kingdom Metazoa; phylum Arthropoda; class Insecta; order Psocodea; family Ricinidae; genus Ricinus; species Ricinus marginatus. The sequence continues at coordinate 3,440,364 of JAOWBB010000001.1, forward strand.
TGAGACTATGTGGCACACATCCTCGTCGAATTCACACGAAAGTATAAAATATATAATTCAATTACAGAGTCTTAAATATGTAATAAAACTTTCATGCTTTATATTAGTAAATCAAAGCTCAGAAAAAAATGCAGCAAAATATAATGTATTATTATATAAATGTAGCTCATTTAGTATATATTACAAGGAAAAAAAACGAGGGCGAGCATTTTTCCTTTTTACTTCGCTTCCATCATCTAGCAAATTGCGTATTAAATAAATTTAGTTTCCCGAACATTACATTCCTCGGGGGGATACTTTTTCTAATGTAATTATGCACTTTAAAAATCTAATTCTCGAATGCGAAAAAATAATAATAATGTGTGCATATCTTTTACATTCCAGCATAATTCGATTGTTAACCTATATTGTATCTTAGCGATATATTCTTGATTTTTGTACAGGCTCAGCTTAAAAGTACATGAAAAATTCGATATTATTTAAAAAGACAAACTAAAACATTCGGGGAACAATAAGAACAGAACGTATTATAAAAATTGACATTTATATGGAGTCAATTGCGAACAAAAGGGTTATGACAAAGTCGTGACCGAAATATGAAAGCAAAAAACGATTGAAGGTATAAAAATTTCAGATTGGATGAATTTGGGTGATATTAATAATTTTCAATTCGCATATCGGAATGTGACACCATAAAGTCACGGCTCCGTTTTATTTCATTTAATACCTTACCCTGCTCTAGTTATTATGACTTCAGAATTTATACAGCGCTTCAAAATATATTTTTTTTTTTATAATTTGATATCGTTGTATCGAATGGGTTGCGTATGATATAATCATGAATGTGAAGCGTCGCCCTCCGAATACAGATTGCTTGATATAAGATGAATTATATGAATATCCATGTGTTTCCTTTCTTTTCTCCGTCGTGCAATGCCCTGTATTATTTTCATATGACAATCAAATGTGACGATGAAATCGAATCCTCGATCCTTAGTTAGGTTGATTAAGAAAAACGACGAGTGGCATATGATAGAGTAAGAAGGGATAGAACCAAATTGTGAGGTTATTTGGTCGGGAATATTTTTGACGTTACCAGCAGGCAAAAATCACGGGAATTAGGTTACACTACAGGGCAGATTAAACAGGGTGTTCAGTCTAATCGTGTTCGCTGACCGTGCCTTGTACTTTGCTACATTTCAAAACCCAGCCATTGATGATTGCTCCAAAAATTAAGTGATGCTGAAAAAAAAAATTTTTGAAAACTTCATAAATTTTCCCCGCAGTCTTTTCGCCCAAAAAAAGCTCTTTTAAATTTTCCCGATCGAAGTAATTACCCGGAGGAGGAAGTGCCTGAATGATAGCAACAGAAATGTAAAAATAACATTAAAACTTAATTTTAGACGTGTCGGAGGTGCGGTGCCTCGGACCCTCCGACGACCGGCAAACGAACAAATCGCCCAAAAAATTTTGTCCCGCAGAAATCTCAAAGACTTCTCTCATTTTTCAGATATTTTTTTTGGGGGGGGGGGAGGGTTCATATCCCAAAAAGGTTTTTGCCCAGTTATTCGAATATTCACCACCCCTTCTTGCAGCCCCCGAAAAAGGGAAGTTCATATTGATTTAATAGAAGGAAATATGACCCGAAATGGATTTTTTTTTTTGAAGGCATCTGGCAATTTTCACAGCAACCTCGATTTTTTCCCTTTTTCCTGTAAAGGTTCACTCTCTGGTAGAAGGGAGAGAAACAGAGATTCAGAGGAAGCAACTTGCGGAAAAATCTTTTCTGCTGAGGAAACGCATGCGAAGGGACTCGTAAAAATTAAACTTTTACAAATCCGAAACAAAAAAAAGCAGAATTCATGAAATTTACACAAAAACCAATATATATATATATTTTATCGTATGTTTAAATTCGTTACTTGTTACAGAACAGATTTCTGATACTACTATACTGACTACACAGAACGTGATATCATACACGTTTTTCTTACGTGTATGTCGCCTCTTTTTAAGATTACTTAATTCTTTCGATTTACATTAATATTATTAAAATATAATCCTGAAGATTCTCTCAAAAATCTTACATAAAAAGCAATATATTTACCTATTATATGAACTGATAAATATCGGACTTTTTGTTTTTTATGCGTTCTAACGTGATGTTTAGTGACACCAAAAATATAATTTATTTCAAATGAATCTGAGATTGTATTAAATCGGGCATTATATTTCCCTTTTCATACGGTATATATATATATATAATTTTTATTTTCAACAACAATCACATAACAGAAATTCAAAATATTCCGACTTCGAATTAAAATACAAACCATATTACAACACAGTGAAATGAGTCGAGATTTAAAATAGATTTAAATTTCCGACAAAAATTACCTTATTTTCAATATGAAAATGAAAGACGTATCAACATGAAAGGTCGCACATTCATGAATCAAAAAAGCTATGATCAAATAAGAAAGGAAAAACTATAACATTTACGTATGGTGCATATTTATTTGTGTAAAAAATGTTTTTGTTTTCAATTTTTTTACAATTCAATTTCATAAATTATTTTTTTTATTTCTTTTAACTATGAATTTACGAATTTAGAATCCTTGTTCAAAAAGTATATTAATTTATGCTTTTTATTGTTGTTAATTTTTCTTTAGATGTATACGTCGCCGTTTTTATGTACACAGTTCAATGAGTATTTCTATATTATGGAATTTGAAGTACTGTGACAATTCCGATTACAAATGTTAAATTTTTTCTCTTGAAATAATTTCTGAAATATATTTTTGTTTCTTATGCATAAAAGTTTATATATATATATTTACATATATATATATTTGTAATGTAATAATGTGTATTTTTAGAAAAACTGGATTCTTCACTCTTTATTCTTTTCTATCCGAAAGCAGACGACATCCGAGCTTTTTCTTTTTGTCACAATACTTTTCTTTTCCTGCATTATCTCCGTCATTTGTATAATAACATAATTTTATTTGCACAAATTTTCAGCGTTCTCGCTAATTAACAAATACAAAAGTAAAAAAAACTTTATACTAAAACTGTGCTTTTCCTTTTTTAGCACCAGAGCGCAGCACAAGTTTTGGTGAGTCTATCTCCCGTATTTCTTCCTATTTTTCTTTCACATATCATTATTTTTCTTTTAGTATTTTTCTTAATTTTCTTTTTCTTTTTGTACAAGAAAATAATTCAATTTTTCGCAAGTATTTTTCTTTCGTCTTTATTCTTTTTTTTTAATTTTTTTTTCGTGTTTTCAAATTATTTCATAAAATGCACCTTATTTGCTTCTTTATCGATTCACACATATTTTGATGCAGATATGAAAGAAAAAATTTTGCATGTAGAATGTAAACCATAGGTTAGAATTTCCATAATTCACCAATATTTTTTTTCTCCGACGATCGAAAATGTCAATTTCAATATGTAAACAAAAAATTATTCTATAAATTTTTTTTTTCTAATATCAATATACAAATATTTTATAGAGATGATATCAATATATTTATATATATGAATATGCTTATTTATATATATTTAAATACATATATATACATATCATAAAGGTTAAAGAGAACAGAACTGATATTATGTTAATATTAATGGCGTTCATAATCTCTTACTGTCACAATATTAAATGTTTTACACTGGTATACTATATGATCATATATATAGGAATAACAACTATGTTTTCAATTTTATAAATATTAATTGACATTTGCGATTAATAAAGAGAAAAATCCGTTATTAACCAACAATGAAAATAATTAAATTTGGTTAAATATTAGAATTAGATAACGCGCTATTAAAACCAAATAATCGTAATATATAGCTTTTATTTATTAATCTAAATAAATTAATGCAAATATTGTGTTACATTGTTTTGCTATATGAAGTAAATCCGTTAAATAGCTTTAAACACTATAAAATTTTTGAAATTGGATTTAAAAATTATTAGACTAGCTAGAGACCTTTTTAATGTAGATTATTTTTTTAGTGTTCATTATTTTAAATTTTAAGATTAAAATTAATAATAAAAAGAGTTATATATTTAATATATATTCTGAAAACATTATTCAAAGTTTTGTAACTTATTGTAAAACAGAAAATTTCCATTTTCAGTGACATATGTATTCACCTCCGATATTCATGTTATCAGAATTTTATTACTGCATTAGCTGTTACTAAATAAATAAAATGTATATGTAAGTAATACTAAAAAGATAAAATTTTCCGTAAGTTTTCAATAATAAACAGCTTAGGATACAATTATTTCGAATTATAATTCTCAAAAAAGCGTTTTTTCTTCGTTCCATTTACGAAATGTTATTTAGCATTTAATATTTAACATTGCCCTCAGCTCTGAATCCCTATTTCTTACTGGTAGTCTCAGTTTGAATTTTCTTGTTCCACAACATTCTACCTTCCGTATTTGAAATTATCCACCGTAAGAGAAATCCAATAGGATTTTTCAGGCGTTTGCTTAATTTTCCGGGACATGAGTTCAACTATTCATAAAGTTTTTCCAATCTCAATAAAAATCGCTTATATCTTCTTCAGAAAGAGAACAACTTTTCCTTGGTCTCCCATTTTTCAAGTAAAATATATTTGTTCATAAGTTCCACTTTTATTTCATGCTTTGCATTTCTACCAATTTAAAACTTGAATCTGTTAAAAAAAAAGGAAAAAAATTTGTTCACGTCGATTCTAATATTTTATTTTAACAAAGATAATGATTATTTCTGGTAATAAATTTATTCATAATTGTATTATTACTAATTGGTTCAATGTTCACAAAGAAAAAGTCATTTCAGCTGAATGCTAAAAAATGCTATAACTAATTTGGATTATGATTCGAACAAAAATTTTTATGTATATATATATTTATACATACACATAGATACATATATACATATATATACGTAGATTTTGTTCTTTACCCCAAAATAATAGTAACAAGAATTACGTTTAAAATTTTATATACTATTACTGAAAAAATTTATTATTGTTCACCTATGAAAGAAATTAAATTTACTAAAGGTAAAAAACAAATCCAAACAAATATGGACGAAATTTGTACGGAAAACTTTTTAGATTTATGAATATTTATGAAACTTAAAAGTTTAAAACATGAGATAGACGTATCCAATAAAAACTGGCGGTTTTTAATTTATAAAAGTTATAAACTGGAAAAAAATAAAAATAAAAAGTTAATTTTCGAATTTTAGAAATGTGGATTAATATAAGTTTTATATTATGTTAAAATAAGGCATTATTCTAAAGATCTTTAATCAGTTCTCCGCGAGAAAAATTTGGAAAGCAAAACTTCTAAACTTATGAATATTTATAATAATAATAAAAACTATAAACATAATTTCATTTTTTAATTCATCGGCTCGATAAAATTTTATGGAACTATTTTTTTTTAATTCTCGATATTGTCGATATGTGATTTTGATATTCAAAACTATTTACCGAATATCTCTATCGGTTATTTATAAGGGCGGCAAAATGCAAACTTCTATATTGGTTACCTCATGATGAATTATTTCAAGAAGTAAACCACTTTTGAGAGCACTGATATTTCATACGTTTCATATGCATCGGGATCAAGTTAGTATCAGTGAACAAAAAAATAACGTACATATATTATCAAAAAGTAAAAGTTTTGACGAGTGCTTGAGTGCATTATATCAGTGCCGGCCAGAGTTACATTAAATTATACGGATATATTACAAAAAGTGGAATAATTCGTCAGAGTTTGGATTTATTAGGTAAGTGGAGTCTTAACCGAAATTAAATGCTGCCTTAAAAACCATGAATTGTATCTTAACATAGATGCTCTTATAGATCGACACCAGTAAAGCAATTAGGGGAAAAAATAAAAAAAATTAATTGATTATTATAAATATATAATCAATGTAAGTAAATATAATATCAATATAAATAAAGAAAAGATTACAGCTAAATTTCTAGTTAAACACTTACATCTTTCAAATGAGGTTTGAGCTACTCTAAACTATTGAAACAATCGTTCTAAACTATTAAAGAAATGATAGCTGAAAAAATTCATACATTGATGTTAAAACTTCTAATCATTCAGGAGGTTCAACAGTGATGCACATAATATTAATGTTATCAACAAGCTTAATAAAAACTGCTTTTATAAATATAATAAATAATTTTGTTACTTGAAATTTAATATCATATTGAGCCTTATTCATATATTTAATATAATTAAAAAAAAAAGAAAAATTCATTTCGTTCAAAACTATATAATCAACACCAAAAAGTAATTTTTTTTTATTCTTTATTTTTACTAATTTGGTGGTAGATATCTTAATATTTTCTTAATATTTGAGTCGCTTTGCATATATTAATATATAAAGAATAATTATGGAATGCATTTTATGCCATTATATAATTTGAAACATTGCACAATATCTAAATATTGATAATGCAATTTAAACTCTTTTTATAAGTAAATTTCAAATGCTTAATGTTAGCATATGTTCTAAGAATTTACATTTGATGATTCTGGAAACACATAACTAAATTTTAAAATAAAAAATCGATTCAAATGCCAATATCATCAATTCATACATCATATAACATTTATTCCCGATGGGTAATATTGAGAACTTAATAATTTAAGACAGTGATGGATTAGTCGGACCTCTTTTTAATAATGAATGAATGAGAGTGACTTCAGTCTTCAAAAGAATGCTTTAAAATTTATAAAAAAATTTTTTTCACTTTTTGTTTGATGCATATTTTCAGACATATATATAAATATTTACTTTACGTAAATACTTAATATACGTACTGAATTTTACATTCAACTCGGCATTATTACCAATTACTAATAATTATACTAATAATTGTACGAGTTGTCTTAAATGTAGTAGCTTTAAAACTTCAAGATAGAGTATGTTAAATATTACATAAATTTTTCGAAAATTAAACTTATTTTTCATATATATTTATTTATATTCTTCTAATACACCATACCCAATTATTGAAATTTTTAATTTAAATTAATTTTTCATTTGGCTTACGAATGAAAGTAGGTGTTGTATAATTTTGTAAACTCAAATTAATTGAATTTTAATTATTCGTATGATAAAATTAAAATACATATTTTTTTAATCTTATTAATGTAACGCCCCACTCTGATATATGTAATTATATTATTATTGTTATTAATTAATACTTTAATTTTATAAACTAAATGTATTGCCATTATGTAAAATGCATCAAAAAAAAAAAAATATCATGTTCACATTTATTTCAGCGAAAGATTTATGCGGTACGATGAAGAAATGATATGCTGCTACGGTCAATTTGTTGATAATGAGAGACAATTTAATTTATTAATTTATGCAGTAGTGAATATATTTTTACTTTATTTGCCTGCTTTTCTTATTCTGTAATTTTTTTAGACCTATTAGATTAGACTATCAACGTTGCTGGTTACGACATGTAGATTATAATTAATTTCTAAAATATAAGAAAAAATTACATTACTTGATTCCTCCAAATTTCTTTTCTAAAAAAATTAATTTATGTGGAAACATATTTATTAATTATAAATTATTTATACTTGGAATTTATTAGAAATTATATTATAATAATAATTTAGAGAAATTAATTTATACTAATATTAAAATCATAAATTTTTAAACGATGAATAAAATACATCTGAGCCCATTTAGATTTTTAGCATTTTTTTCTAATAGATTTTTCGTTTAAGTTATTTTATATTTAATTTAATATTATTATTCTCAAAAGAAAAACATTCAATTTTTAGCAAAAGGAAAATAATAAAGTAATAGTATGTTTATAAATATGTAAATTGGAAAATTTTTATATAAATTTCATTAAAGGATATTACGTTTTCCTTTACTTACAAAAGGAATTACATGAATTCAATAAATTAAATTAATACATACTTTTATATTTAATTTTTGAAAATTTTTAACTGAAGATCTTTAATTTTGCAACAAAAAAAGTTCCTTTCAAGTTTAATTTATAGTATTGTTATTATTTATCGTGGCATTTCGAATAGTTAAATGACATTGGCTCGAAGTCAGGCTATCGTTAGCCTGACTTGAACTGAAATTTAAAAATTGTTGCGAAAACCATGTATCAGTCATCTTCATAAACCAATTATGTGTTTACAGCATACAACTGCAGCCACGTCAAGTACCACAAGCGTAGGAGGAGGATCGGGTGCTGGAGCAGGGCCTCCTGGATCTGCTGGTGGCAGTGCACAGAGGCCCGGAGGTGCACCAACCCCTCATGGAGCTAAATTCAGACACGGTTTGCTACAGCTTATGATTCATACAATAGATCCTCTCCATGATGGTAAGTAACTTTCAATTTTCCTACATATTTCCATTGACTAAACCAAGTCATATACACTAATTCGACTCCTCAAAAGGAAAGGAGTGAACAATTAAATTTAAAACGTGAATGTCCCTTTTATATATACAGCATATTGTATTATTTAAGTTAATTGCAGTATTAATTCAAATTTATTCTGAAATCAAAATATTTTCGTAAATACGGTCATTTTTGGTAATCTTACTAGTGGCTTCAGATATAATTAAAATGAAAGAGATTCATATCTCATTATGAACAGAAAATTTTGGATACGTACCCTCAATAAATATCGGTAAATTTATTAATAAGACGAAAAATATATTTTTTTTTTTATAAAAAATAAGTTTTCTTTCATGCATTTTCCCGTTTCACATATTACTCGAACTATTTAGAAAAACTGCACTCTACAAACATAACTGATGAAATCTCTCTGAACATTAACCATGTTTACGATTTTTTCTCTTTTTATAAAAAAAATGAATAAAATGCATTGCGATAACGATTGACATTTCTAAAGTTATATCTTCCCGTCACTCTGATTTTCATCTATCTTGGTTAGTGGAAGATTTTCATCTTTCATGGTTAGTGAGAAAATGCCAAATGAATAAATGATGTCTAAATTGCAGCGAACTTTTGAAAAATCAAATTCAAAATTTTCTGAAATTTTCAAAAATATTTAAATATTTTTATTTTTCATTTAGATCATACGGAACAAGATTTTGCTTTGTAGATGAAACATTAGAGAAATTGTAGAATTTTTATTTACACACCCTTAACATTTATATCTTAGTTGATAGCAGTACATACATACATTTTTATTACATAGTGTTTAAAATTACCGTATTTGGCTAATGATTTAGTTAGTCTGAAAAATCTTATAGATAAAAAAGTGTACAAATGCAATGTAGGGACATTAAAATTAATGTGAGTGCTTTGATATCTGAAAATTAGATTACTTTTCATATAATGTCATATTTTAGATGAGATTTAAACTCAATAGTAAAAAGAAATTCAAGTCAGAATAATGAGTACAACTGATTGAATATTAAGAAAGAAAAAAAAAGCAGTTAAACTATTTATTCAATAATCTTCATTAATAAAATTGCAATTTACATCTTTTGGGAACGGATTTTTTCTCCAAAATATATAATATTCCTTCCGGATTTATTTTATCCACATCTTCATGCTTAATTTTCCGTTAAATCGTTTTCTATTTTTAAAGTTAAAATTCATTGCCATAGCTTAACAAGTATAACATGGGATAATAAATCAGATATCAAATATGTATCAATAATTACCGGTACGTGAATGTAACATTCAATGTTTCGGTGTGTTTTCCATTCATTTATCCGGGAAATTATTTCTTCGATTGGTATCATATTTGAGGTTTGATTGAAATATGTTATACACCGTTGAAACTCAGCGATGAACGCTGAAAATGAAGCATTTAATTTCGTCTTTGTGATACATTTTTTATTTTTATTTTATGAAAAAAAGGAAACGATAATGAAAATTTGATAAGCTTTCCTTTCGATTTAATTCTTCAAACAAATAATTAAAAAAAATAATAATAAATAAATAAAATAAAATCTAATCGCGAAAATGGATTCTGACTCTATTATATTGACTGTGGTCCATATTTTTTGATGGCAGCCGACTCGCACGGAGAACAGACACCTACGAAATCAGGTCAGATTTACAAAAATTTGCTTTATATATATATAAAAATATTAGGAGCTGATTGTAGATTTAACGTGTTCCGCTGACAGAGGCAAAAGACATTTTTGTTTGTTTATTCTATTTTGCGGCTATGAGAAAGAGCATTTTAAAGGGATTGCCGAATTATTTTGAAGCGATGAAAAATTATTTGTTTTTTTATTAAAAAATTATTATTATTATTTTTTTTTGCGAATGTTCTTTTAAGAAATAGTTTTTATTGATGCTAGCTCGAACGCATTTTCTTTTTTTTTTTAACAATAGCCTAAAATTTTTCCGCTGGAAATAAAAACGTAAATCTGATTACGGAAAAGTAACTCGTGCGAAATTTCCCTTTGCTAATGCAGCACAAGGAATATTTATGAGATGAAAGTGTTAAGCTTGGCTTTTCCTGATTATCCCCGACGCATTCTTCTTATCTCCCTCCCATTTTTTTTCTCTTTTTCAGCCCCCTAAGGTTGAAGCGTTTTCCGCGGTCTTCGCGGCGAAGGAGGGGAAGGGGGCGGGAACGTGGGCACCGAGGGGGGAAGGAGGAGGTGGCCAAAAGGGGGACTGACGTTGCAGTGAACGACTTCGGTGATAAATGCTCCTCCGACTTCCATTTTAAAGCGTCGGAAAAAAGGATTTGCTAAATATTACGGACCTCCTTTTTCCATTTTTCCCATTTCCCCCCCCTCTCCGCCCCTCCTCCTTCCGCCCACTTTTCCCTTTTTTCCTCGTGACCCAGATTTCGGGAAGCTCCGATAAAACTCGGCGCGAAAATGCCCGAGCAGAACCCGAACAAGATTCGCCATAGCTAGGTCACAGCTGATCGATATTACGAAAGATTTAATTCTACAACCTTTGCTTTTTTTTCTTCCTCTCCGTCTCTCGACCGCGTTCGCTCTCCGAAATGGCTTTGGGCAAAGTAAAAATCGCTTCATTATTTAAATTAAAGGGCCCGCAAGGCCTTTGTCCGGTTGCGGCCATTTGCGACCAAACCGCTGGAATTGGGGGCTTTGGGGGGGTGGGGGGGTAACATGTTCTTGAGCCCCGCCCCCCGCCCCCCCCCCCCCCAACCTTGTCTTGAGCCCCGACTATTCGGACCTTGCACTTTTTTCCAAAGTTTTCCGGCATAGCAATCAGGGAAACCTAAGTCTCATTGGCGATGATTAAAGTTTTCCATCTCCGTCTTCATTATTCCAACTACATTCAGTTGATTCGCTTGGTGGCTTGCCTCCTTCTATGGCTTTGGTTAAAGTTTTTACGAAAGCTCGCTTGGGCACATAGACGAACGTCCGTTGCGTTAAGTATGGCTTAAAAAAAAAAAATCATCTCAATCGCAAGTAAATGACAAAATGTAAAAGATGCAGCAAAGGGAAAGTTGCAAATTTCAATTGCTGCATTCGAAAATGCAGATTTTCCGTTCTTTTTTTTTTCTCCAGCAGATTCTGCTTATTGAATGCAAAACAAAAAAAAATTATCCAATAATTTTGCATATATTTTTTTTTGCGTAATACGATTTGCCCTTCCTTATCCGGTGATGGCACGCGTTTTTAAAACCCCAATCCGTGTAGCTCGTGGAAATAATTCCGAAATCCCTCAAAAAAAGCAAAAAACCGAATGCATTTGAAAAATTTTAAATATAATACACGTGGGGGCACATTCTTCTGATGGCTATTTTCAAAGGCTTTTTTTTTTTTTTTAATTTATGTCAGTGAAACATCGAAATTCAACGAGAAATATATCGATTCGCCGCATGCAATTTCGTTTGTATCGAACGACGCATCGAGGCATTCGTTAGATTCGGGCCACGTTGAATTTCGAACGTCTGAACGATTTATTTACCTATTTCTTTGGAATCACATAAAAACTAGATCAAAGATGATTGAAATTGATGAAGGAAATGCATCTCACTCCGCGTTTCGCCGTTGTTCGAGGCTTTTTATTTCGAAAATGCCGGAGTCGGGGTGCTCTCGGGGAACGGGGATACCTTTTCCCGAATCAGGGTACCCACATTCCGGCGTTTGCACGCCTGAAAACTGTCACGAAATCAAACGTAAACATTTTTCGATTGTTCGACCGTCGACAGCGATGCAAAGCCGACGGCAGCAACGGAGGAAAAGAAAAAAATTACTGCGAAAGTGCACAATTAATACATTTGCACGGCGAAATTCTCCGCAATACTCGACTAACGATATGAAACCATTCGCGTTTCACATATTTCATTCTGTATTTTCTTATTCTGCACTTTAAAAACAACATGATTGGTTTGTTCTGCTATTTATCGTGTAATTTTTTTTTCCTTAATACGTTTTGCTGCAGTGATGTTTCAAAACTTGAAAAGCGGCAAAAATAGGGCGGGGGAGGAGCTTTTGTGGATGATTTTGATTACTATTTCGAAAATTGCTGAAGCGATGAAAAATTTAATAATAAACGAGGGGAAATAATATGGAAAACATAAAAATCGGTGACTTTTCGTGCTAAAGGTCAAATTGATTCAGTTGCTTTAACTGAATATTTCGTTATTTTCCCTTTAGTGCTGTCGCTTTATCGATCGACCGGCAATTTGGCATTATTTTAAATTTTCCAGTCCCAGTTTTAAAACCGGTACCGAGGTCTTTTGTTCGGGGCTCGAGAAATTTTCCAGGCACTGGAAAACCATGCCCTCTGCTCGTACCCGAAATAACCTCATATTTTTCACGTTGAAACTCTCTTTTCGTTCCCCGAGCCATCGTTTGCCGGTATCCGATCTTAAGACGCTTTCCTTTTTCCCGTGGAAAAAAAAAAACTCGAATTTCGTTTCCTTTTATTTTTTTTCGACTAACCGATAAGTTATACATACTATTTATTAGAAAAAAAAACAAAAAAACAAAAAATGAAAAGACAATTTGAGTGTAGCTCTTTAATAAGATTAATGAAATACAAGAAAAATTACTTCTCCACACGAAATGTTTTTTCTTTTTCGACTCATCATCCGAGAGTTTATTTTGTCGAAATCAAAAAAAAGAAAAAAAAATATTTTTAAGAGAAATTTTTCCTCCCTTTAGGCTGCCGGAGCCATCAATCACCTTTTGAAGTGAAACTTGTATTAAAGATGGAGAAACATATTCACGGCAATAAGTTCATTGCTGGAGCGTTGAATGGCAACTGATCCATTCCGATTGCCAGTCATACCATTTTCGATCCGAATGTAAGAAATCTGCAGAGATCGATTGAATAATCGCCGAATGATGAATATCGAATCGAATAGAAAAAGAATATTATCCCCCGTACAAGAATTCATGATATTTTTCTGATAGCGTATTTTTGCGTTCGACTTACACGTGGGATTTTTACATGTAAAGCGAATGGATCCTCACGGAATGTTTTAGATTTTGATTTCATTATTTTTCTAATTAACTCCAGCACATAAAATTTACACATTTTCGAATGATTGTCCCGGCAAAATTTAAGATCCGATGAGTCTGGAACTAACTGCCATTTGACTTAACTCGCGCAAAAACTGCGAAGGCAGTTCGATTTTTAGAGCAAGTGCAGCTCCATGCTCTCGCTCCACAGTCAGGGAAGTTTGGAGCGTGTGTTTTCCCGTAGTTATTTTGGCAGCGTGTTCTCGCACGGTCCCGGGAATGTCCCCCAAAACTGGAAAAGCGAACAGCCGTTCTTCCAGCGACGCAAAACCTGGAGCCGGTCCCCGAATTTCAATCCCGAAGTAATGGATGCTGTGCAGGTTCCCTAGATGGGAAATATCCCAAACGCACTTTGCCCATTTCCCATTGATAAAAGGCGAAATGCAAACTTTGCCTTTCACAAGCGGGAAACGGTTCCTGTCCGCGTTCAAAATAATCGAAGGCGGATTGGAACAAAAAATTTATTCGCAGCATCTTCCATTCTTCGGTCAAAGCTTTTACATTCAAACATGAATCGGAAAATTCTAAATTACTGAATTTATTTTGCTGGGATTATGGAAGAGCAAATGTAAAAAAAAAAAGAAAAAAAAATTCTTGTACCCGTTCTACTTGTACCGCATAATTGTTGTTACTGTTGATGAAATTGGAAAAACCGATTTGAAATCTCTCACTTCTGTTTATGTCACGGAAGAAAAATTACAGAATTATTTCAAATGCTAATAATTGATTCATTAATTTGTAACAATATAATCCCATGATTTTTCGTTATTTTTTTTTAAATGTTCATTAAATCCGCGTGTCGTTTTGCCTTTTCGCAGATGGTGATCCCATCATACATGATACAAGTTTGGCTTTTGTACCAGTGCAAAACCGCGGATTTTTGTTAAAACCTTCAGATATAAAAGTACATGTGTGCAGCGCAAATAAAAATCAGCCATTATCAATAAGAGTATACAAATAATTTAATAATTTTGTTCAATTACGATTTAATTTCATTATTTGTTAACAATGCAAATACATGAAATCTCCCACATCCATTATATACGAATTTGAAAAGGTCATTATCATTCGCTCTCGCTAAGTAAGTTTTCTCGGCATAATTACCTAAAGGAAGAGGATAATGAAGTTTAATAGATGCTAACTTTAGGATTAGCTTTTCAAAAATCAGCCATGCCATATCTCACTGAACTACAGCTACCCTCTTATATAATAACTCAATTTGCTGCATTTATCCAGCATCTCACTTCTCAGGTGACTCCGTAATTTCTTAAACGCATTGGACAAACAAATAAAAGTAATAAAATATGAGTAAGTAATGTGTAAAGGAGACCATTTTTCATTGCATTGAAATGGGTATATTTTAAAATCAGGCTGCAGGAAATGTAGGATGTAATCCAGGGCGGGAATCTGACAAAAAGTTTTCATTCAAATTTACGAATTAACTGAAATTAAACGTGAAAAATTAAGCGAGGTGAGAAAAACAAATTTTTAATTAAATTTTAAATTTTCATTTATATTATAAATGGATTTAGAGCGGCTAAATAAATGATGCTAATTTTACGCGGCATTGTAATTTGTATAAGTTTTCGGGGGCCGCGGACAAGTGATGGTTTCATTTTTAGCTCTTCATGAAACTGCTTAAGTTTTTATAGACACCGTTTAAAGCTTGCACAGTTTAATTAATAATACTGTTTATGGCGTTGTTACCGTTTAGGTACTTTTATGGTATTGCAAACTAACATGATCTCCGAAAATGGAATAAATTCAAATGTGGGAAAAAATTCATATGTTTTAATCATTCCGACTGTTAGTCCCTCGGGAAAGACTTATATTAATTTCATTCAGCCGGAGAGAGGAACAAAGCAAAGACCAGGGCAAGGCAAATTGCAGTCCATCAAGTCGTCATCTCTTAGAATCGCAACCGAAATTTTAGCTGTCAGCGATTGATGCCAAAAAAGGTTCGCAAAGATCTGGATCAAAATTTGTATTGGAATATTAAAATGCGAATAAACTCAGCCAAGGGTCGATCGTTCATTCGCACGCGTAGACCGAAAACGATTCGTGTACAAAAATTTCAACGTAGCCAAATGAATTTTGTCCCAGAATTCTCGATCCCGGGAAAAATGCAGGACTTCCTGGCGGAAATTTTCCTAAACTCTGGAAGTAACAACTTCCGGCGACTGGAAATTTCTTCCTTCCTCGCTACGTTCCATTGTGCGCATCGAAAGGAAGTTGGTCCGATGGCACTGAACCTTGGCTCTTCACCGTCCGGAGTTCAACGCATTTCGTATTTTAAATCTCTGAGCGATACGTGCAGCAAAAGGTATTGCGATTCAAAAACTTGCAAAGAATAAGGAAAGCCGACACTTGACTCTAAAATTATGTGAGAGCGGTAAATGGGTTGTTTCATTGAAAATCGATCAATCGAAAGTTGAAATTTTATGCCAAACCTGGTCTTTGATAAATCAAAATTTATTAATTGCCTTTTTGGCATGCATTTTCGAATGAATTTGTGAATAATTTTTGCCTCGATATATTGCGGCACGAATTCAATGAATTCTTGCCGGTTTTTCCAAATTCAGCGGGAAATCTGTATTCGCATCTGTATGCACACTGACAGGCACTTGATTTTTCTAGCTTGTACCTAACCCGCGAAAATTTTTACACTCTAAGTTCATGCCACCGGACTCCGTTGATTTTCATTCAATTTCAAAATTTTTTCCCAAAGACAAATCTGCACTAAACGGTTTTTCAACGTTGTGATATAAATCTATCAATCTGTCAGGCGCACCTTTTCTCGATGGAAAGATATGAGATCGACATTAGAGAGCTGTTATTAAATTTGCACCTCCAAAAAAATATAAAAATCCTCTATTATGAAAGCGATGCTCTTTTCAGTTCTCTGTCTGTATTCAATAATCGATTTACGGAATAAATTGCCGCTGGTTTTACGGCGTCATCCGAAAACGGTGAAACAATTGGTTCTAATATGCGAAATTTAATCTCTTAAAAAGTCATATTTTTTCATTAATTCAAATGGAAATAACAACACAACTAGACAGAAATATCAAAGGAGCAAACAAAAAATACAAAATCTTTTGTAATTACTCGAATAGAGGAAGTTGAAAAATCCAAGGACCTGATGACAACGGAAAAGAAATTTAAAATTTTTCTTTTTGTTTTCTGTTCACATAGGAATAAAAACGGCAGTAATGACCGTAAAATTACACGTACAAATATTATTTAAGGTGTGCAAAATGTAAATAATGAAATTTGTTGAAAAAGCAGCGAACCAACCAACTTCGGATCTAAATCTGTTTTGCCTTTCCTTTTCTTAAGTAATTTATTATTTTTTCTTGTTTATGGATCATAAAAAATATATCATAGCGCAAACCCCATGATGTCCCGTACATAAAAATTTGAATTAGATTCATACGTTTAAATGCAGTTCATTATTTGCGGGTTCGGCTATATTTTATTTTGATATTTAGATTCTTAAACCTGGGACCGTTCCCTTGTTGTAACAGCATCGATGAATAGTTCAATATATGAACAAATAGATATCATTAATTTTTTCATTTCATGCTGTCGTCGGCTGAGAAGAATTTACATTGCATAAACGAACGAAATATACATAGATCAAACTAGCAAAATTGTACATTTTTTTCTTGCATCTAACTGTAAGAGATATAAATTCCTAAATAAAACGTCTATTTTTTTAGTAAAAATTTATTTTTTAATACAACGAATATCAACGAACTTACAAAATCAGAACACTTATGTATTCGGGGCTAACGTCCAGCCAGTGCAACAACAAAGATCGGCTAACCCTTTTATACTTTTATAAGATCAGTGTTTCAGAACGTGTAGTATCGTTTAAAGAATTATACTTTTTTTAAACGAAAAATAAATATTAAGCATGCAATTGTAACGCCTTTATAATGATATGTAGCTGCATTCTGTTTTGAGTTTGAAAAATCAATTAAAATATATGTTGTTAGCTTAGTTTTGACGTATTACATGTTGTATTCTTGCCTTGCCATAAAACATTAACACATCTATGTCGCTTTTGCTTTGCTTTGCCGTTTCAGGTCATAAAAAAAATTTTTTTCTCCCGCTTCCCCGTTTTCAGTATTGACACGATTCGATTTCGGTTTTCGCTGTTAATAAGTTGTCTGGTCTGCTTTTATTGTATGCAAAGTAGAGTTTCGTGGTCACCAGAAATTGGAAATTTAATTTTAAAAATATGAAACAATAAAAAGAGTCAATATATTCATTTTTTTTCTTTTCAAGGGAGAAACCTCAGTTATAATTAACCGATATTGAATTTCGATTTTCGAAATGAAATTTTTGAAACATCCACGGTTTAAAAAACAAGACAATTTGTCATTTCGAATATATCAGCTCATAGTACGGGGAAACATACATTGGCATACGATGCAAATTTATAACTGGAATAACTAACTTCCACCCATCTTGTCATTCGACTTCAGTATTACCCGCGCAAGTATCTTTTGATATATTTAAGCGCAGTTAAAAATTAGAACGTGAGTACCAAACTACAGAGCATCTCGACCCTAATTGGTTTATATAAGCATAAATTTTATTCATTTATATTCATCGTATTGTAAAATCATAAATCTTTGTCATTTATGCTCTGCCTAAAATAAATAATGAGCATACTCATTGACTTGTGGAAAATTTGAAAAATATTAATAAATTTAGTTACGTAAAAAAAAAGTATCTAATTGCTACATTTTATGAAAGTGATATACAATTTAAAACAAGGTATGGATAACGAATATATTTATGCAGTTTGAGGTTTTTTTTTTACCTACGTTTGAAGAAATCTCGTAAATTTCATTTTCCATTCTTCTTTTACCATTGGAATTGTGACATTCTCAATGGCCAATTGAGAATAACTCAATGATTTCAAGCAAAGAATGAGCCATCCGAATAAAATTAACATATTATTCTTTTTTTTTTATGCAAGTAATGTATTCTCTGCTTTAAAAAAAACCGGAATTAAAAAGAAAGGTGAAGATACAAAGCCGGAGGGCAAACAAGATGAAACCAAGTTTGAATAAGAGTTTGAAATTGACTCAGCAGCCTTCCCTTTCCCTGCACTTCGATATAACTTTAACAAAAAAATAATAATTCTTCAGCCTTTCTTTTCTTGCATTCAGTTCTTTGTGGATATATACTTTTCTATTTCCGCTATGAAAAAAGGAGAAAGAAGCATTATTTTTGTATTTCGACCCTTTGGGCAATGTTAAATGATTGCTAAATCAGCATCCTTTCCCACATTCGCCGAGGAAAACTGAATGAATTGAAGTCCGGCATGTATTAATTCTCATACATGCAGAACTTGAAATATGAAAATTGTGCTGGAGTTCTTAATGATATAAAAGCGAAAAGCTTTGCTGCCGTTTTGCTGTTATCCATTTGGGAGAAAAAAAAAAAACCACAAGGAAATTTCAAACCTCTCTAAATGGTGGTATTAATTTCAGAAGTCCATCATTCACGTAATGGACAATCCTGCTTTTCACGAATATTATGACACCACTGCTTTTATTCCCTCGAAGAGGAATCCTTAAAGAACAAAATTTTCGAAAAATCAGCGGCAATCGATACTCCGCCCCCCGCCCCCATCCACTCACAAGTTAAAACTCACTTAAAGCTTTTCATGTGAATTTTTATAACAGCAAAAGTTGAAAATATTGCAACAAAAAGCAATAAACATTGATAAAATGAAAAATTATAAATGCTTTTTCATTGTCAAAAATTATAGTATTTCTTTTTAACAGCCATCAAAATAATACATATGTACTTTTAAAAGATAATCCTCGATAATACTAGGAAATATTTGGCAAAATTCATGCAATGATTGTATTTTTCGTATTATTTATGTTCCCTCTTTTGAGTGAATTATAAAATAAATATAGTTATGAATGTATTTTTCATTTATCATTTCTAATAATAAAGTGAAAAAGTGTAAGTCAAGTTAAATTGTCCAAAGGCATCGATTAACTTTTTTTTTTTTTAAGCAACCGAATTAAAATTCAATTTATAATATTTTTTTTTATCAAAGCAAACGAGATGTTCCATTATACATAAATACATGTTAAACACACTGAGCATTCAATATATTTGGTAATGGCGTAATTTGTCAGTGTATGTTCCATACACAAAATCCACATTAAAATAGGTTGGGATTTGCCGCATATGAAAACATTCATTGTGTGAATATTCATGTCGCGAAATGATTTACAATTCTTTTTGGTCCTTTATTATGAAAACCGGATTTATTGTTCTTAAATTTGGGGCAATTTACGTTTTCCGACAAACGGATAAAATAATAATAATAATACTAATAAAGAGCTAGCCTTAGATAAACTTTACTGGTTTTCTTCTAAAATTCCAACATTATCTACGTTATGTTTTACCCATGCTTTTCTTCAGCTCCAGGGGAAAATCATTATCCGGACCCGAACAATGCGATCGCTTTTTACGTTCGCCCAAAAGGAAAAACAATATCTCCTTCCCGGGGTTAGATCAGATCTCAGCAACCACCAATTTCTTTTCCCATTTCTTCCCTGCCATTAATACCTAATTATGGGAGAGGCACGCAGAAAACGGATCATCCCGAATTCGTCTCATTTTCTCCTGGCGTGCAACGGAAAAGATGCCGCGAAGGAAATGGAGAACACCGCTTTGGGTCAATCGCGATGAATCCACATCCGCGGGGAAAATTGTCGCAAAATTCCCGGCTCGAAATTTTCCCCATGTCTCCGCCTAAACCTTAGGCGGGTTCTCTTTGCGCACTCCAGACGTGCATCTTTCATTTTCCCGCCGCTGTGAACGGAGGGATATGCGCATTATTCCCGATTTGAGAATCTTTTTCCAGTTTTTTTTTCCCTTTCAATCATGGAAAAAAACCCCAGTCGATTTTTTTTTTTTTTACTCCTTTTGCGATGCTGGAACTTCGTTTTGTGACATTTGCTCCGATTTCGGTGCCGATATTTCTTCCTCGACGTGATTCGGCTTTGAATTTCTTTTGCCGTCTTTCTACTCCCAGGAAGGAAAAACTTTAATCCGATTACGTGAATGATGATACATTCTTCTCGAAAATATAGCTTTTGGTTAATATTTTTCCATTGCAAGATCTTCTTTCGAGTTTGTTTTGCTAACGAAAAATAATCTTAATAAATCAATGAGAAAACTCAATGCATTATATATGAATTAAATACTTTTTTTTGTCATCGATTTATCCTTCTTTCATGTTTAAGTTCACGAAACTTAAATGTCACCAGACAGGCCTTTGCAATGACTGAAATTTAAATTTTAACACGCGTTTTAAAAATTCATACAAAACCAGAATTATTGTAAAATTAAATTTTTCAGCATCTCGAAGATGTTTTAATGTTGAATTCCTAGCACTTCTCAATCGTGCGAAAAATCATAATTTGCACAACGAAACCGAAATGGGGCTTTCTATGTCGGTTTGTGGATTCCGACCCAAGAACATAATTTACTCTTATTATGAAGATATCTCGAAGCATATTTGAGAGCATTTTCACGCATAAAGTAATGTCAGTTTTTCCGCCCGCTCTTCAAGTGCAACTCGACCAAAAATAATCTTAATTATAAAGAATACATGAAGAAAGTTTTCAAGTTAGAAGCTAAGTTACATTTAAGTCTAATAATATATAAACAGCTAAGGAAAATTATGAAAATACTATCCATATGTATATGAGTTATTTTAAATGTATGCCTAATTTATAAGACTTTTAATCCTAGAATACAAATTGTTTTCATCAATGCTTTGTATATATATATGTATTATTTTATTTTTCATTTCTTTGTATCATTATTTTCGAGATGCAAAAATGATTTTTTTTTTAACACCTTAATCGAAATTTAATAAAATAAAATTATTTTTTCTTCAATTATAAATGGGGAAATTTTAACTCGGCATATTTAACGTGCAGGACAAGCTCTACAAAACAACTAAGTAAAGTCATCACCCCATAAATCAATCAAAATCTTGCGAACAAGCTTAATATTCAGCGATGTGAGAAGTTCCTGTAAATGACAAATAATCTCTCGAGAGATGAAACGAGTTTGGAGATTTTTTTTTTTAAAAATTTCGAATTATTATTATTATTATTACTTTGTAAAAAGCTGTCTTAGCATTTTAAAAAATAAGGAGAAAGACGTATAATAAAGGAACAAGAATAGGGAAAAAAATTTTCGAAAAATACTGATTCAGCTTTTGATTTATGGGAGTTCGAAGAGAAGATGCTCCGAAGACGCATTATGAAAAGTTTTCATTAGGATCTGGACTAATTAATCGACTGCGATCGGTTAATGCCAGTACAGGAATCGCCATTAATCAGGAAGACAATTCGGTCGTGATTTCTGCGGGAAAGGCTAGTACAGAGATGACAGGCACCATTTAACGCTCCGTTTGGGTTAGAAATCTTCCTGCTGGATCTCCTCCATCCTTAATATTGACAAGTACCACGTAACTAATGTCACGGTATCTAACAAATACGTGTAACTCATAAATTCTGGCTTAGGTTGGAACGTCTTTCATATAAATACGAAATACTATACGTGTACTGTGATATAGAAATAAAATACTATATGTCGGTGATATATTACAAAAAATTAAGAAAATTGCTGTATAAATAAAATCTAATGTCTACATGGGTATCGTCTGAAGCCAATAATCAAATTTAATTTTTTTTGGTTTTGTTTAGGAAATTTTAGATTTGCGCAAAAGAAAAATATCGCCTTATTGCTCTGTCATCCTAATTTGATTAAAATGTAAAATTTAACAGCCAAAAATGCCGAAAATGAACCATAGTTTCATACGTTCATAATATAGGCTGTGAAAGAACGAAAAAATGCTGCAAATAATCGTAAGTGATGTGGTTAATAACTAAGTAAATCGCATTGCTGACAGTCCATATTTATATATATATATAAATCACATTATTAGCTTAAGACAATAACAATTCTCTCGCAAGAATTTTAAATCAGATAAAACAAATCGGAATTTCCATATTTGCGTCAATTCTAGCACTTCGACTATTCTGTACGATTTATTCATGTTCGAGTGTCTCAAAACTAATACTGTCATTAATAGAGAAATTTGTTTCCGTTTCCTCTCCTTATTCCAAATAAATGTAAAATTTTTTAATTTTCAATGCCCGGACTAATGATTTTCTTATTCCACCCACTTTAAGATAATGTTATTTTCATATTAGTCTCTCTGCCCAATGAGTTCATATATTTTTAGATACTATACCCGACATATGCACATGCATTTTCATTACTGAATCATTTAATCATCTCCGATTTAATATTTATATTACATTTGAATGTAATATACATATTTATATATCTAAAAATGGGGTTTTAGAATTGAAAATACAAAAACGTAATTTGTTACTTTCATTTTTCAATTCTGCTGCAAACGTAAAAAATAAACGAAGGACGAAATTAATTTACCGTATAGATGGGATGCTCAAATATGTAAATATTTAACAACGAAAAGCATCAACTTAACTGTCCTAAATACCCCATCTGTTATTCATGTTACTCCGTACAGATCTATGGTTAAGGTATAAATTGGGAAAAGTACGAACTAACCTGGATCGAAAAGATTTGGGCCTGAACCACGAATTGTGATTACGTGCATCGAAAATTAAACGTCTGGGGAAGGGTATAAATGCGTGTTATAATCGGAATGCATGATCTGACGATATATTAAAATTTTTACCGAATAAAGTGCCTCCTTTCTGTTTTTAGGAAGAGTCGATGAAAAGGCAACCCAACTTCATGCAATAGCATCGCTCAAAGTCTTATTGGACGCTACCAAGCCACACAACGGCGCGGCCAGCACTTCAGCAGCTAATCACGTGACTATGGCCACACGGTCTGGTCGGGAGACAAGACTGGCCATTTCGGAGCAGCCAAATGGCGTTATTGGCGGAATAGAAGACGCGGGAGAAACCGTAAGTGCAATAAGCAAATGAAGCTATTCATTATGGACGAGATCTTTACTGTAAATAACGATATGGGTTATATGATGCGGATGGTCGCATTCGTCGAGCATCAAACCCAAAATGCATCTCATAACCTTTTTGGCAATTAGCGAAAATCCAGTTTACCTTTCCCGTTATTGAACTAACTTTGTCTGCGCCTTGAAAATATGTTTTTAAATTTTCAAACTATATTATGCTTCTAATTTCATTAAGGCATTTCCCTTATTCCCGTTATTTTATCATTTTTCATGTATTTTTGTTCCTGAATTATTCGTTTCCTTCACAGTCTTCTCGCTCCATTTTCACTTCCCACCCGCCATTCGTTAAATTTAAAATGGGTTATCAAAAATATCCATCCACTAAAAACAGGAGAAGCTCGCTCCATAAAAGGATTAAATTCAAACACGCGCGTAACATCCGAAAATTTACAGTTTGAACACCTCCAACTAAACATTTCTCACCGTGAAAAACTAATTAGGGTAAAATATGGATCCGCAACAGAGCAAGCAAAAAGGAGTGAAAATAAAAATTTCAAGATTGATGCGGATTGAGGAAAAATGAAAAGTGGCAAGACCGAATCTTATTCCACGTGAAAATTTTTAATTCATACATAGGTGCTCGCAGTATCCCCGGGTTTTTTCTCTACCTCCCCCTGGGGGCATGCGATGCCCTCACCGACGACGTTCGTCCGACGTATTGAGAGGCAACGGTGGGCGCCTTTCGGCGTGCGAAAGGTTGTCCTCTGCAAATTTTTTCCTTTTTTTTCAAAATCCCGGATTCTGACGGAGAAAAGAATCTTCTGATGCGGGAAAGAATCCCTCCTTGTTCCTGATACTGAGACGTGAGCTCGAATCTGCGATTTCGGCGGGGTCAGGTACGCCGTTCCCGTTCCGGAGTCGACGCGTACGTAACACGCTGCTGCGAGACGTTTAATGAAAATTTTGGATTTAAGCGCAATTCGTAAATGTGAGTCGGATTTTAAGGTCGCTATTTTAAAAACAATCTTTCCTACAGCTTTTTATAACAAAGGAATTCGCGAATGATCTTTCATATCGCATTGAATGTAAATTGCTTACGATTCATGCGAAAAGATTCACGTTCGCATTAGGGATGAAGATTCGCCACTTTAAATGCTTAGAAAATTCCCCGGTATATATATATATATATAAATTATGGAAATCTATCGCTCTGGAGTGGGTCCTTCAACTGGAAAAATTCATTTTATCCCGAACGACAAAACAGACTAGTAATGTTCTTTTTACAGGAAGGAAAGCAAGAGAATTTCTACGTGAAAATGTAAAGTTTTTGATTTTACAAAATTCTTCTTCTGCCATTATCATGTGATTCTTTATAGGAAAAAAAGAAAGTGTAATGAAGTTTCCTTTTCCTTCATTTTTTTATTCTCCATTGGACTGGGCTGAAATCAGTTTTTCTTTAGTAAAAAAAAAAAAAGTATTTTCCAGTTTAAAATCGTCTGCCGCTTCAGCTAAAGAAACCAATCTTTGTGGAAAATCCTGCGCCAAAATTTTTTAGAATATCCGCATTGTGTGCAGATTGTAAAAGCAGTATTTCTTTCCTTTTTTTTTTTTCTTTATCTGTTCAAATTCATGTTTTCAATTACCCAGAAACATGTTTTTATTAATTTTCTTTTTTTAACCGACTTCCCTCCGCTTCTGTTGCCACGATTAAAAACATCGAATCGATCACGTTTCTCCCGTCGCGCTAACCTTTCTCGCTTTCCTGTTTCCGCCAGACGTTGCAGTTCGACGGGTGTAAAATTTCGTTTTGCTGCCCGCAAATGCCCCGATCATCGGGCGCGCGTGGCCGAGGCGTCGTCGGGTGCGAAAATCTCAAAAAATCGCCCATTTTCTTCTGCCCGTTACTTGTTAACGGAACCGTTCCGTATTAATTTTTCGCGTGACTTTTCCACATTTGACATCGAAACGCCGGTGTTCGGGAGCTCCGGTTTTAGCCCGTTGATCAATATTTTAAATCCGCGAAACAAATTAAAATATAGCGTTGTACGCAGGTTCAAAAATGTCTCGATTGTTGTCGAAGTTTTTGACTTTGTTCAATAGTTTTCTCCGCCTCTGCCGCGTCCTTTTTAATTTTTGCATTTCCGGCGCGGCCGGTCGAACGGCCGATTCCCCCGTTCGGCTGTGAGGGGAAGCTTTCACGTTTCGCGTTAGCTTTCGCCCTTTTACTCTCCCCTTTCGCATTTCCCCGGTTATGCTGCTGCTGTTGGGAAAGGTCCGCGAACGGTTTTTCAGCGCGCAGTAACGCAAAAGGAGAAAAGACACTCGCGATGCAAGCGGTTTTTTATTTTTTTTCTTTTTAATGGACCGGTTTTCCCGGGGGGCATACCGAGGGATTTTTGAATTTTTCACGTGCCCCTCCTTAAAACTGGCAATTGAGGTCGGCTCACAGCAGCCGAGAATAAAACTTGGAGGCAGGTTTTTCCGAACGTCAAAGGTCGCCCGCCTCCCCGAGCGGGGAGTTTCTTCGATTTCAGATTTCCTTCCCCGATAAGCATGCAATCCGAGGGGGGGCACCACGCGAAAAATTAGAATTACGGAAAAATTTTGTGAATCAGCAATTCAAGGGCAAAAGCCCCGAAAAATATCTCGGATTTCGGGAAAAATTTTAAGTTTTATTAAAATTTTATGAAATTCCCTCAGAAAGGTCGAAAGCCGAAGTTTTTCCGTACCTGTCATCTTGTCCACGTCTCTTGGATTTAATTGCTCGGTAAAGTTTATGCCGATATGTATTTTATCCTTGCTCGGGGGTGTTGACGGATCATAATTCGTCGTGGCTTTTTCCTGCTGCGAAGTTCATGGCGGATCGTTCCAGAAAGAATAAAAATATTAATTTCTATAACTTTGCCGTGTGTCGCAACTAATTTTTCATTAAAATTTCAGTGTCCCATCTTCAGATGTAAAAAAATTGAAAATTAATTTTTTTTTAAATGTAAACATTAAAACAACAAATAAAACAAACCAAAACTTGGCTTTCTCATGTGAGGATTTTTCGAAAGTCTCCGATTCACAGTTTCGACCAAATCAATTTCCTCCTGCACCCGATCGGCCTAAAGTTTATCTTTAATCTTGTATTAAGTGACAAAAGCACAGTATAAAACAAGGCGTGTTACGTTTAATTTTTGCAGCATGGACACTGCATGTCTTTATAATTTTTTGTAGGACGCGACGGGCGGCGGTAGATCTTGAATTACATATATAAATTTGAAAAACATTTTTTCCAGTAAATATTAGTTAAGCAATACGCTCAAGGTTCATGCATCTTCCGCCGATAAACCTTTTCGAAGTTCAACTCGCTCGAAATCCGGTGCGGTGAAAAAGAGAGAAGTTCGGACTCGCAGACATCAGGAAAGACAGATGCCGCGTAAAAGGAGAAGACAAATAAACTGGAAGTAGTTTATAAAAAGAAAATTCGAAGATCTGACGAGGGAGAACTTGGGAACATTCGCAGGAGCAATCGAGGAAAACTTGTTGTTTTATGAGTTTTAACCGAGGCAAATAAAAGATTCCAGTTTTAAGGTTTTTGCACCACAGGAAAAATTAATTTGGCTTTGGACAACTGAATCGGGAAAAAGTCCCGGGGAGCGGGGGAAAAATTTCGCTTCGAAACGAACCTGTCGGGCAGTGACATTCGCTTCCGGTGAAAAGAGGGCTCTGCGGGCCCCCGCCACGAGGCGAAAATTGAAGTTTCCAAAACAAGCAAACTTCGCAGGCTGCGGCGAAGGCGAAGCTTCCGAAATTTAAATGATAAAACGTGTCATCATCCCTCTGGTGAATCAATTACGCGTTGCATTAAGCGTTTCGGACATGTAATTCGGTTATGCGACAAGCGACAGCATCGAAAAACCGAGTGACGGACCGATGATGCATTTAATGCACGATGTTTGCAACCGTAATCCGCAGAGAATGTTTATTATTTAATTTCCACCGCATCTTTTTACCGAATATGAATTTGTGTCGGCTTCTGTGTCCTGTGAAAAGGACGCAAAAATCAGATGGAGAATCCAAGCCTCAGTCGGGCTCCATCATGCAAAATGTGTGTCCCTTTAAAAAGGTCCAGATGCAAACGACGAAGGAGACCGTTCCAGTCTAAACACGAATATAAATTTATTTCATTTACTGCTGAATATATATATATATATAAAAAAAAAAAAGCTTTCATGCCGATATACCCTTTTGTGTAGAACACAATATATTTGTGCCGAAGGCCATGAGGCATTCTGATAAGCACAATACAAGTATTTTGACTTTGCATCCTAATTCTTTAATGTTTTCATTCGACCGAATTTCCACCGTCTCAAAATGCTTTAGGACAAAGCTGGAAAGTCCGAATTTTGGCCTATACATTTCACTTTCTTTTGAAAAAAGTGAAAAGAAATACAATACAAATGAAAACGAAACTGAAACTTTGCAATGGTAAAAAACTAAATTACATAATTTTTATATATTGAGATTAAAGGGCTTCCTTGACTTATAATTTGAACCGGAATTACATTGAAAAATGTTTAAATTCCTTTTTTTTTTTTTAAATCCATTTCGCATACCTCAACTCCTGAATTAATGCACAAAACACATACTTGTAAATCTGCTCCCTCACATATTTACAGTATCGTGTAATTTTGTAAACGATTCAAGCTTTTGAAATAACAAATGAAAAAGTTAAACGTGTATAACAGTACATCATAAAACTTGTAACTTGATGAGGAAGAAATAATCGAAGAGACGTCAATGAAAATAAAGACAAAAAATAATAAATAGGAAAAACAAATTTTCCTTTTTTTTTTTTTGGTTTAAATTTTGCACATAAATGAAAAATCAAAATTATTTTAATGACCATATACTTAAAATTGGGTAGTTAATTTTTTCTTTTCAGCAAAATAAGATCTGAAAGTCAAATCCTTAAACGAGAACATTATTATAAATGTTATATTTTAATGTATGCGTCCATTGTTTCCTTTTATCCTTTCCTTTTTAATGGATTCCTTTTCCCCCTCAGGTTCTTAATATTCTTATCCCTTTTATTTGCAGCGAGGAAGATACAAGAAAACAAAACAAAATGTTATTTGAGGATTATTCCCATTCTGACGGCTGTGGCCCTGTAGAAGTTTAATCTTCCAATAAAAGCCCTTTTTTATCTGCAGCGACGCGAAAATTTTTTTTTTTCATTAAAATTAATTCAACTAATAATTAATGTGAGATCCAAAGTTGATTCAGTTTGGTTTACTTATTTGGATTTATGCGGAATCGCCTCCATAACGCGTTTGAGTTACATACCATGCATTGCATACAGTTAAAAGTCCATAATTGGTTTTTATTCCAATTTTTTTCATCGCGCGCTTCTCTTCACAAGCATCATAGAATTATATCAACAATCTTGCTTCTTATATCATGCATATTATATATTTGGGATGTATAAATCGACTTATCTTTTCATCAAAATTAATGATATAAAAAATGAATTGTCGTTCGAAATAACTGCAATAATAAAACAATAATCTATTTACTATACTAAAATAAAATATAATAATTAATTCAAATCCTTGATGAAATTGGGTCTTTATGATTTTCATATATATTATCAGTTATATGTGAATTAAATTATTTGTTATCTATTAATATTTAAGTAACAAAGTATATTACGATGTAACTGTAAAAATATAATTTTACAAACATAATTTACATATTTATTAGACCAACAGCAATTACAGTCAGGATCTAAAAAAAAATCGAAAACATGATTTGAATAATGTTGATTTGATAATGTGTATAGAACAATAACTTTCTTTTTTTATATCTAGCATTATTTTTCACATTTATCATGGTGTACATGCCATAAAGAATTTCATTAAACGTCAATTGGAACATTTCGATTCCGTTTGATAATCACCGCGAAAAAATTCATGTTTACACATTTGCATTTTCTGTAATATATATGTTCAAAATTGTGAGTATATGAAGAGTATAAAAAAAAAGAAAAAAATCAGAAGATATTTGAAAATTGGAATGCTAATCCACATTTCATTCATTTTGCGAAAAGAAAATTCACATATTAACAATGAAAATCTTCGATTGTTGTTTTAGAAATCGTCCTTAATCTTAGTCTAAATGCTATGAACACGAACGTCATCGTATTGATTGAATCGCGCACTTATTTCGTTACCGCCTGTAATTATAACCGTTTATATTATTAATGGAAAGTACTGAAGAAAATATTGTGCATTCGTTTTGGGGAATTTCAATATATCGATATATTCGGGTAAATCAAGTTGCAAAACGAAAGTGTGAAAACTGGAAATATTACAGGCTTTTGCGGTTATTCAAATAAAACGTATTTTAAACTATATTAAATAACGTGTGATTTGATTTTTAATTACATTAGACGAAATTTACAGCTTTCTTCGTGCGTTCGCCATTTCTGGTCGAACATTTCGCGGTTACTGAATAAAATTAAAAATGAAAATATATATACGTATATATATATATATATACATATGCGCATCAACAGTCCCTTGAAATTTTTATAAAATGTAAAATGCTATTCTTCCAACTCCCTTGTTTTAATGGCTGATAAATTCATGTGTTTTCCACGTTTTTTTATTTTTACAAAATTTATGCATGTGCATAAATTTTATTATTTAAATCAACGAACGTTGATGCGAGTAAAGGCGAAAGCTCGCACGTTGGTGGCAAATTAAAAAATCAGGAGCCATTAAAAAAAATGAAATTTTCGGATTTCGATTTTTGAGATTTTGCGCGTTCCTTTGAATGTACTCATACCCATCGTCAACTTCAAAAAGGGATGAAGGCATTCTCCCCGTTATAATTAAGACCATAAAACAGGACAGAGTATAAAAATTATGCAGTTAACGCGCGGGTATACACAAGAAGATTTAGCAAATGAAATAGATGCAGCACCTCAGGAGATACACGACTGCGAGCAAGGGTACACTGGAATACCACTTTTTATTTTCCATTTTTTTTGTTTCCTCCACCCAGAAGCTTTCCTCCTGTTCTACCCCCTCCGGTAATTCATTTCGTTTGTCTTCTCCAGAATCGCTTTGAAAACTCGCGTTTTCCCATGGTAATTTTCCCAGTTTCCTTTGCTCATTTTGGTGGCAAAAAAAAGGGGTTTACGAGGCAGAATATTGAACGTTGCGAGGCCGGCCGAAAAGTGTGAAATTTCATTGTTCGAACGTGTACGGCGCAACCGTGACCCGCGAAAAGCTACGTGAAATATGCGTCCTGCGTCAAAATGCGAGGTGCCGCAAAAAAATAAAGCTTTACACGGTTCTGTGCCAGAGATAAAGATTGATGAGAAAATTATTATTATAAAAATTTAAAAATGAATATTTAACCTTTAAAACTGAAAGCGGAGACCGGTTGGGTTAGGTCTTTTTTAACCTTTGTTAATTATAAAAAGAAATTGAATTTTGTTCTCCAAGCCACGGTTCATGTGGGTTTAATTTCTTTTAAAATCGATGAATTAATGCTCTGCTCCGGAATAAATGTACTGGAATGTTCATTTATAAGTTATTGCTTTTTTGTTAGTGTTCATTTATTCATACTTTGCTGAGCTGTGATCGATTATAACAAAATAAAGAACAAATTTTACTGCGGAATGTTTGATGCCCGATAAATTAATGATGCGTACAATGTTCTGGCACATTGGTTGGCATCAAACTTTTCTTAACCCGACTTTTTTTTCTTAACTTTTACATTTTCTTTTCCTTTTCCTTTTCTTTTTTTTTTTTTTTTTATATGTCGCGGGGATATAAAACCGAGATGAATGACTTATTACTTGGTCCGGGAACACATAAAAGTCTGGCCACAATCAATTTAGTAATTGCTCAGACAAAGGAGACTGTGCTTCGAAACATTTTTGTCTCCGTTTTTAACTGTGTTTCTCACTTTTTGCAATACAAAAATAAAATTTATGCATAATTTTATAAATATATCTTTGCAGATATTTTAAATTTCAACATATCAAGCTCTTCATTCCATTGTGGGTGATCTTTCATATAAATATATTTGCTCTCGACACACGTAGATCAGTAAAAATATTTATATCCCAATGCAATCTGTCACATAAAGTGCATTTTATATTTTTCAATCAAAGACAAATTTTTCTTTTTTCTTTAGTTTCTTATGAATAAATTTAAAATGACCCGGCCGCATAAAAACTGTGGATTAATATAATTGTTTTTCGGAAGCGCCACATTTATATATTCCCTGGCCGAGAGAATAAAAGTCGAATATGTTAATATTTTCCTGACTCGAAGCACTTATCAAATTTGAATAAATATTCATGTCAAAAGTGCCTCACATTAACATAATCAGTGTTTTGAGTAAAAATCATTATACTGTTTTATATATACATCATAAAAGAACAGTGGCAGAACACATCCATTTTACCTTTCATTCGGTCCTCTTCTCATTAAGTGAATCGGGCCGGCGAATTCTTAAATTTTCATTTAATTTCTCTTTTTCAAGCTTGACGGATGCACATGATTTTTCACAACAGCCCCAAATAAGGTTTCTGTTCCTTTTAGAAGCAAAAATCTCTTCAGTTTCGTTACTCATTAGACGAAGTGAACCTTTCATTGCCGAAGCTAGAAAGAGAACAATTGACATTTGAACCATTCATCCTTTTATGAAAATTATGCCCTTCTTTTTGCCATTTTATATTAAATATTAATAATTTCCTTGAAGGGAAAATCCAGCCTACTTAATAATGATTTCATTCTTATTTTTCAAGAGAATATTCAAAGCCTGTGGTTCGTTTTAGTTCTTTTTTTTTTTTTGAAAGGTCAGTAAAGCTCGTGCCGTTTTAATACATGTTCTTTGTAAAACGTTAATATTGTTAGGTTTCCTAAATGAGTTTTTCCTTCTTTTTTTTTTTTTTTTTCTGTTTTCTCGTCGATTAATCGAGGCCGCCCAATAATGTACAAACACACTAATTTAGATTTCGTTTTGCAAGGAAAAAATCGGGGCAAGGTTTCCTCGACGAAGTTTTCGCCTTCAGCCAAGAGACAAAAATAAATTTTCCCCCGACGCCGAATTACCCATATCGAAGGATCTAATCCGAACCTTTGGATTGCGCGTAGAAAATGTTTTCTTGACGGAATCAAAGTCGATGGAGAGGAAATTAACGCTAAGAAGGAAAAATGCACGTGTGGTAAACGTGCACATTGCTGCAGAACACGAAAGATGAAAATGCTTAGATTGTCATTCGCGGTCAGAAACTAATAATATTTGTCTATCGCTCTTTCGCGATTGTTAATTTTATTATTTTGCCCCCTAATTTGTGCTGCAGCATTATCAAAATCGTGTAAATTAATTAATCGAAGGCCCATTTTCCGACTATTCAGGTTCAACTTAAAATATAAATAAGTAAATCGGGCCCCGTAAGTGAACGGTTGCGAAGAGAATAATACACTGCTTTAATGTCGTTCGATAGTGTCCAAAAATTGGTTAAAACTGCATGCGAAATGTTATATAACCAATATCTAAAAAAGCATAATGATCAATTGACATCCACTGAACTGCCAAGTCAAACAATTAAATCAAACATCATCGACATTTATATGATATAAAGTCAGACGTTTAGGATATGAGTTGGAAATATATTACCGGTTAGTAATATGACTTTTATCGATCTCTTTGTTTTGGTTTAAGCGGAGATCGGCATTAAATTTTTTTTTTTTTCGCAAACCGGGGGAAAATCAAAATGAATAGATTCTCTTCGGTTTTTCCACAAAAAGAAAGGGCAGCGATTTTTTGTGTTTCTCTTTTTTTTTCGGCATTTAGTCGACTACTTTTCGAAATACACGACACGCATACGGAACCCAGGAAGAAATTGGAAGCTTTCGCGTCAAAAATAATTTTCCTAACTTGATTCCATCGGATTTACATCAAAGGACTATTTCGCTGTGACATTCAGACGACCTACATCGCTCATAAGCTCCACGGCATTTTTGGTGCGCTCAAGAAAAAAATTCGTTGCGTTGGTTTCATATTCCCCCCTTTTTTTTCTGATGTTGGCAACAAAAAGAAATCCGTTCGAAAAGCGACCGATTTAACGACAAAGAAAAAAAAAAATTGAAGTCTTAACCGGACCGCCGCCCGCTCCCTTTTTTTTCTTTTTTCCCGGGCCGCAATCGGAGGCGGATGAAAGGCGCAGCAAGAGAAAAAAAAAAAGCGGCGGCAAAATAAGTTTTCCTTTCCATTTTTTTTTTTTTTTGGAACTTGCATCAGCCGGCGGAACGATGCAAAACGTGACGTTGCAACGGAAGTTGCATTCACGGAAATCCGGAGGGCTCTGGAGCATGCGTTCCCGAAGGCGTCTCACCCACGAAATGAAAAATTCGCATTTTCCGCGTCGTCGTGAAAATTCCTCCCGGTCACCTGGTTTTTCCTCCTTTTTCGCTCCGCTCCGGGGTGCACGGTAATTTGCCGCGTTCTCCGCGAATTCGACTCGTTTGCCGGCGGCAACCAAAATCGGGCCCTTCCTTAGCGCGCGGGAACCGATTTTCGCTTTGTACCGGCGACCGATCGAAAACGCGAAAAATTCCGCTGTTCTCTGCCTTGCTTTTCCTTTCCCGCTTCTCTCTCTCATTTCATTTTTTTTTTCTTTCCTTTGCACGGAAAACTGCTTCGGCTTTGGCTCGCAATTAATCAAGCGACCGGTCGGCAAATACCGAACGAATCCTCCAGGAGTTGCGGTTGCCGAACCCGTTTTTTTTTTTTTTTTTTTTTTTTTTTGCGAAAAGACTCCGGAAATCCCATCTCGAACTTCGACGGCTTCCCCATCAGCTCGGACCTTTTCCCCGGGAAAGCGTAACGCAGAATTAAGGGAACCGGCGCTGCGGTTCCTGGTGCGACGACCTCACCTGACACCACGGTCGAAACGTCGGGATAATCTGGATCGAAAATTCCACTTCGGCGCCATAAGCTCCAAGTCAGATTCGCGTCCTTCTGCTTGCTTAACCGTTTAGCGCCGGGCGGCAGCTTGAAATTACGAACGGGGTTTCCGGATCACGAACAAAGATGCTCTGAGGATTCCTTCCGGATTGGCTTTTCCTCTTCGTGCGAAATCCGAAGCGCGGGGGAAAAATTTTCTCGGAGCGGCAAATTTAATTTTGCGGCAGTTGCTTAATTTTGTTAATTCGGTGCGTGATACGCGCCGAAACCTGGCGCGGGATTCGTTTCCGTTTAGCTCCAGCAGAACGCTTGTCATTCGGAAAAGGAGGTTTGCTTCGGCTCTCGGTTGGCGACAGAGTTTAGGTGAGCGAGATCCGAGATCGATCATTTCGCCGACTGCAAAAAATTTCGCTCCGCATTTCGGGGCGTTTTGAATGCACAAAATCCTGCATAAGTTCCCTGCCTGATAAATACGGTCGTTTCAGGTTTTGTCGCATCATAATCGGGGCGCTTTCTTTCCGGCAGCGATTTTCAATTCTTTTTCGCGATATTCAACGGCGGTTTCGCAAAATGTTTTTCGGAAGCGGAAGCGACAGCAGAGACTCGACGCGATCGCGGGGCAACACTTGATGCGGGCCGCTCGAGGCCCGAATCCGCGGGCAAATCTTCTCAAAACGCTACCCGAAAACGCACCTTTCCGCTTCGTCCGCTAAAAGTTAAACGGATCCATTCCTCGCTTTTTTTGCCGCTAAATTTCGGGCGCGTTTAAAAAATTGTTCGCGGCTTCGGAATCGTCTGCTTAGCGCTTAATTTTTTTTGCATCGCCGACTTATGGCCGGGTCGGGGTTCCGCGGGGAAAAAAAGTAAATAAAAATACCGCGGGAGCCGCCAAAAAAATGTCCGTTTCCTTTGTAATATAATTAAAAGGTTGAGCCGAAAACCTTTCCGACCACCGAAACGTAATCGAATAATCCCGCGGCATACGCAGGCACGATAAATAATTTAATATTAGCAGGGAGGGGGGGGGGGAAAGGACGACGAAACCTAAAATTCAAACGTTTCCCATTCGATTTGGATTCCGACTCGGCGTTTCCGAATGCAGCAGCAATTAATTTCGGTTAAAATGAATCGATTTTTCCTTTATTTTGACGGGCGCCGTCGTGGATTTTTAACGCGAGGGACGACGCTCGCAAGTTCGATTCGAATTAACGTTTGGGATGTAAAATTTGTAATTGAATATTGCTCCCAGATGACGTTAAAGTGCGCAGCCCCGGAGCCGTCGATTTTTCTCTTTCCACCGAAAGTGGCTTAAAATCTGATCTCGAACCGCGGTTCCGTTCGCGCCACGAAAGAGACGCCGCGGGTCGATGATGCTGGGATTCCGGTGCAGGAACTGGACCGTTTCGCGATCCGGAGCTCTTCTGCCGC
This sequence comes from Ricinus marginatus, assembly GCA_028565995.1. Taxonomy (NCBI): domain Eukaryota; kingdom Metazoa; phylum Arthropoda; class Insecta; order Psocodea; family Ricinidae; genus Ricinus; species Ricinus marginatus. Next base: position 3,476,322 of record JAOWBB010000001.1, read on the forward strand.
CCCGCCGCCGATCCAAAGTAAATAATAATTTGCCGCGTCAGATGGGAGGCGGAAGCTTTCTTCGCGCTCGCTGCGGGCATCCGGTTTCGCGTCGCGAACGGACGAAAGGAAAACTTAACGGAGCAGTTGCACGGAAGGTGCCTCCGAGTGCCGAAGGCGCGAATTTATGGAACAGAGGAGCGAAAGCCACGAAACGTTTATCCGCCTCCATTTTCAGACTTTGCGACACGCCTAAGAAAACGGTCTCCATGCATTTTTGCACGATTTGTGTGCCTTCCTCCTCATTTTCATTCCGCTCGCGGCCATCGGGAGGAGCTTTCCTCGCTGGAAGGAGCAAAAAAAGGAAAAAAACCATCGTTTCACATTTCGCATTTCTCGATTGCGTCGAATTCAGCCATTTTTCAGTTCCGCCGAGGAAAGACATTATAAAGAGAAATCATATTATTATGATTCTTAGACGGTCCTTTCAGAGGCCTCATATAATAAGAAATTATTATATATGAAGGGAGATCTCTTATTGAGACTTCTCTACGGATTAGAAATAATCTGAGGAGAGAACATCTTCACAGAGAGATTCCATTAATTATAGTAGAATTCTTCTCTCTCGGGGAGTAAAACTCGGGATTTTCAGCTTCAGCCCGGGGACCCCGCCAAAACCGGGAATGCAACGATAAACTTGCGCCGAAAAGGTTTAAACGGGCGGTCTGGAACGGATCAGAAGGCTAAGGAATCATCTTAGGTTAGGTGGTACAAGCGAAGCACTTTTTGCGGCCCGACAGCCTGCTTTTCCCGTTCGCCTTGCGCGCTTTCCTCCAGGTTCGAACGCCAAAGCATCCGCAGCCGCGATTCTCACTTCCCTTCGCCGCTTCAGGTTTTCCTTTCCTCTTTCCTCTGATTTGGAGCCGTTCGTGACACGTCCGCTCCGTCCCTTCCGGACCCTTCGCACGAGGGCCTCAAACTTCGGCCAAGAAGCACCGGCAAAAATGGTTTTTGATCTCGCCGAGTGCGAACGATGCCGCTGAAATTTCTTCCTCTGTTTTCCCGCAGCATTAAATTCCGGTGTTAGAAGGCAGGGAAAAATGCTTAATCCGTGACTTTCCGGGGATGAAGAATTTAAGAAACCAAAAAAAAGGAGAAAAATAAATGTCCTCTCCTTTTGCACAACTTACGCCGAAGAACATGTTATAATTTTGAATATTTCTAAGTTTGTTTTTAAAGTGAAACACTCCCAGTTCAGATGGAAATCTGAATTATAAAAATAAATCCAAATTACTTTATTGTCGACCACTTTAGCGAATTAACGTGAATCGTTTCAAGCGCCGTGCATTTATCACTGCGTCTGATTTTTTTTTTTTTTTTTAACTTTTCCAGGGGGACGACAACGAAAATCACGATCCACTGGACATGTCTTGGCCCGACACTCACAGAAAGAGACTTACGTACTTATTGGTGGCTCCAATTATTTTTCCTTTGTGGCTTACCCTACCAGATACAAGAACACCCAGAGGTGAATGAAACGACTATTGCTATTATATTAAACCGATAATTGCAAAATTGATTCGGACGATCGGATGCGCGGATCGAATATCTGCACGTATAATATGCGCCTAATTCCGGGGGTAAAAACGCACATTTAAAAATATTTCTCCGACGGAGAAAAATCTGGCAGAGGGATTCAGTTATAATCAGATTCCAATAATCCTCCGTTCGAAAGGGGATCATTTTTCCTCCCGGGCTCTTTCATGGCGCAGATGAAAGATTTATGGTTATACTTTGGTGAAAACGTTCTGCGGCTTTTCCAAAATCATAGGTCTTATTTTTTTGGCACCAGCTCTAAAGCTAGCAAAGTAGGAAATCAATCCATTAATTTCCAGCGGCATACTCGGCGGAGGCTAATTAATTTAAGTCGTTTCCCAAATAGAATTCACCATTTTCTGCTCCGTTGAATGGTCCTAAAAGTCCGCATTATCGTGACAGCTTCCCATTTATCTGAAATGAAAAATGAATTTTTGTATTCGAAAACTTTCTTCCTTTTCTATTTTCAGTAATGGCCTCCGGAACGTTTCCCCTTTTCCCGAATCCCAATGCGAGTTTTTGACGTGCAAAAAAAAAAAATTTTTGATTGCTAAGAAAAAATTTGAGTTCTTAAACAGCGCAAAAAGGGATCGCGGCTCCCAGTCTTAACCTCTTTTTACTTCGCAAATGCAGGAACGGGGATGAAATGTGGGACCTTTTCCAGGTCTTGTCGCGCCCCTGAAACCCTTGGCATGAATACGTGCTTTATGGACTTTCTGAAACACATTAAAAAAAAAAAAAAAAAAAAAAAAAAAAAATAGAAAAAAAAAAATTGTGTTCAGATAGGGATTTTAATGCGACATGAAAATTATCGCTGTTCTCGCAGATTGCTACCACTTTAGACAAAAAAAAAAAATTTTTTTTTTTCCACAAATCTTTAAAATGCAATGACTATATTTCATGTAGTACGAAAATCAAAAGCACTTTCCCCACGATCATTTGAAGTTTATTTGTGAATGATATTCAACATGGATAACTTTTTCATAAAGCGAACTCCTGCAATTCACCCTTTCGTCAGTCTAAAAATATTTTTTTATTTTAGGTAAAAAGTTTTTTGTAGTAACTTTTATAGGAAGTATACTCTGGATCGCGGCATTTTCCTACTTAATGGTTTGGTGGGCAAATGTGGCGGGTGATACCGTTAAAATACCTCCAGAGGTATGCACATTTAAGATAAGATACATTTTAAACTGCTTTTCAAAAAACGCATCAGTAAATTAAAAAATTAAGATGCCGACAGCTGTAGAAGATGAATTAGTGATTAGCGCAGGTTATTCTTCATTATAAATATATGTAAATTCCTTATGTTTTTGCTGACAAAATTTTTATTTTTATTTTCATAAAGTTTTTTTTTGCTGATCTGTTTCGCAAACATTCTTACAATTTAATGTAAAAAAATAAAAAATCAAATCTTTTTCGTTTGATTATTTTTTTAATCAAAATGCTTAAAAGAAAAATTAACTTTTTTAATTCGATTACCGAATTAATTTTTTGTTGAATGATCTATATGTTGACTCGTATTGTTCGCTTTCTTTACACGCATGTACATATGAAATGTATAAATTTACAGGTAATGGGATTGACGTTTCTGGCTGCAGGAACATCCATTCCTGACTTAATTACAAGTGTGATAGTTGCAAGAAAGGGATTTGGTGATATGGCTGTTTCTTCTTCCGTAGGGAGTAACATTTTTGATGTTACCGTGGGGTGAGCAGCGTTAAAAATATATCTTAGAAATTTCGTTAAAAAAAAAAGGTTTCGCTAAACCATTAGCAAACAAAATTAGCCGCCAGATTTAATGCAAAGAAATCAACAATAAAATTATAATTGCAATAGCTGCAAGTTCGACAAAAGCAATTTCAGGACTGCTTGACCATATGTATATCTGCACAGGTAAAACAGTTGATGCGTCATCAGTTGAACATCTCTTACCTATCTTTAATAAAACTAATTTCCTTCCTAAAAGCAGGCCCAATATTTAAAACAATTAGTATAAAATTTAATGATATAATAATTACTTATTAAACAGTGAATAAGTATAATAATTTTAAAGCTTATTTGTATGAGATGATTAGATTCAAAATATTTACATGCATAAAATGTTTAAAACTTATGTAAATATTCTTTTTATTTAGATTACCAGTGCCTTGGCTCCTGTACGGAATCATTTACGGCAAAGCAGTAGAAGTGAACAGCGTAGGAATGGTGTGTTCGATTTCCATATTGTTTATGATGTTAGTTTTCGTTATTTTATCCATTGCTTGCTTCAGGTGGAGAATGAACAAAGGACTTGGTTTCACCATGTTTTTGTTATACTTCGTTTTCGTTGCTGTATCTCTCATGTTTGAATATCAAATACTGGTTTGCCCCGTTTAGTAATACTTTAGAACGAAATTGAAAGAGAAAAGAAAAAATACATCGTCCTCGCACGCAAATGTTAATTTTCATTTTACAGCAAAAAGAGAAGACGTTCTTACTACTGCACTGTCCATGTGAATGACAATAATTCTCTTTTTGCTGTTAGATGAAAAGTAAAAAAAATAAATGTAAAAAAACTCGTTTACAAAGGTGCTTTTTTTTAGTTGCGAAAAATCGGCTATTACGTTTGGAACAAATTAAATTTCTACATGCTTGGCTTATTATGATACATATCGAATACATTACCGGAAAAAGAAGTGTATATTTGTGGAAAAGATAACTTTATTTTGTAGTTCACAATAAGATTTAAGTAACAGAACTTATTTCTTTGCAGTTTTTTATAGTGATATTAATATTTATTACAATAGTGGAAGAATCGACTATTGAAACAAAAAAGTTAATTTAAGAGCTGGCATTAAAATACTGAAACCAGATACTTTTTGAAACATGTATAAATTTTCACAGTCTATGGTTTTTTCATGTGTTACAACCATCCATGTGACGTATATTCAAATTTTTTTTCACGTATTTTCAAATTGGCAAATTTCAATTCTGCCATTAGTTTGAAAGTGAATATCCAACATTTTTATGTACTGTAAAATAGTAAAATGAAACTAGATATTAGGTCCTATACGATATAAAAACATTTCTGTGAGGTTTTAAATTATAAATTTTATATTACAGTCATAATTACAGTGATTTCTGAATAATATATTACGATTTTTTCTCTTGTAATGATGTACTTTAAAATACTTAAATATGAAGATGTTTACTCAATTTAATTTGAAAACCGTGATTTCCCTAACACAAGCAAATAATGGAAATGTACTTGAGCGTAAATGTTACTTTTAGAAGACACCATTCGCATTAAAAGACAATTAAAAACCGTCGATATATATTTCATAATTTTTAATGTTAATCAACCATCTTATGATATTTCATTTTTTCCTATAGTATACGTGAAGTTTTTGTGTAAAATTTTTAGAATATTATTGTTCCAAACATGATAGCCAATTATACTATATAAAAGTAAATTAGTATTTTTATTTTTGTAATAACACGTAAGAAGAATTGGAAAATTAAACTGTATAAAAGGTCATTTGAAAAATGCTTAAGACACTATAAAAATTAAGCTCCAGCAAATGTTTCATTTAAAAGAATTGAAGTCTTAAATATGAAAAAATTCAACTTTTAAGAAAAGAGAAAATTATATCGATGGATATTATTCATACTAAAAAAAAAGTAGGCAAAAGTAAAATAGCTTTTTAGAAAGTAATAAAAAATTGAATATATAGTTAAGAAAGTTGAGAATAAAATATGTGACCGTATCAGATAATTTTTTAGTTGCCATTACTGCAATATCAATTTAATATATTTTTACTGTTATCACTCATCCAACTACATTCATTCATAAATTTAAATATCAGTTAACTGGAATAAAAATTTTGCCTCCTTAAAATGTGCCCTTCCGAATTTTAAAATTATTTATGTTATGAGTTCCCTGATCCGAATTTCAAAAGTTTTCTTATTAAAAAAAAATAATTAAGGCAGATTTTAGTTTTTTTCCCTAATATTTTTTATTTCATTCACGTATAATTAACACTGGTAATCAGTCACCACGAAAGCAAACGCTAGTTTTCCTCATAATATTATAACTGAAGTTTTTAATTATGCAAAAAAAGTAAAAAAAAATAGGTTCCATGTAATTGCTGCATCACGCCATAAAAAAATTTTAGATATAAATTTTCGATTCCTAAAAGATGGAATACGGCCCAAAATTAATTGAAAATATAAAATAAAAATAATTTTAAGAGCATTGAAAGTAAAGCACGTTGAGAAGTCTTTCGAAATTTTTAGAAAAAAGATTAGAAAAAAAATCGTCCACATATTAATTTTTTTTTTAATGACATTATTACTTGTTCAAATTTTAATGCATGATTAATTAAAAAAAGTTAAAACTTATTTGCTTGCTATATGGATAGCGATGATATAAAGTGTAAAAAAAATTGTGAATAGTAAGCTGATTGCTAGATTTTACTTTAAAATGCCACTATCGATAGATATACAAAATATATAATCGTAGCGTAGATGATATTGTATATCAATAAAATTAAAAATTATTTCATTTATATATATAAAAATAAATCACGCGCACTGGCAAAATAATGTGTTTTTTTCAATGAAACAAAACTGGTAATTAATAGCAAACAAATTTCTACCTACTTTTAAAATGCTTCAGGAATATTTCTAAAAACTTCTGTAAGAACTCAAAATTCAGTCTTTTCCATTGCCATTTTTAAACTAATTTTCGACATATTCTAATTAATTTAAAATCGGATAAAAAAAAGTGTAATTGTCTGCACGGTATCTTGTATTTTGTTATTACAAATCTTATTTTAAAAAAAATTTTAAAAATAATTCAAAATTTAAATCATATAATAACACGAAAATCATAGACTTTATTCCGATAACGAAAAAAACATTCTAATGTTTTTATGAAAATTATTGCAATCAAAAGAAACTGATACACAAATATTTCCGGAAAAATGAAGAATTTACAAAGCCCTAATTAGTTTTAGTCAAATAAATTTGTTTGCTGAGAATAACATCTAAGGAATGAAAGGCAAAATATTAACACTAATACTATATCCTTATTTTTGTCAAAAAGCTTAAAAATTGAGCAAAATTATTGATATTTATGGCCTCGAGAATAATATTTAAATATTGACCAGTGTTACTTCCAAAATATATATAATATATAAGCTTTGAAAAAATTAAGTAATATACATATTGATATATATTTTATGATCGTTAAAATATTTTTAGAAAAAAGTAGGATTTTAAAATTTTTTCATTTTGAATTACATTGTTTATTTTAGGAACTTGAAATAAATGATATATATATTTATTTATATATGTATAAATATATATAACGCATATAGTAAAAATATTAAAAATTATTAGTCTAGAGATTATTTTATCTTTTTATTTTACAACTTTTTTAAAATGAATTTTTATTTTTAATTGAACCAAGTATAATTTTTAACGTATATAATATAATGTTTTAAAAATTTCAAATTTGTTTACATAATGTACATCAATATATATTTATATACATGCGTGTAAATATATTCATATATATAAATATATATCCATATAGTTATTAACAAACAATATATATATTGCATATTGTTTTAATATTTTGTTGAAATATTTATCTATAGTTTAATAAGTTTATGATATTAATTGAATTAAAGTTACATATAATAATAATAATAATAATAATGTTATTTATACTGTAAACACAAAAATTTTTTAATCTTAGAAAATTATGAAAGTTTCAGAGCTTTTATTAAAAATTTTTTAACTGATATCAAAAAAATTCATCTTATTACAAAAAAATAGTATAGAAACAAAATACAGTTAGTTAAATGTTTAATAATTATGGAATATTCTTAAAGAAAATAATCAAATTTATTTCTCATTAAAATTCAAATTATTCAAGTTTTAAAGTTTGAAAACATTTTCTTTAATTTAATCCGGTTAAATGCAGTTTTAAAAGTTGTGAATGTTCCTGGTGGGAAGATTTCTGGATAAACTTTTCAAATCTATTTTATTTTAAAAAATATACAATATATATTATTACCAATTTATTCCGTCATTCATATCAAGTTGAAATTTTATTATTATCATTTCAAAATTTAAAAGTTCACTACTTAGGAATTCTACACTACGATTTTGTTTAATAATTAAAGCAAGATTTTTATTAGGTAATATGGCATTATAATATATGTGTGCATAAAGTACATATGTATTTAGATAAATTTTAAATTAGCTTTATGATTTTAAACATTTCGTAAAAAGTCATCTCCGCAGTTTATTAAATTCAATTATACATTCTTCTTTAATTGATTTCTTACATTGCTCAACTATGACTTGATAATTGTGCATGTGAAACATACATAAAATATTATTTGAAAATATATCTATTATTTGCTGGGCGATTAGTATCACTAATCACGTTCGAGAAAGTAAATTCGGAAATCACGAAGCCTTTGGAACTTTTCGCGATACTTATTTTTAAGAAAAATTTCTGCTACTAGACAAGTTTCAAATTTTAATAGTATTAATGAATTATTATGATTTTATTAAGTTACTCTATAAAAGGATTATATATTTCAAAATATGTTACATTATTATTTTTTGCAATTTCGCTTTGTTAAATACAATTTATGGAATGAGCTAGGTTAGTACTTAATAAATAAATGAAAAAAAATTTAAATTTTAATCTACAAGATGCCTTTTTTATTAATACATTTAGGTGGCTCCAAAAACCCGTTGAATCTCAATCTTTAATCGAAATTCAAGTAAATATATTTTATATTGTTTGGGCAGTCCTTGGCTTATGATAGCACATCTATAATTTAAAAAAGTCTCATATCTCTGAAAATATTTAAAAGTTTTTCCCTAAATATAGAAGTAAACATTAATATTTATATTTTATTAGAATGGTAAATATTTATGATAGAAATGAACCATAAGTCATCATTCATTATCGTTTTATTAAAATTTCTATTCTCAGATCTATATTTAAACTTAATAATTATCATATTTTGAAAAATGAAAATACTGAAATTTTTTAAATATTTTCTATAGTACTTTTTGCTATAGAATACTGTTTCAATATTAGAACGGCATTAAACATGTTTCTTGAGCTACGTATAAGATCAACAACCTATTATAAAGTTCTTTAGCGTAATTTTTCCCATTTTCCTGAAGAATAATAAATAAATTCAATATTAGTCGAAAAAAATTTATAAATACATCTAATTAAATTATATCTAAAAAGTTCGTTTAGACTCCATATTTAATTTATTCATTTTTCAGTTGTATTATTGTAATTAATTACTGTATTAATGTACTCTGCTCAAAGACAGATATGAATATGATTTCAAAAAGTCAAAGTTAGATTTTGTAATTAAATCCAAGAATTAATTTTTAAAAAAAAAGAAGTCTTTAGGACAGATAATACACTTAAGACGAGGACTACCCGTCATTTTATTTCATATAATGAAATTAATTCCTTAATTAGGCACTTTATAAAAAGATCTTTACACTTAATTAAATAATGCTTTAAGCTTTTTTTTTAGACTATGTTGTAGCGCATAAGTATCAGCTTTACTATATTTCACTGTAACACATTATAATAATCAAATTTCGGAGGCACGAATTAATTACAATTAAAATTTTTTTAACTAAGGAAAACATTCAGAAAGTCATTAATATCAATTATGAATCCAGCAATTTTGACCTAATTTAATAGTAAAGTTTCCTTTCCTTAGTCGCTTATAATATGCATATATTAGGATTAAATTTTCATTAATTTCTCATTAAATTATAAAATATGGTTTAAGTTTGCAATTAGTAAAATTAGAAATTCAGTTATGATTCTTTGGTATATTATTACATTTGTATAAATTTATAATAATTCTTCGTCAATGAATAAATGTAATGTTTAACATAAAAGAGAACTGAGAATTAAGATCCGAACACAATTATGAATAATCTTTAAACTGGATTCAACAATGTAATTTTTATTTCATTTTTTAACCTATCGATCCAATTTTATCCAACAATGTAATTTTTAATTTAATTCTTTCTTTCTTATTTTTTCTTAACTTATTTATATTTATGTTTTATAAATTATCTTATTTAAATAATTTTACAAATGTCTAATGTCGTATCTTTTTTCAAATGTATTATTTAATGAAGCAATATTATTTATGAACACTGTGCTATACATCCATCAAAATTTATATTTCAATGAAGTTGAAAAAAAAAATCTAAAGAAAAATTTTCGAGAGCAAGAAATCTGTTGCCTTTATAGTTTTTCATGTAGGATTCAAAGTGACATTTTTATATTGGGTTTTAAACTTAGATTTTGTTTTCTTTAAGTAACCTGTACAGTTTTTTTTTCCTTTACGTTGATTTAAAAAAATATAAATTTGCTTGAAGTAAGCGGGTGCCATATCATAATACGATCCTACAGTTTAAAAGAATTTTATTAATTTTCGCAAATTTTTCTTGTCCGTCTTATTCTCTATAAGCAAAAATTCTTTAACAGGAATATCCTTCTACATACCATTTAGAATTGCCAGAAACATATCAAAAAATAATTGCAATTTAACTTTGAAAGTTTCAAATGTTAAAAATTTATTGTTCTTATGTCTGCAAGGGCATTATTTATTATATTAAATTTAAAAAAGTTAAATCTGAATCAATACTAAAGGCTAATGTTTTTAAAAAAAATTCAGTTTTAAAAATAATCTAAATAATAGATCACTCCTTTATTTCAGAAAGTTCGTGACAACTTCAAAAATAAGAACAAAAGCCTGAAATTAACTTAAAAAATAATATATATATCCCTACATGTTAATTCCCATAAAATTATATCACTTCAGAATATTTATAATGATGATAAAAAGCCATATTCTGCTTTCACTTTCCAATCTTGCAGAAATTAATTTTAAAGCCTTTTAAACTTTGAAAATTACAAAGTCTATCTTAAAAACAGTTTTTACAAAATACATTATTCAATCTGGTTACTAAGTACATTACACGATAACATGCATGCTGAAAAATTAACGTTAAAAATATTTTGAATTAATTTAAACTGCTTTTTTTCGTATTATATAAAATTTAAAAGATATTTCTGTATAGGTATCGGAAACTTTCATAGTTAAGTTAAAGTTAAGCGCATAAACTGAGGGTATGAACTGTGAACTGCTTCATGCAATTGTTAATAAAATGGAATTAAAAAAATTTTTTTAAATACTCTAATTGTATCTGAACTTTCTCGAACTTTAAAAAAATAATTGTTAAAAGCTCTGAAATGTTACGCTAATTTCGCTCATAATTATAATTGTATGACGGTGATTTCCACATTTAAAAGATCATTTAGCAGGAGAAAAATATTAATCAAAAGTGGAATCGTATAGTTATCTAGGAGAAAGTTGAACATTTGTTAATGAGGCAATATATAGCCGGGAGAATTTTTCTCAGGCCAGATATTAAAAATTATAAAAACGATAAATCGATTTCTATATTTAATTAAAAGCAATAAGTAATTTTAGAGGATTAACAAATAAATTAACATGCTTAGGTTATTTTGCGTTAGCAAAAATATTATCTCTTATTAAGAATAATTTTAATAACTTCAATTTAGTTTTCTTATCTTGTACTACTTAAAAAAACTAATGTTTTTATCTTTAATAAAAATTTCAGAAGAAACCCGATTAATAAATATGAAGCTTTTTTGTTTGGTTGAGAATAAATTTGTTTAAAATTTTATTAACTTAAATCACAAACCAATTTGTAAATCTTATTGAAAACATTTTAGTATATAATTTAAAATATTAAAATTTGGAGCTTTAAAATTTTAATGCTCCCCCAAAAAAAAATGCATTGCAATTATAAAAAGCTAAGAATAGCCCATCAAGAAATATTTAAAAAAATATGGTTGTAATTATCATTTAAACATTTTATAGTTATTTTTATTAATCAACTAGAATTCGCAAAATCGGAAGTGAATTGTTTTATTATTTATGAAATATTGTGATTTCAAACTTAAAAATTAAAAAATTACTAATTTTCAAAATGTTTTTGACTTTTTAGTCAAGTATAGTCAAGTCATAACAATTTCAAAAAAGCATAGTATGAATGATAAACGTATAATTGTAGTAAAAATAATATGTTTAAAAGAATAGAATCTTGTTATTAGGAAATAAGAATGTACATTGAAACCGTATGACTTAAAACTCAATGTAAATTAAACATTTGATTTTCAGAACTTCGGCATATATATTAATTATTACATATATATTAATACATAATAAGTAATGCAGGAAAAAAATTATTGAAAAGTTGGATCAAATGCCGAATGTTTTTTTCTTCTGTTTTTCTAATTATTTCAGAGTTTATTAATCGTTAAAACCGATTACGGATTCTAACATTATATAGTTAGATACATAGGCAAAGAGAGGAATATAGGAATTCATAATTTTCAGACACTATCAGCGGTAACCTATATTAAGAAATTTTTTTCATTTTTTTGATCAAAATGTGGCTCAATTTTTTGCCTTCACGAAAATTAATTTATTAAAATTTTATTTTAAATTATTTTTGTCTTGTCGAAAAAGGAGTTTGTGAAATAAAATTTAGGAAAAAAATTAGCCCTTTCTAAAATGTTATGTCTGGTTTTCGAACTTGTCTACCTCAGATGATCTCGATGGCAATTACATTTTAAAGACATTTCAAATAACTTTTTCAAATTGATGAAAATTCGTATGTTTTTTTTCATTGTTTAATTTTAATTTTTGCAAAAAAAAACTGTGAAATTAAAAAAATTTTTTTTAAATCTCTAAATTCACAATTTGGAAACAAAACGCACCAGATATCCGTTGGTCAAGCTAATTTTATGACGCATCTGTAGCATACGCACACTTATTTAATGCTTAAGTTAATTTGTGCGCCTTACGGCGAAATTAGGAATAATAATTATAATAAATTGTAGTATATATATTAAATTGAAAAAATGTTAAAAATTTTTTTATATTATGCTGATCATCATCTTAAGTCAAATATTATTAAAAAACAAAACTAAATTCAGTTTAGAAGCTTATAGAGGCCTGTTTCTTTTCTTAATTATGTATCAGAAAAATGGTGAGATATTAATTTTTTAGTTTAATGCCTTTATCATGTAAAATATTTCGATAAATTTACCATTTGAAAAATACCTTTTAAAATCAATTTATAAAGAAGAACATGTACGAATATGGGGATTCTAATCATCTCAATGTTTAATCAGTGCTTAACAATAAATGCATTTCATTGCCTTTTTAATATTTTAAAATAAAATATGCAATCTTATTTATTACAATGATTTTTTTATATACTGGAATATACCAAATAAAATGCCTTAATTTGCAAGTTTGTTTAAACCCATAGATACTAGTGACGAAATTTCCAAAGCTTTCTAACACATAATTTTAACTAAGCAATAAACCTATTTACATTATAATAACTCAATAGAAAATTTTCATCAAACAAGACTATTAGTTTATTTTCATAAAATTTCAGTATTCTAAATTCATATAAATATAAATTATGAATTTAAAAAAATTTGGGAGTAAAGGTTACTTTTCACCAATATTTCTTAGAAGTGAATGAATATATATATTGCTTAGTTGAGCAAGGTAGAATAAACAGTATCAGATTTTCACCGAAAATTTCCTAATTTTAACTTTAATATTTTCATAATTAATCAACCTGAAAATTATGTTTCTTCACATCATTATTTATTGCTTAAAATCATTACAAATGAGCACTGTTAAATAATTTTCAGTTAAAGTCAGTATTAAAAATTTTGTGTCTAATAAAATCTGAAAATATGAAATTCCTCTCAATTTTATCTTCTTTATAACTATCTTAAATTGTATGCCTAGATATATATAAAATATATAATTAAATTTCTCAATCAATAAGGAGCTTCTTTATGTTACAGAAAATTGTTATAGATCAATATTATAATCAAATAATACCATTATGATTTGTTATAGAATATATTTCAAATAAAAACGCAGGTAGATAAAATAGAACATTATTATCAAATTAATATTAGGCTTTAGTTACATTTCACTTTCTATAAATGATTTTTGTTTTTTTGTGATTGCATTAGTTTCAATATAAATTAATTTTTTTCAAATATGTCAAATGTTAAAAACACTAGCCTAGTTCCCTTAATTTGTAATAATCAAGATTCAAGTTTTAATTGAATAAAAGATTAAATTTTTCTTGTGTAAAACTACATTCAATTCATATTTTATTTAATGAGAACTGGTTCCATGATGAACCCTGATACTATATCGTGAGATTATTATTTTTCCCAAACCCATAATTCAGCTTTTTGCCATAATAATTTAATTGATTGCAGAACACCTAGATTATATTTATATTACATTTAAAATATTTTCTATTTTTTTAACCGAACTTTTAATCTAAGTTTAGAAAATGGATATAAACGAAAGAATTTGAAAAGAAATATTTTAAAAATTAATACTATTCTGCTTGAATATTTTTTGCTAACTAAAAAAAATTCTGTATATACAAGTCAAACTATTATTTAGCGTTATTAAAGCTCAGAATTACATTCAAAAACTTATATCGTTCAAATAAAAATGTTGAAGTGAGATTACTTTCAAGACTACCCTTCATACTTATTTCCACTTTGTTTAAGCAGTTTCTTTTTAAAGATGAAATACTTTATTTTTACAAATTCGGATAAATTATCTATGAATTTTTCCACCAGAAAAGGAAAATGTTATAGTGGCAATGTTTCAGAACAAGCCAAATAGAATATTAGAGATTTTTCTTACAAATTCGATTCGAAGCACCGCTAATTTTTTGGCGCCCATTTTTCTTCGCGAAGAAAGTAAAGCTCCATACACAAATTATTCAGAAACAATAGTTTATCAATTTTAACGGATTTTTAAAATTAAGCATCATGGAAAACAAGGTTGGCTCTACTGTATTCTATAGGTATCTGTTGGTCTTAACCTTGATTGGTTTAATACTTGGATTCTTGACAATTCTGAATAAAATATAATAATCGTAGTAATGGAGCTTCGAGCTGCCGGAATTATCATTTTTCGCAAAATTTCAAAAGATATTGAATATTTACTTTTACAAACTTCCTATGGAGAACATCACTGGACTCCTCCAAAAGGCGATTTGTTTTTTCTCTGCGGAATAACATCCTATTTTAACCGTAAAGTTAATTTTTTTTGAATTAAAAATTTTTTTTAGGGCATGTTGATAAAGGAGAATCAGAGTTTGAAACTGCCCTTAGAGAGACCAGAGAAGAAGCGGGATATTGCGAAGATGATCTTAAAATTGTTCCAGATTTTATTAAAGTTTTAAAGGTAAACAAACAATTTTTTTATAATATTTTTGTAGAAACTAGTAGAATTTTATATAATTAAATTTCAAGTTCACTAATATAGATTATATTCATTTTTTAGTACACAGTTAAAAGCAACCCAAAAGTTGTAACATATTGGTTAGCTAAACTTTGCAATAACAAACCTGTTACCTTATCAAAAGAACATAAGGATTATAAATGGGCTAATTTAAATGAAGCATGCACACTGGCTAAGTATTCAGATTTTCAAGAGCTACTTAAAGAAACTGAAAAATTTCTTCAGGAACATTACAAAACTTTATTGTGAAGATTATTAGGCTGTCACTGAAAGTTAGAAGTACTATACTGCAAATAATTTCTTAATGTTACATTGAATTATGAAGTCTAAATGGATAACTATAAATCCTTTACTATATATTTATATGATATTCTATTTCTTAGTAATATCTGATTGATGAGTGACTAGTATATCAAATTTATTATGCAACAAATTTAAATTTTGCAAAAATTCTTAAACTAATATAAACTGACTGTAATAAAATTCTATATTTGACCTTTTGAACTTGATCTTTAATATATTTACATTTGAACAAAATTTATTGGAAAATATTTTTATTAAAATTTAATATCTATTTTTTCATAAAGTTTTAGAACTTATTATAACCTGTAATGTAGTTTTCATCAAACCTAAAGACACTTAAATAAAAATCTAAATAAAAAAAAATGTGATCTTAAATTAAATAAAACATAAAGAAGCATAATAGTTAATCATCACAAAGTGACTGAAAGTCATACATAAAATCTGAATCAAGATTTTTTTATTTAAAAAAAAATTGAATAATTAAATCATATTTTATTCATTTCAATGTTGCTTCCATGATTATCAATAAATTGTATTTCTATATATAAATTTTCATTCAAATCAGGTGTAAATCCATTTATTTCATATTTTGTTTTTTATTCCCTGAAATTTATTGTTTGTTTATTATTTTGTGATGATAACACAAAATATTTATTTTAAAAAGCAGTAATGTAAATGAAAAATGCTTTATTATTTCTTTCTTTTTTTTATCTTTTTATGATTAACTGCAAATATAATCAGTAATAAATGAAATTTTATTATACTATTGTACTATTAATCTGAAATGTTCTTATGAGGCCAATGAAAAATTTTATTGTTTATGCATATCAACTAATAAGTCACTGACTACTGTTTTATTGCAATAAATAAACCATATCAATGTTATAGCTCATGTTTCATGTAAATCATATATTCAGTATTTTACATTATTTTTTTATTATGATTAATTAAATATATCAATATTTATATTTTAATAGTAAAAAATTCATGATTTTGCCTTTTTAATGAAAAGAAAAGCATTTTATTAGCCAGAGTTTTATGTTTCTCACCTGTATTTGTTCTGTCCTTATGTAGTTAACTGAATAACTAAAATTTAAGTTTCAATACCATATTTTTATTAAATTTTATATGACTCTCATTTTCATAAATTAAACATTCTTTTCAATAAATGAAAAGTAAAGTTTGCAAAAAGTTGAAAAACAGAATTTTGTCAAAAGTCTTTTAACTATGTAACAATAATATGTTCCTTTCAAAAAAAAGAGATTGAATGATAATATTTATGTGTAATGGAGGGGAAAAAAATTATTTGTGAATATGATTTATAAACAGAAATTTCAAAAGAATTTGAATCATCAGATTTTGATAAACAAAACTAAAAGCAATTAAAATCAGATAGGAATCAAAATTAATTTTAATTTTAATTTACTTACTTATTGCGTTTTTAGCATTAAATATAAATTAATGAAAATTTTAATTAGTTTTGATAACGTTCATACTTCGTTCATACTATTTGAATTGATCTGTTTAGTCTTAGCACAAAGTTAGGTAATATATTTTAAATTATTTTATAAAAAAGGAGACTATTTTGTCTCTAAATTATCTATTTTATTTCTAAACATGTGCTCTGACCTTGGCACATTCATGCTTTCCATTGTATTTGAAAGAAATCTTTAACTGTAATGTTATTACATTTTATTGTGTTTTGTATTATAATACAAATTATAATACTAATCATAATAGTATTATTATTAATTTAGTATATTTTACATAATAGTATTATTATTAATAATATAATCATAATAGTATTAAACCTAAGTCATAATAATAAGTGACTAGATTTTTAGTTTGACATATTTAATTACAGTAAAATATTATATAGAATAAAGCGAAAATACAAATGTCGTCAAACAATAATGCTATAAAATTGAGGAAAATATGTTCTATATTATTATAATCTATCCAAAAGTATGTAATATGTTTAAAATACAAAATATCTCATTTTTATAATTTGCTTTTAATTCATGCTAATTTTTATTTTATTAAAACATTTGCTTTCTCTGTTGTTTCAACGATTAGATTCGAATAGTTGTCAATAAGAAATTATTTTTTCATATGCTTTCAGAATTGTTGAATAAAAGGTCAGTATTTTTCAATTGTTTTTATTGCCAAATTTTAAGTAAATTTTATTTCAAATTTGCAGATTTTTATACTTTTAAATTACTAAAATTTGCTTAACAAAGATAAAGAACAATCTTGATAGGATTCATCGATATCTCAACCGTGCGGAAGATAAAATTTATTTAATCGTTATTAATCTATAAAAATCCTTTATTAAATATAGCAAATTATTTTATCTTAACAACGTACAATTGTAATAAAATCCGTTCTCCTCATTACGTCAATCTTTTATGGTAGAGAGGTTCAGGAGCTACTTTTTTTTAGCTTCAAAAACGGTAAACAAAAAAAACAAATCTTTATGGTAAAATTGAAATCTAATTTAAAAAGATGCTGAGGAAAATTTTATATCAAATGCTTTCACTCGATCCGCCTAGAACCAGAAATTTAAATAAAACCGTTATGCTTTATTATCTAAGATTTCCATAACAAAAAGAATTGCAGCTGAGTCACAAAATTACGTGGAAAAAGCGCATAATCATTTTCCAGTGTCATTCAAATATGAGAATGAATTGGGTTTTATTTGTTTTTTATGACTTTATTTTGATCCTTTCGAAAAGCCGAATCGATGCTCGAAAAGGAAGTGAAGCATAGAGTAATTGAAACAACATGACAATTGTTGGCGATGTTAAAATGACGCAATTCCTGTAGTCCTTGTTCATTTGCCATACGCTGAGTTCTTCCATTGCAATATTTTAAATTATAAGTATTTTTTTCGATTTTAAAAATGACATCTCATATATGTTCCGTGAAGGAAGCCATTGACAAAGCTTTGCATGATGAAAGCCAGCCGTGGACTAAATATTTTGTGATTTTAGAGCAAAAAACAGGATTAAAAAGATCACAATTGTTTCTTGGTATGTAAAATTTAATGCATTTGCATGCCGCTCTGTGATGCCGAGAGTAATCGCGAAAATTGTTGTTATTTTAACTTTTAACGACGTTGATATGTATTATTAAATTTTTTGAATTAATCTATTTTTGAAAAAAGAAAGTACTTAAATTTAGGATCGTTATCGAGTCCTTGGAAGGTCCTCCATATTAATCATGTTCAAGTCCTATTTATTATATAAAATTTGTGCATTTTTTCATTTTTTTCACTTAATCAAACACGAAACGATTTCACTTTTAGATTTTCAATCTAAATGCTTCAATAAGCAATTTAATAATGAAGTGTAACAAATGTAAATCCGCATTTTGGTTCTAAACATGGAAATGGTTTGGAAGAATAAATATTTACTTAGTGATCAAAATTTTGCTTCCACTTTATATGAAT
The DNA here is from genome assembly GCA_028565995.1 of Ricinus marginatus. Taxonomy (NCBI): domain Eukaryota; kingdom Metazoa; phylum Arthropoda; class Insecta; order Psocodea; family Ricinidae; genus Ricinus; species Ricinus marginatus. Next base: position 3,495,105 of record JAOWBB010000001.1, read on the forward strand.
TATGATAATCTCTATATTTACATTTATTACAGGAGACACTTTCATGTATGGGTTATCATCATTACTGCTAATATCTATTTTGTTTAATGAAAGTTTAAGTTGTGGAATTTCTTTCCTTTTTTAAGAGCTTTGTTTTTTTTCAGGTTTAGTTGGATTTATTGCAGTTTATTTAGTTTTTGGATATGGTTCACAGTTACTGTGTAACATCATTGGATTTGTCTATCCAGCATATTGTTCAATGAAAGCTTTGGAAACTCGTCAGAAAGATGATGACACAAAATGGTTGACATATTGGGTTGTTTTTGCAGTATTTTCCATAGCAGAATACTTCTCCAATGTTATTACTCAATGGATTCCTGTTTATTGGTTACTAAAGGTACATGCTTGCCACTAAAGGCATTAATACTGTTAATTTAACAGTCATGTTTAAATTAATAAAAATTTTAGTAAAAAAGTTTTTGAAAAGTAGGGTGATATGTAAAGATAATTTTATCACTGTAAATAATTTAAAGTAAAAAATCTTATTTAAGTTTCATTTAAAATCTAAAATAAGATGTAACTAACATAATTTATTCATAATTTTTATAATTTATATTACAATTATGATGAATTTCAGTTACTTCTTGGCTGAAAAAAAAAATTTATATCATTTTGATGAACTTTAATTTTTAACACTTCCTATGATTTATTTTTTCAAGAGGCCAATTAAATTTCAATTGCCAACATAGGAATTTTATAATTGCAGGCCCTGATTTTTATTTGGTTAATGTCTCCAATTCAAAGAAATGGTTCAACATTGTTATATAAAAATGTGTTTTATGGTCAGCTTGCATGATTTTTGGGAAAAATGACTTGAAATTTTCAGTTTGAAAAACTGATTTAAATTTTATAAATAAAATTTCCAAGTGAAATAGATAAACTTCAGAGATTTTGCTTTTTGCATGTATTCAATTCCTCATTTCCTTGATTTTGCAAGATCTTATTTCTTTTCAGTGCATATTCCTTATTTGGTGCTTCTTACCATTTCAATATAATGGATCACTTATAATATATAATAAATATATTCGACCACATTTTCTTAAGCACAGTGATAATGTAGATAACATTCTCAGTGATATTGGAGATAAAGGTAAGCTTATGCTTATGAAATTGATTAAATTGACACAAATTAAAGAATTGTCCCCCATTGTCTCATAATTTAATATTTCTTATTTATTACATGATAGCTATTAATCAGATTTTTATATTATAAAAGTTTTTAAAATTTTTTCAGTATTCTTTATGTGATTTTATTAATTTAATTTTTCACTTTTTTTTTTTTTTTTTTTTTATAGTTACAAAGGCTGCTTCAAGTTTTAAATTAGATTAATACAACTAGAACATATTTTGCTGCATCCTTTAAATTTGTTCAATTGAATGGCAGGTACAAATGGATTTGCTTCATTAATTCAAAAGAATACTTTAATGCTGGTTCATTTTTGGACAAAATAAAAATTAAATTTTTTTTGCTGTAGGAATTAAAATTTTATCAGTAACAATTATATGATTCTTTTAAAATGTTTGTTAAAATAAAATTGTTAAATTTTTACAATTCATATGTGCCTGGCCAAATATTTATAAAAAAACTATTTCCTTTTAGTTTAAAGAATTTATTAATTTAAATGGGACTGTTTAATGTTTTATAAGATATATCTCATTGAATATTCAACATTATTCAGGAATAATGAAATACTTTTTTTTAGGATTAAAAGACAAAATAATTCCATTTTTTTTGAATAGAATATATTTTGCAGAAGAAATTCCAAATTTCTAATTTATTAAATTTATATTGTAAAACAAACCTATAATATTATATTCAGAATATTGGGTAACATTAAAAATAGTGTGGAAAAATTGTTGTGAGTAATTTTAACTCCAAATCATTTTTTTTTAAATGAATGCTGTTATTTGAAATATGGTTTTTAAGGTTTATTTGCAGTAAAAATTTTTGTATTTTTGTTTTTTTTTCAATTTTTGGGTTCTCCGCTAATTATTTTAAGATAAGTAGAGCATAAATCATATATGTAATATGTTAATATTTTTATCAAATTACATAAATGGATATATTATATTACAAATAAGTATGTATAACTAAGTTGTATTTGCTCATTTAATGTATAAGTTTCCTTTTACTTATTAAGATGCTTTTCTTTAAATTTAAAATATTCTATTTTGTTATATTAAAATTAGGTCATTATAATAATTTTTTTAAGTTAATTTTTCTTGTTTTCTATTACATTTAGAGAAAATTCTGAAGGTTTTTGAGGGAAAGAAATTCAAATTTAAATTATGATTGATATAAAAAAAGATTAAAAATTAATTACATAATTACTATTCTCACAAAATACAGTTTTTTAGTATACTACTTTAATCTTAAAAAATGTTAAAGCATTTTTCTTATTCATTAGATAGTGAGTGATATTTGAGTTATTTTATTTTTAGCAGTTTGTAGAACAAAATTTATTTTTGTTTACCTGATTGCTTCATCATATGTTTACATACATAAATGGATGCCTTCGATTTTTTGCTATTTATTAGATAATTCTTTCAGTTTTTATCATCATTATGTTCATCATTAATGTTAGTCTTAATCGTTTCATTCGTTCTTATTTCGATTTTAGCTTAAACCCAACCTAACTTGAGAGTCTAATCGCTACTTTCGTAGATCCCAAAATAAAATATGAATCCAATTTACTTGCTCTAATTAAAACTACACTCGTATTTAATTTGATATTAGGTGTGTAAAATCTTTTAAGAATGATGTGAAATGTGATTTGTCATATCACAAAGGATTAAAATCAGTTCAATATGAAAAAAGCTATCATTTAGATAAGTAACAGTCTTATATTGTATTCGATACAAAATTTAGGTACCTTAAAATTGTATTCATTGAACTATGTGCCTATCAATTTTAATTTTTAAATCAAAAAAAAAAAAGAATCAATGATATTGAATATGAGCAATTACTTTAATTTCATTAATTAGAGATTTTACAATGTCCATTTCTGTTGTTTTCTAAGTAGTCATATATTTTGTTCTTCATGTATTGCTACTTTTTACTTAATATGCCTACAACCATACTACCTTTTACTAAATGCCTACAATCATTCTTGGAAACAAGTGGTTTTTAACATTATTTGTTGGCAATAATTCATTAAAAATTTCTCTGTATGTTCAATTTCCTTTCACAGCAGAATGGGTTAAAATTTTTAATTTTATTGTAATTGCTTACATTTTAGTAGAATTAATTTCAAAAAATCATAAAAATTACAGATGAACTTATATTTTTCAAATATGGCAGCAAGTTTTGACTTTTACAATAAGTTCCTAATTTTTACATTTGTAGTAAGATAATGAAATCGTTGAATTTTCATTGTTTTTTGCCCAATTATTGTAATAAAATATTAAAGTTTTCAATTATTCATTAGAAATTAATATTATAATTGCTACTTATTTTAAATTTCCTAATATGAACGATATTATAATTTTATGGAATTCCATTCATTAATCATGCTAGTTCAAGTTTTTTGACAGATTTTTTCACCATAAAAAGCAAATATTTAGAAAAAACAGGAAGAAAAAATGAATTCAATCAAAATTTATTTTGCTAAGTGGTTGAGTAAAGTTTGATTTTTCTTAAATATATTAAAATTAAAATTTATCTGGCTTTTAACACTTCTCAAATCTAAATTTTAAATATCTTAAAAGAAACTGTTCTGAATTCCATTAAATGTTCATCTATTGATACTTTGCAAAAAATTTTTAAAGATTTTTAAGGGGATTTACTGATCAGAATATGTATATGATTTAATTTCAAATTTTTATTTTGTTTGAGCAATATTTATGAACAAAATTTTTTAATCTTAACCTCCCCACCTTTTTTTTTGATGCATAAGAATATTATATTTTTCAATATATTTAAACATATATTTTTGCACAGTAGCATTTTTTCTATGATACCTTCCAGTTTGTCACTTAAGTACTTCCAATCAATAATTGTATATGATAATTTGTTGCTTAAAATTTGAGTTATTATATTAAAATCTTATACAACCCTTTCAACTTGAAACTGGTTATTGAGTACCTGTAGAATAATACCATCAAAATTTTAAATGTATTTTTATAAACTCAATATGAAAGCAAGGAAAATAATTGTTAGAACATTATGTACTGCCTTTTAAAATAAAAACAAATTAGAATATATTTTTTCTTGGTATGCTGAAAGGAAAAAAATGAATTTCATCTTCATTTAATAAAAACTTTTTCCCGAAGTTTTTAAGTTATAACATCAGTAAAGCAATCTTTTTAGGATAGTTGATTTTTGTTGATTTATCTAACACATTTATTCAGTTAATCAGTAAAAAGGAAAGATTTTGATATTGTGATGGAAATAAAATATCAATTACTTACACATTTAAAAATTTCATTCATAAATGATAAAATGTCATTCTTCCATTGGCAGTTTTACATATTCATTATAAGGATTATATTTCCAAGATCCATTTTTTGCAAGCTATTAATTATTTTTTTCCTGTTACTGTCACCTAATATTTTATAAAGAGATTTATTTTAGCTTTAAATTAATTTTTATAACATGTCAGTTCACTACCATTTGGAATTATTGACATATTTTATATGTTTAAAAATTATTTACTACCATAAGAGCACTAAAATTTCTTTTTTCCTGATTCTTTTATTACTAATACATTTTCATACTTAATTAAACAGGAGCATTCCTTCAAATGGAAACTGGGAAGGAAAAATTGGCAGTCAAAATATATATATTTAAGATTTTTGACCTAAAAAACTCAATCATGTTTAGCATCAGTACAATTGATTTTTTAAAAAATAAGCACAACTGAGCAATAAAATTTGAAAAAAAATTAACAGTAAAATTAAAATAAAATTATAATATTCATCCACAGTACAATAATGTTTAGCAACAACGGTTTTACTTTCAAACGATCAAATTATTATTTTTATTAACATTCTCTGTTTCAAGTTAGCGATTTGCAATTCAATCTAGAGTTGAAAATCATGGGGATTTTTAGCGTTGTCTTCTCCCTCAGAAGTATAAAATGCCTTTTACTGCCACAATGGGGAACGCCCACTTCACTAATAATACGGTTTTTATCTTTGGTATTTACCACTTTTAAATAACCATTTTCAATGGGTTCTCCTAGGTATTTCAAAGCACCTTCGTTAGAGTGTAAACTAGCAATCGTATCATGAAATTCCTGCGTTCTTTTTGAAATCTCCTGGTATTTACGATTTTACATAGTAAACAATGTGAAAATGCTAATTGAAAAGGAGGAAAGCGCCGCAAATAAAAATTTGCCGAAAACTAAGGTCAAATCTTTTACGAAGCGCATGATTTTAGCGATGTCTTTTATCGTTAGCTCCTACATTTTTATTCCGGCAATTATCTACCCGTCGTGTCGCCAAATGGGAAACGTGATTGTTGTCGCTCTACTGCGTATTGCGCGCTAACATTTGGCATATATAATATAAAAAATAAATCTATAAAGATTCACGTTTTATTCAACACCGTTAACATAGAGTTTTTTAATTTTTCACAGTTTACGACGCCCTTTTTTTCGATAAACTCCTTTGCCTGCAAGTATTTTAGATGTTTGAAACGGAGTAAATGATCCAACGGTTCCGGACGAATGAGAAGTAATTACAAGTGACAAAGCGAAAATAATATTCTATTCATGAAAAAAAATTGCAGTGAATAAGACTTATTGATAATTTCGATTTTTTGGCATTTAAATTAAATGTAAAAGTATATTTTGATTTACTGAAATGAAATTTTACTTTATTTTATTTGAGTCACATATAATTCAATCCTATAATGTCAGAAAGGGATTCGTCTGAAAGTAAAATTGCACCCGAAAAGCTGTTACATTCTGTCGATCATGTTTTAAGTGAATATTGCAAAATCGAACAGCATTTGAATTTTATTGCCCATTCAAGTGACAACCTGTTAACAGAAGGTGTAAGTTTCTTTCACAATCATTTACTTTTATGTAAAATCATAAATTCTTAAATTTTCATAAATAATTGTGAGTAGTTGCGCTAATTCTCAAAACTTGCATCAAATCACCAATTCTACTTTTTCTTCAGGATAGTCAAAGGTTGATGAGATCAGATAAAATAGCTTTACATGAATTGAGTTTTAATTTATGGGAGAGAGCTTTAATAACATCTTTAGGATCTATTACTAACAATTATTTCCCCCATTATCAAATTGTTCAAAAGTTTGTAAATTATGCTTTGGTAAGTATTATTTTTTTCCTTAATTAATATTATTGCTTTGATTGACATTTACAATTAAAATGTGAATGCTTATTTGAAAATTTTGATTTCCAAAGGAGATGATTTTCATAGAATATTGTTTTTTTTTTTAGAATGCTCGGTTTGTTGATTTTGGGCTCTTAACTAATTTCTTTTCTAAACTCTTGTATTTACATCCACCAAACACATTTAAAATGCAAGAGTATTATTGGTCAATACTGAATGACAAATATATTATGGTAGGTTTATTTTAAATATTTGATAGCTTTGTACACAATTATATTTGCATTGAAACAAAAGAATTTTTCAGGTAATAAACATTGACTTAGCTTATTTTGTTCATAACAGAGAGTAACTGAACAATCTGGAATTTCTAATAAACATGAAGATGTTAAAAATTTGTATTAACAAAATGATAATTTTGTGTTATAAAGTTTAAATTATTTCATACAATTATAATGATATCATAAAAGTTGCTTTAACTTTAAGTCAAATTTTTCAACAAAACTAATATTTTTGAATATTTTAATTTTACCATATTTTTTCCATGTAAATATTGATAAGCTATATTTTAAAATAAAACAGTAAAACTAAAATAGTTCAAAAATTTTAGTCTTGAATTTTATAACATTTTCAGATTTTTGTTATGTAGTCAAGATTATTTTACTATATTATCTTTTTAGCTAAATGAAAATAAAATACAAGAAAAAAATTTGTTTTGGTGCCTTATTGAAGCAATACTATCATGTTTAAAAAATCAAGAAAGTTTGGAAGGTTAGTATTTTCTTTTTAATTTTTAAATTAAAAATTACTTTAAAGTGAAATTTAATTAAAATTTTAACACAATATTACAAATTTCATTAGGTTATATGTATCAAATATAGGTCATTATTTTTGACAGTTGATTTTGCAGTTAAACAAAAGTAACATTTAGGTCGTAAACTATTTTTCTTGAAAAGTAATAACTCTAGGAAGCTAAGAAAATTTCTATAAATTATAGATTTGATAAAAATTTCATAAACAGTATATGATTAAAATCTTTTCAGGGTTTGAAGAAAAATTTCTTGAGACAGAGGATGAGACTAACTACAGAGATACTTTAAAGTTCTTACATGATTTACACAAGAAGACCTCCATAGAGAAGGCTTTGAGTATAAATAAAAATGCAATGATGTGTGTGTTTAATTTTAACTACAGTAAAAGTATATATAATGAAGAATCTTCAATAACCTAACCTGGAAAATGTTTCTAAATTTGTGATCATTTATGGCCAGTTAATTTTTATTTGAATGAAGGCATTATTTTCAATTTTTAAAAACTTTCTTTTTTACATTTATTTTCAGATATTTTGATACTCTTTCACCATCTGACAAGTTCTTAAGAATCTTGATTTTACTCAAATATATATCTGATGTTCTTGAAAGTGATCTTTTATTCAGGAAAAGCATAAATCAATTAAGAATTGCTAAAAATAATAGATCCTTCCTATCATGTTTATTTTGGGAGAATGTAAATGAAACAGGTTGTGGAAATTTGAAGTTACATATTTTTTGTTGTTAGTCATTGAAATTTTGTTGAAAAAAGTCATTGAAAAAACCGAAAGTAGACATGATAAATTTCTAAACTCTAAATTTTTTTAGGAGCTATTAATAAAAATGTGAAAAAACTTATTTGTGCCTACAAATTAGCGCAAGAAGTAAATTGGTGCGAAAATCTTGTGACACAAGTAAGTTAAATATTTTTTGTTTATTGTGAAAAAACTCAGCTTTAAAAAAATATGTTTTTTGTTATTGTAACGCAGAGATAATTTTATTTATATCATTAAAATGTAGATTTATTCTCATTTTTTATCACAAATTTGATTATCTGCGAATCTGATTATTAGTTAATTTTTGAAAAGCTTAGAGACTTAACTATCAATTGAAACTGTAACTATAATTAAGGCCTTAAAAAGTTTATATTGATACCGGTCTTTCTATTTTATTTTTTTGTGTAAATTGAAATTTAATGTTAATATCAATTTATTTTCCCTTTGAAAGAAATTATTGGCACTATTGGCAGAAGAGATCCGGCTAGAAGATGCTGTTGCGAACCCTATATACCCTTTTTTAGGTAATCATTCAATAGCACTGGCAGATAAAATGTCATCAAAATTATTTCAAAGTAAGTTTATTCTATGACTTTTTTAAAAAAGTAATTTTGCGTGAAAAATTATTTTTTACTTCAATATTTATTTAGAATAAATTTACGCTTATTCTTGTACACATTTCGATTTTTATGTCTTAGGCTCCCAGAATAAAAATAAAACTGTAAATGTGCAATCAATACAGGAATTGAAGCCTCATTGGTTGCGGCTCTTAGTGTGTTCTTCTCTTTTAAACCATATAACAGGAAAGTCTTGTCCTCCTGATCTAAAAACGGTGGTGAGTTTTTTTACCATAATTATTTATAAATCCACGTATATGAAAGTAGGAAATTATATTTAACTTAATTTTAATTCTTTTTTAGTGCAACATTTTGAATTTCCTTGCCTCGGTAAAGAACGGCAAAAAACTGCAAAGTATTTGTAGAAGTACGGAGATGGATGATTTAAAAATTGACCAAACATCTTTTGCATTACAAAATAATAAGAAAAAAATAAAATATGGTAGAGAAATTTGAAAGTTGTCATTCATGTATTTTTACAAAGTTTCTTTCCATTGATTTTATTTTATTTTTATTTAATTCTAGACTCAACAAAATGCAACAGTTTGTGCAGATTAGGAAGTGGACGTATTAGAAGGATAACAAGTTTTTGCCAGTTCAATTTAAATGCTATCAATGACAAAGGCTGGGCCCCCCTTCACGAAGCTGTTTTAAATGGACACGAAGAATGTGTTGAAGCATTACTTAATTATCGACCGAGGCAGAGCGAGAAACGAGTGGATACAAGAATAAAAGGTGTCCATAATTTCACCCCTTTAATGTGCGCGATTGTAAAGGAGCATAGTAAAATATGCCAGCTTTTGTTGCATCATTCTGGTACCACAATAATTTAAGAGAATTAGTTAATATGAATTGTTTTCAGTTGAATTTCCCTTCACCTCAGTCCTTTTTTCTCGTTTTTCAGGATCTTCATTACTGGAAGACGTAAACGACGATAACGAAACTCCGATGGATATGTGTCGCAGCGAAAAAATTGCTCGTCTACTGAAAAATTACGATGAGACGACATTGAAATTACAAAAATGCGAAACACTTGGTTTTGATGCCAATGACTCGGAAGTTATAATTGAATTATGTGCTGAAATGGTACTGTCCTATTTCATAACTTACAGAACTTGGGACGTGTTTAGGCTGGTAAAAATGGATTTTCCCAGTGAATCGATGGTGGAAAAAATCGCAGATCGCAGATCGGATGGAATTAAGTGGGATTATTCTCGTTACAAACAAGATTTAGAACCGAACATACACGAATTAAAGACGTTAGTACTGAAAATATTGAAGGAAAAAGATTTGAATCAGAAAACATTAAATTCTTTGAAAAATCTATTAAGAATTTTAAATTTCGCTAAGCTCTAGTTCAATTTATTTCAAATAAAACGACAAAAAATTTACTGTATGATCTTTGCGAAATTTTCTGCAATGAAGTTTTTCCAGCACGTTTGACTTACTGTTATTATAAAGGGAATAGGCAAAAATTACTATAAAATAATTTATTACGGCTGATGTTTTGTCCTCCTTTTTTGTAAGTGATTGGGAGACAAAAGCCAAAGTCGTCAAAACGAGAACCATTTTCGGTTTTGTAGGCTCTGATCAGTTTCATAGTTTATTTTGGTCTGGAACTTCTGCGCCAGGCAATAATAAAATATGATTTGCTTCCTTCAACAATGGCAAATGCCTGCAAACTTCATTTGGATCAAGTAATGTCACTGGTGGAACCTGTAATAATTGTGATAAATCTTTTTCCATTTTAAAATCTCTTACTAATCGACTCATTATAAAACTTAAAACACTAACTGTTTAACTCTGCTGCGTGAAACGATAACATGAGCTCAAACAACAGGTAACGACTTTTTAAAAGCGAAACATCCAATGAAAACGAAAAATATTTGGAAAAGTTTAAGATATGATGTAAAATGGGAGAAAAATTAATGAAAACTCACACTAAAGAATTAATAATAAACAAATCGTTATTGTGAAATATAAAATCAGAAATATTCGTATATTAATTTTGTGAATGTAAATGAATTTGTGTGCAAAAAAAAAATAGAAATTTTGGAATGTACATGTAATGAAAACAAATAAAACAATATATTAAAGAGAGCAAATTATTTTTTAGATTGGATGAAAAAATGTAGTGTGTAATAAAAAGTTAATGTAAATGTATGAAAAGCATATTACCTGCAATTCACATGTTTTGGCTTCTCTTGATGTATATTCACGTAATAAGTAATTTTTTTCAAATTCATGATATAAACGGGTGTCATTTATTTTAATGAGAACATTGTCCACCCTAAGGAAATATCTCAACAGGATAAAGAAACTGCTAGGCATAACTCTCTGTAAAGAAACATTTCTAAACTATGATAAATTTCTATTTGTTCCTGATAATTATTTTTTATATCAATAACAAAATAAAAATAACCAACTTAAGATTTTAACAAGAGTAATTCATTCCAATTGATAAATTCTTTCTATTCTGTTCTTTTTTAAGAAATTTGCATATTTTAAAAATATTTAAAGTAAAACCATAACACTTATTCTGTATTTTATTTGAAAACAAAGTGAAAACTCATACTGCAACCCAAAATTCACTTACTATTTTAACAGAGAGAATGGCTGTCCCATTATCATGTAATTCATCTTCAAAAAGTGTTAAGTCATTATAAAATAAAATTCTATCCTTTTGTTTTAACTTATTGACATCAATTCTTAAATTTGTAGGTTCAATTCTCCAATTACCAAGTAGTGTCCCCTGATAATCTGTGCTGAAAGTCCAGTCAAATGGCTTGACTACTGATTCTACTGATCCCTTTTCTGATCTGAAGAAAACAGGAAAATTTTTAATGAATTGCAGAATAGAAATAATGAAAGCAAATTCAACACAAATTGCAGACCTGGATTCTTTCCATGTGTCAGAGCAAGCTATTTGAACAAGCATTTTGCCATTGCTAACTTTAGCTAATGAATCAAGTGCATTAAACTCAATACTGCAGCCACTCTCATGATCTAACTTTAAAATATTATTTGGAAAAACCATATCAGGAAGATGTGGCAGGCACAGTTTATGATTATACATGCAAAACAAACATAATTCCTCATCTCCGGACATTCCCGGATAGCATTTTCCATTTTTCGTGCATTGCGAGCTTAAAATATGGCTTTTCGTATATTTTATTTCCCATGAAAAGAATCTGAAAATAAATTTGAGATGATTGATATAACGAATCAAAGTTTTCCGCTTCAAACAAAAACTTCCTCCAAAGCACTACATTATACCAAATTGATTTCCGAGAGTTTGCTTTCCTTTTTGTTTTTTTTTTTTTTTTTTTTTTTTTTTTTTAGTGCATTGGAATTTTTTAATTTTTCAATAAAAGAAAAAATACCTTTGTTGCTCCGAGTTTACTGGAAGTCTAGGAATATCATCATCCATCTTAGTTAAAAAAAACGAAACAAGTTACACTTCTATATTCTTAAATCTTATTTGTTAAAAGACCTTTTTCATATTGCGATGCTTACTTTTTTTATTATTATTAAAAATTAAAAGCAAAAAAATATAAATAATTTATCTAATGATTACCGACAAATCCATTAAGCCATAGAGATGCAACTGATTAATCCAAAATAAAAAATTCGCGCTTCTCTTACTCTATGATTCACGATGCCATTTTTGTTGTTTCCAATGTGAACGTTTCTTCTTGCGACGTGGTCGTGTTGTAAGTTGAAGATCTAGTTGGTTTTTTTAATCCGGCGTAATCCGGGCTTTAATATCAACTTTTTTTGAATCGTATGAATTTAGACTTTTAAAATGCCACCTAAGTTTGATCCTACTGAAGTTAAAACGGGTGAGTTTATTTTATATTAGAAATTTTTAACTTTTCATTCCATTCATTATTTTTGAATTCCTAGGATTATTTCTTATAATTAACCGGCATCAATACACCTTATATTCATGTAACATTGTCCAATTCATTAGCGGTATTTAGCATCCTATTAATTTTTGATAAAGTCTTCATAGCTTTTTGACATAATCAGATCACTTGCAGTTTGAAAATCCATGTTGTGAACATGGATTCACATTGAAGGGAAAAGAAAGTATTTTCTAAAAAATAGAGGATCTTCGCGATTCCGTATGCACTGTTAATTTTTGAAATTTTAATAACCCCACTTTTGTAATATTCAGTTTATTTGCATTATGTTAATAGTGATTATTTAACTGATTAATTTTACTTTTCCAGATAATGTAAAGTAATTGGTAACTAAAAGATCCCATGCAGTGATTCTAACAATATAAAATTTAGCCAGTATTTAATGTTTCATTTTCTACTGAAGTTAAACTTCAGTAGAATTCAGTTAACTAAGTTTCTTTGTTAAACTTGATTTCAAATTTTTTATTCCAGTGTACTTGAGATGTGTTGGAGGCGAAGTTGGTGCCACCTCATCTTTGGCTCCCAAGATTGGTCCCCTAGGTTTGGTAAGTAAAATTAGTTTTTTTGTTAATTTGATACTTATTTGCGTTACTTTATCTTTTTTTATAATTATATAAACTTCTAATTTTTTTTTTTCTTTAAATCTTTGAAATGGAGATGGAACAAGCTAAATTTGGTTTTTAAATGCATAATTTTTGTGACACATAAATTTGTCAGGCTCCCTTTATAAACATTAACAAAGTCAGAAATTTATTATTGTCATCATCTTGTTTTTATGATTGGAAATAAATGTAGGCAAAAACTTTGTTTTCAGTCCCCCAAGAAAGTTGGAGATGACATTGCCAAAGCAACAGCAGACTGGAAAGGTTTAAAGATTACAGTGTGCTTGACCATACAAAATCGTCAGGCAACTATTTCAGTGGTACCATCTGCAGCTTCCTTAATTATTAAGGCACTTAAGGAACCACCCAGAGATAGGAAAAAAGTTAAACATGTTAAACATAGTGGTAATTTGTCATTTGATGAAATAATAAATATTGCCAGGACCATGAGAGGTAGATCGATGTCCAGGAAATTGGAAGGAACAGTTAAAGAAATTTTAGGAACCTGTCAGGTGAGGGTGTTATGAGAAAGCAAGGAAAAAGCTTTTAAAAAAGCTATTGCTTTAAATTTTTTCATAATGTATTATTTGTGTTTAATATTTGTATATTTTTTAGTTGATTTTTTTTTCCCTGTTTTCAGTCTGTTGGATGCACAGTGGAAGGAAGGCCACCACATGACGTTATTGAACAAATTAACAGGGGTGAAATGGAAGTTCCAGATGAATAGCTGGTGGGTATTTGAAGCAAATTGCTGAGATTTTTTTTTGGTATGTCATCTCACATGTGGAATTGAAAAAAAAAAAAAAAAAAGAAAAAAGAAAAGGAAAATTCTTTAATAATTTTGACTGAAGTAAAATATTGAGAATAATTTAATGAAATTGTCTCAGCAGTTTGCTTTGGTAGGGGTTGGCATCCCATCCACCCAGAATGTGCTGCATACTGCTTTTAACAGATATGTAACACTAATGGGGATTATTGCTATGGAGGAAAAAAACCTCCTAAAAAAATTCAATTTTTTTTTATATTTGAATTTTTTTAAGAAAAAAGGAATCTTAAAAATATTTTCTTAAGTAATGAACATAAATTTCGGCGATAAATATTTGCACTATAATTTTTGCTTCTTTTGTAATTTTAATTCTATTTCTTCATTTTTTTTTTTTTTTCAGGTTTTGACAATATAATGCCTTTCAAAGGAAAATAAACTGTTTTTTTTTCATTATTTTATTTTGCCTTTATCAATGATACGTTCCCAATCCAAAACAGCAAAGGAAGATTCAGTTTTGAAGCATGGAAAAATAAAAAAGATTTTAAGGAACTTCTTTTTCCTTTAAAATTTCTATATTTATAAAATATGAGGTTAAGGACGTCTGTGGTATAAAAAAAAAAAAAAAATTTCGCCATTGTTTGTTGAAATTTGAAAAAAATATGAATTTGGAAGACATCCTGCTCGGTTATTTTTTGCTTTTCTACATTTTTACCTCGTTGGACGGTTTACTTACGCTCTCAGGTTGAATTAATTTTCAAAATTTTTCAATTTTTTTCTTTTAAAGAAAATTATTCCTCTCCTCAGTGTAAATCTTCGGCGCGCTCTTGACCGACGATTGCTTTATAATTTAGATTTAAAAACTAAAACCGCTCTCGAAGATTCAGACATTTCCGGTTTTGCGATTACCCGACGTTTTTGACGGTTTTCATTTTCGTCTGCGCGCCCTACGCCTGCTTTTTTCCTCCCACTCAGGTCGCTGCCGGCTCTGGGGTCCGGGAAGTGTCCGATCTCGGGAATCGAAGAGCGGTTAAAGGGTTTGCCCGTTTGATTTGCAGTTTCTGCACAGCCGCAACAGGTCAAAACCGTTTAAGAAATTGCTTTTTCTCTTTTCAAGTCGTATCTTGCAAGGCGCTTTGAAATCTAATTAACATAAGTCGGGGGCGGATGAGGGCGCAGAAAAAAATTAAAAAGCCTGGCCATTAGAGTTTCTTTGTTTCCAAGTTAATGGGTCGTAAACGCCACCCTCCTCTCCGTCAGGCTCACTTGTGATCGTCGGTCGTAAAAGGCGAGCCATCGCGAGGAAGGCATCCTTCCTTACCTTTGTGCGCGATTTACGATTTTATCATAACTGAAGGTTGTCCTTGTTGCGTCTCCCTGCGAGCATTTCAGTTTCGCGGGTGTATCACTCTCGCTTTAAAAGGGTTTAATTTTTACAGTTAATAATTTGATTTAGATATTTTTCGAAGTTTCGCAGTCTCGGGAAGATGTTTGCTTAGGAAAAATACGAAATTTCCGTCAGGCGACCGGAAGGGCGAGATCGGCTGCGGCCTTTTGAAAAGGGCGTCGATCGGGCGAAAGAAGCATTTCGAAGGTTTTTTCCGCGGCAATGAGATTCGCGTTCCGCCCTGCCGAAGTTTGCCCTCTGGCCGACCGGTCGAAAACCGCGGCGGTTTCCTCAAAAGCGGGCTGCATCCGCCGCGGAGAGATCTCTGCGCTTTTCGCGAGAGGGATCGAACGCGGCACCGTTCTCAAGGGAGGGTCGTCGATCGCGGATTTGACTTTTGAAGCTCGAGCCCGGTGCCGCGGTGGATCTCGCCCTCGGTTTTCGCTTGTTTTGTCCCTTTTCTTTTTTTTTTTTTTAAGTTGCCCCCCCCCCCCCGATGGAAACCGCGGAACGTGGTCGTTTAAGTGAGACGCCGCACGGCGAGCGCTTGCCCGGATCTGCAGGAAAAGGTTCACCTGATAAAAAGTTTCGGATTCTTTGCGCGAGGATAATTTCGGCTTCGTTAATCGAGCGGCTCGGAAAAGCGGAAGCTCCGGGTTCTTTTCCGCCAATTTTCCCATCGCTTTTCTTCGCCGCATAAAGCGAAGGCCGAGGTGCTCGTTAAGTTTCTCTTATCCGCCGATACAACTTACGGCGCGATAACGTTAATTATTTAACGACACCCTCGTTGATTTGCTGCGGAAATTCACAATTTAACCATGGTTTTCCAAATAAAAGAATTCCATTTTTAAAAAATTTGTTTAGATATATATATATTCAATATTTTATGTATGTATTTATATTTTATATTTGCTTCCGAGAACATGCGGAAGGGTTTTCTTACCATTTTCTATACTTGAACGTGAGAAAATCAAACGGAGCTCGATTTTCATTTCGGTTTGGGTTGTCTGGAAGCGCGCTTCGAACTAAGTGCTCGAAACTCGAGAGGTCCGAAACTTTTTATTTATTTTATTATTATTTATTAATTTTATATTTTTTTTTTGTTTTAATACAGCTTTATACACGGTTAGTAACGAGATAGGAAAACGGTTGAGAAGCAGAAAGAAAAAATGAATTTTCCAGTGTTTTTCCGGTCTCCTCAAGGGCTGGAACCGTCGTGCTCGTCGTCGCTTTCCAAGTAGGTGACGTAGGAATCTGTGGAGTCGGGGTGGCCCACCTCCCCGGGGGGTGGACCTATATCGTGGTGTGGTGGTGGCCCGTGGATGTCGTATCCGTGCATCTGGAACGAAACGAAACGGGAGTAGAAATTTGCAAGATCCTTCGGAAATTTTTCTTCCGAGGTTCGAACTGGACAAAGTCGGGACCTCCGTCCACAGAGTCCTTTCTTCGATGCTCGCGCAAGTGACGATTTGGGAAATCTTTATGCAAGAGCTGAATCCTCCGTGCTCGCGACAATTTATTTTCTGTCGGATTAGGAGGAAGCCCGGAAGTTGCGCTTCCTGCTTCCAGCGGGTCAGGAAATTGTAGTCCGTCGCTGGCTTCCTTCGGTTTATCCATTACCGAAGGATGTTGAAACGTCTTACTCAACGGTTGTACTCCCTCGACCGAAGTAAAATACGGAAACGATGGATGATTGACGCTTTTCCCCATCTTAGGTACGATGTTCACCAGGTGAGTTGCCTGATTTTACGATGCCGGAGGTGTGGGAGAGGGCGATTCTTAATTTATTCATTAGCACGGAAATAGCCGTCGTGCCATTAACTTTTGTGT
This sequence comes from Ricinus marginatus, assembly GCA_028565995.1. Classification (NCBI taxonomy): domain Eukaryota; kingdom Metazoa; phylum Arthropoda; class Insecta; order Psocodea; family Ricinidae; genus Ricinus; species Ricinus marginatus. The sequence continues at coordinate 3,512,154 of JAOWBB010000001.1, forward strand.
GGTCGGAAGCCGACACCTCATTCACGAGTTTATTGTACCTGATTCACTAGGTGCTGAAATGGCGGAGCAGCGGGATCGAGCCTGTCGAGGTCCGTGTGCAGAGCGAAGTCGGAGAGGGCCTTCCACGGGGGCTGGTACGAGTGCACCTCGATCGGATTCAGTCCTAGGGGGCTTTCGTGTCTGACGGGACTCGACGCCACCATGGGAATTCCTTGCATTCCGCCGTAGCCTAACTTCCTGCCGTCCTGAAAAGAGGTTGACCGTTGAAAGGAAACTGTCGACCGCGCTCTGCATGCTGCACGGAGAAAGAGAGACGCCCTACTTTTTCCTGCTGCAACTGCTGCTTCATGAGAATTGCTCTTTTCTTATCCTTGCATCTCTTGTTCTGGAACCAAACCCGAATGACCCTCGGACTCAGCCCGGTCATTTCAACTAATTGCTCTTTCATCAAGGCATCCGGCCTCGGATTGGCGGCGTAACACGTCCGCAGCGTGTGGAGCTGCTTTTCGTTAAGAACAGTCCTAACTCTTGTCGGTTTGCCATCGGACGACACCTTGTTGGATCCTCCTCCCGATCGACAGCTGTTGCTGTCCCTTCCTTTATTCGAGCCTGACTCCGAGGAATCTGCGAACAAGATCGAAAGTTACATTTCAAAATCGAAAGCTTGGGTCATGGCGTTTCCCTAAGGCGTAAGCGTAGCGAAATGGATGGAGAAGAGGAGTTTAGTCGACTCGAGACGTCTAATGCCGATCTTGTCCAGGAATTCGAGACTGTGCAGAGTGCGAAAGAATATGGACGAGAGTGGTGGAGAAAAGTTGGGGAAATTTTCTCGGGGTGTACGCCGATGGGAGCAGAGAGAGAGAGAGAGAGAGAGAGCCTCGGGAATGCCGAGGAATCGATAGCGGAGGCTTAGGACGAGGCGCGAATGTTGAATTTCCCATCGTCTTCCTCCCGTACCAGCGACGGCGACGGAAGTCAGCCCGACTCCGGGAAGCGAAGCCTGCATCAAATGCTGCACAACGGAGGGAGCGAGGGGGGTGAAATGAAAATGGGGGAGCGGAGATTTAACGGAAAGAAAACAAGAAGCTGCACAAGATGAGAAGTGATTTATAAATCCGACAGGAGGAGCAATTGAATATTATTCGGGATTTAATCCTGCAGAAAAGGGGGACGCTGCCTCTTTTCCCTTGTTTGGGAAGGAGAATTTTTTTAAAAAAACAAGAAGAAGCGTTCAACATCTAAAAGTGCCAGAAAGACTCATAGATTTGCCCGAAGAACTTCGCCCACATTAAAACTATATAAATGCACGTGAAAAGGATAACGAAATTTTCCCAAAATAAAAGTATCTTAAAGTTCTCCCAGCAATCGGTTAACCAGAGCTAATTTCTATGCCAAAAAGAAAAAAAATGAAGAATATCAATACAAACTCAACGTTAAATTTTGCTCCCTTACATGCGTCTTTCCTTAAGCATCGCAGCGCACATCTCGCGATTTACAAATGCCGTACATTATAATATGTGTGGTTCATCAAACAGGGTAAGTGCGTGGACGAGAAAGGGTGAATCGTACCGAAGGAAAAAGCAGAAGGATCATTGACTTTTTTTGCATTTAACAAATTAAGTTATTAGATTCATAACTTTCCACGTGTCTATACATGCAAACGGTAAGAGTCTTTCTGTAAACGAAAATTTAATTTTTATAAAAAGTTTACGCGGGAATTGCTGACGCGTTTAAAAAAAAAAAAAAAGGAGAAAAAAAGCAAAATTTGTGAAATACGTTCAGATATTTACATGCACGTATTGTTGAAATCGAATAATTTACGTACGTTAAGAAAAAAAATAATAAATATAAATAAATAAAGTTGTAAGGTAAAATGTCATAATAATTACTGCACGCAATTTTAGATGTAATAAAATTATATAAAGGGGTGTAGTGAAATATAAATTTTTGTGTATCATGCAGTAAGTTGGTTTACGGTCGCACTTTTTTAACTTAAAACTTGCACATTAAGATTAGCATTTTTTTTTTTTCACTCAATAAAATAATGTCTGTTGCAACTTTGAAAGTTTTCTAAATACATGCATTAAATATGCCGAAAACTAAAATAAAATAAACAAAGTAAATAAAATAGTGAAAAATATGATGATTTTAATATATTATTGCGAAAAACACGATATGTTTATTTGCATGTACGGGCGTATATACGTATGTTATGGATAATTGCTGTAGTTTATTTCTTCCTACAAAACTTTTTAAAAAAATCATATATATTTAAATCTCGTACGCAAAAATCCCTTCAAATTCTCAATCGAGACATGGTTTTAATATTATAAATTACTTATCAATTAATTAACTGTAATTAATAAAATTAATTATTATAATAATTGGCTGTACCATAAAAACTTTATCCCTGCCTTTTATAAATGTCCATGAAGAGTATAAAATTTAAGACTTTCATGTAATTTTGCAATATATTTACGGATTTTAGTTGCTAATCAAAATCGTTTATGTAGATATATATAATTAATAAAATATTGCATGTTAAGAGTATGATTTTGAAATTTCATTCAAGCAATATATTCGGGTTTAAATAGAGTTGTGATTTAATATTTACCAGGCATATTTTTTATTCGGTTTAATTATTGTAAATGCCAGTTATATTGTTTGCGATGGTTCCGACTTCGAACGATATAATCGACGACGCTGCTTGCGGCCATTAATAAAGATTAGGTTAGAAAATTTCCCAAGACAGTTTTTTTCTTTTATTAAATCTGTCAGGTTAAAATTTATAATTTTCCCACCGAATGATAAAGAGTGGAAGCGGAATCCTTAATAATATTTAATTTTTATAACGAAAATTAAGGCTGTTGTAAAACAGCGGCGTTAATTTTTCTCCTTTTCTTCAAACTCGCCTCGTTCTCGCTAAATGGGCACAAGGGGTCCGCGAACGTGGCAGCAGTCGGATGATTCACGGCTCAGATCCTTACGGGAAAGTGGACGAATGAATATTGGAATGGTTCGAGAGGAAAGGCCCTGTCAGGTATGCGGAACGGAGGAAGAGGATGCGGATGTGATGATGGGCAGGCAAAAGCTACAGAGAGAGGGGCATTTTACATTTGCGGATTCCTTTTTCAACACGGGGCGGAAGGGGAGGGAAACGGTCGAAAACCTTATAATGGGAAACCGGAAATGAAATTCATTTGCTAATGCCCCCGAGGACCATATTAATGTATAATGCACTTTAAGCGTGGAGATTTTTTAATGAGCGATGAAACTCTCCTCTTTGGAGATTTTACATACATGCGACAATATCGGCCACACCGAATATTGTTTGAAGATACTGATTTAAAAGCAATATTTATGGTTAAAACGTGATCCGAATATGTTTTTAATATCTTTAAACTTCAATTATAATATTATATAGCGAAATTTATCAGCACGAAAATGTTTTAGCTTGGATTGTATTAAAACGGTTAATTTATTGTTAATTTTATAGCCTAATAATATACTTAGTCGATGATGACCGATAACGCATGATACGTAAGTATATATACGAGCACAATTGATGACACATTTTTGTTTTAATAAATTACTTATATTAACGCCGTACCCTGTTTAAAAGTTTAAATTTTCAGCGTCGTTCATTAATCGGCTAATTTATATATTAATACTCTGGATGATTTGCTGAAAATCAAGGTGTTTATGTATAAATTTGTTTGATTTATATAAAACTGCCACATATTCCGGTGGCAGTTAATGTCCGATCGTGGTAGGATGGCGACACATCTTCCTCCTTTATCGAATTTCATCTGTCGCGAGGGACCATCCTCTGGGGCTCGGCATTTTTGGAAATTTTCAAACCGAAAATACATTTGAAAAGCCCAAAAAGTCAAAGCGCTGACGATAAGTGTCATTAAGCAAGTGACATTGTGATCTTCACGCCATGTGCATTCGTGATGTGAAGGAAAACAATGGGGGTGTTCAATCGCATATGATCACTTTGATATATCGGGTGGGGTAACGATGAAGGCAATGCGAACAGTCCGCGGGTGCTTGATTGCCGTAAGGGGGTGTGAGGAAGATTTCAAATGGGGGATGAAATTAAAAAAATATTAAAAAGTCCTTTCCGAAACGGGAAGGGGAAAATGAATTTGTAAGCTTGCCCCGAAGCAAGGCTTTTTGAAATCCCAAATCGAATACTTTTGTATACGTAGGCATAAACTATATAACTGGTGAAATTATATAAGTGAAATTAAATAAAATACAAATGATAAAATTTATCTTTACATTCGGAATATTACGAAAATTGCAATTTTGCCTTTTTTTTTTTAATCAAAATAACTGGTACTAATTTTAATGTAATTAACGCTTTTATATTTTTGTTTCATATTTAACAGGGCAATTTTTATATTGAAATTAAATATTTTCATTTATCAAAAGTCTACAACTATGCACATATACATGTATATAATATTTTCAGTTTGAACAGAATAAATATACATTTTCGAAAATCGTTTATAATTTGTTCATAACCGATGAGAGTGCAGAGCTCACTCACAATAATTAATATTTTATCAAATATTTGTTATGACGTATCTTCAGGCATATAAAATATTATATCTGTGAATATTTCAATAATCATTTACATTTAATAACACCGTAGAATAGATTACAAATGCTTGGTGTTATTCCTTATAAGTGAAAGTTTTCGTCTAATATCCAATTTTTAGTCACAGTATGAAACTGAAATTCGGTTAGTATCTTTTTTCCGAAATATGATGAAAATTACTTATGCTGCACGATTCAATCGTCTGCAGCTTTTAATAATGGCGAACACCGGGATAAATTGAAAAAAAGAAAATTTGTTATTTTTTTTTTTTTAACATTTTTCTTTCCCGCATTAAAGCTGTGAAAAATTAACATTGTGATCTCCATCTGCATGATCGAATATGTAGACTAATAAGCCTGAAACGATTTTAATATTCATTATTGTTTAAATTAGCGTTATCCTACTTTTCGGAAGGACCTACCGTCTGTCATCTTTGTATTTTATGTGCTCATCAATATGTCAGAATTAGGGTAAAAGTTAGAGTTTTTCCCTTTTTAGTTTGTCTAAGAGGGTGTAGGGTGAATAATTCGGACAATATCACAATGGTTATCATCTGCGCTTCAATGATGTGCACCACACCGTGAAGCTTCCAAGTCATAAACTTCTAACCTGAACAACTTAATTCAATCCCCATTCATTTTCCTCTTTTCATTTTTCAATTGATTTCAGTTGGACAGGGAAAATTCACTTTCCCTGCAATATCTGCAGTTTCAGTTAACGAAACAATCCCCAACAACCGGCATTTCAGTTTTGTTGTCCTCGACATATTCTAAAACGTGATTAAACCTAAGCTGTTAACAATATCCGTAGCAGAATTTGAAGTATTTTCATATTAAATTTTCTCTCAAAGTTCAATTATATATATATATATATGGGATTATATGTGTTGCAGTTAAACAAAAAAATTTTCCCGCAACTGTAATAAGACCAATAATTTACCTTAAAAGCAAAATGGACGGATACGAAATCCGTAGGAATTAATGAATGTTCTTACAGAAATACATCGAAAACTATACTTAATTAATTTTGCTTATTTTAACATGGTTAGTTTATGCGATCGAAATGATGTGGAACTACTTCTTAATTAGTTTACACAAAAATCGAATTTTATTGCGAACATTAAATTTGTGTTTGTGGTAGCAAAAAGTGCGCGATACAAGCGGACGAAACCGGTGCGCAATATTTTTATTTCCATCGAAATTCTAATAAAAAGGAAAAAAAAATGAAGTTATACAGATGGTTAATTTCCACAGAAAAATTGAATCACGACGATGGAAAAAAAATATAAATAATTTATAATATTGTAAAAGTAATCCGCAATTTTTATCCTTACGAAACTTTAAAAAATTCTGCAACTCCCTCCAATGTAAGGTTTTCATTTGTTCAAATGAAAGATGTATCGATCCCAATAATAAAACGCAAACAGAAAGAAATAAAAAACAGCTTGTTTCTATAAAAATATAATCCAATATTCGTAACATTACGATAAAGCGCGAGAGGATGAATTATGCACTTGTAAGAAAATTTTTATTTTTCTTCCGCACAAAAACATATAGCCTCATATATTATATACAAACTTCATTGTATTTTCGTACGTTGTTCAGAGCTTCTGTGTTTACACTAAGAAAAAAAAAAAAAAAAAAAAGGTTCGTTGGATTTTCCGGGACAAAATTTAATCATTCCTCTGAATCTATATAAGATTTCCAAAGATAATTCGCCCGTCCATGACATTGCTTCATAAATAGTTAAAATTTTACAAGGGATATTAGCAGCAAAGTCCGGCAACAAAAGCCCCGCAGAAAGGGAAATACCCTTGAAATCCTCGGCGTATCAAAGCGATGATGAGCTAATTTACTAATGGACCAATGGACACCAAAGGGTTGATGCAAAAGAACCCTTCACATGGTAAAATGGTCATCGATTGCCTTAACAATTGAGATTTACAATGGATCATTTGTTGGATATCAAGCCCGTGCGAAATTTTCCATTTCGATTATTTTTTTTTTTTTTATTTTGCACCTTCCCGCGCACCATTTCGGACGGGTATTTTCACGTCCCGAATCTCCTACCCAAAAAACTCAAAAAGTTCGGGCACGTTTAGCATTTTTGCTGCAAAAACCTCTCAACAAATTTTCGTTATTGAGAGCCCCAAAAAATAAACGGATTATTGAATATTCAAAAGTAAAATTATCAACGTTAACAGAGGCAAAGTATTGTCCCGTCACCGTGCGAAAACCAAATTGATTCTGTCGCCTCAGCGCAGGTATTCTATGCATTTTTGTTATTGTCACGGATTTTTAGAATATTGCCCAAGCTGACCTTCGCTTCGGTATGCAAATTTATATATTCATCCTAAAAGAGCATCCCTACTCGAAATAAATTAACATATAATGAGCATAATTATTACAAACATCTGCATCATTTCAAAATTTAAATATCATCGGCGCCTTTTCTTTTCATTTAATCAGAAAAATAGAAATTTTTCATTTATTATACCGGTAAGAGTTTTTAGGTTTATGAACATGGAAAAAAAAGGAAGAAAAATCTGAATTTTGTGGCAGGAAAACAAATCCGCAATAAATCCATTCATCATTGTTAAGAAACATTATTTTCCTTTCCACTTTCCGCGTCTGCTTCTTTTATTTATTTATTTTTTTGTTAATGGTTGAAAAAATACTTATTTCATTGGGTTTTATTGCAAACCGAGGTTTGTTTCGCGTAAAAAATTCAGGTTTCGGTCTCCGGCTCGGTGAGGAATTTCAAGTTTTACGATTTTTCCCAGGGACAGAATGATATTCACCCCCCCCCCTCGTTTTTTTTGAAATTCTGAAAGGCCACGAACGAATGTTTGGCAAATCGAAACCGTTTGAACCATTTAACGCGGAGGCTTTTTTCTTACCCCGGGAAAAGAGACGGACGGAAGAAAAGGATCACAGACTTTCGTTGTTTCAGAAGCAGAAAAGGGCGAAGGGGAAAAAAAAAGGGAAATTTCGAAAGAGTGCGACTGATATTTCTTTCCCTTCTTCAATCAATACACCTTGTTTGTTTAACTATGACAAAAGCCAGAAAAGCAAAATTCAACAAATAAAAATGTGACGTTGTAATTGGAGATATTTTGTGAAATTGACGGGCGTTTTAAATTTCAAGAAGATGAGCAAACTTTAGGAACAAAAACGCATGGAGGCGTGCCGGTTGGGGGATGGATGCCTCAAAACAAACTAACATTTCTTGGTCGGTCACTCGTCGGCCTCCTGGCTCACGCTCGCGCAAAATTTCCCTTTTTCCGATGCAGCGAGTAGCTTCCGCAGAGGCCGGAGGGGCAGCACCGGAAACGCGTCTGCCTTATCTCTGCCCCGCCCACCTCCCTCCCCGCCGCCGCGAAAAAAGCCGCGTTTCCCGAATCCGACGGGTTCGGGGCGCCTTTCCGCGCCGGTGTTTCGAAACTTTTCATTCGCAACGTGACAAAAAGCACGTTTCGCGGCAGCCCGAGAAGTAACCGAAACGCAGATCGGCACCAGCGATCGCCGATCAATTCCCGAAGGTTGTCCAGGCGCTGGATCCGCTCGGGTCATCAGTTCCCCGAGAGCATTTTTGCCGAGGAAAATTTCCCTCAGTCCGGAGCCGGGGAGCAACGAAGGTTTCCCGCGACATAGCTCACGGTTGTTTAACGTGCATCGCACCATGGAACCTGCATTAAGATTGCTGTCGTTTAACGGAATAATCAATCGGTAAACAAAGTAATTAGCGGAATTATAAACCTTAAACAAAGGAATTTATTGCGCGATACTTCCCTGCAGGCAACGCGAAACGCCGCGGGTTTAATGTTACAATAAATAATTTCCGTAAATTTTTTTTTTTGGGGTGGGGAGACCGGGGTGCGGGGGCAAGGCACTTTTTTTCCGGTCGCCATTCGAAAATCATGGGATTTTTTTTTTTTGAGAAAATCCGCAACCCCTCTGTTCCCGGTGGCGGACAGAAAAAAATGCCACAAGCAGAAATGACAATTAGTACAAATGGGCAGATCCTTGGATTACTTGCCGAGTTCGGACAGTGCTCGTTGCTTTTGCAACTTCAATCACAAAAAAGTGTACGGGGACAATAAGGCTTTGGTCGGACTTTTATCATTTCACATAAAACCGGCATCACCTACCCTAGCAGTAACGGTAATATTATATTTTAATCACATGTATGTACGATGTGCTGCATCGCCGAGTTTTATGGATAATTAGGAAAATCAAAGGATGATGTGAAATGAATTGGGGATTAGCAAAATAAATAAGTAAGGCGAAAGATATCGGACAGGAGCGCTTTGAGTGGTACTGTCGGATCTCGTTAGTGCGATATTTCGAACAACCCCATAAGAAGTTATGGATAATAAAGGCATTGTTGCTGCATGCTTAGCCTTGACAAGCAACGAGACTAAAATTTTCCTTTGAATTCTTTTGTGGGGTGGTGCACAAACATGGCGGCTGTTATTGTTGAGAACCGTGACGTCACAGAGAAAAACCCGCTTTGACTCCTTCCCGCAAGCTTTGTTATCGAATTCGTCAATATTTGATTAACTTAGATAATTCCCTTAAACATGTCCTTTTTTATTTATCTTCCAGCGAAAAAAAAAAAAAAATTTTTTTTTCCTTTGTTGGTTTTTTTTTCAAATTTCCATTGCACAGGCTAAAATTTAATTCAAGTGTTTCGTCAATAATGCCAAGCTATAAATAATTGGAAATTTTTTTTTCAACCCTCTTGAACGAAACGTGGTCAAAGGAAAAAAAAAGGAAGTTTATTCCGTTGGTTCCATAACAAGAATATTGATTCAGAAGCGATCCAGGTACTTAATGCAGTTAGATGAGTGGATTATTACGGTCGAGTGAAAGCCTCGAGAAAAATGCTGTTGAAAAGGAATTAACCAAAGTTTTTAAGCATCGCGCGAAATCGGATCCTTCAAAAAAACTAAACCAAAGAATACTAATGTGAATGCAGTCCAAACGTCGTAAGGGGATTATATTATTGATTGTATCAAAATAACAACTTATTTAACGGGTGCAACGTAAATAAGCGAAGATACGTGAAATCAAGCTAGTCAGTTGTGGTGTGTAATATGTAAGTTAATATTTCTTTAAATATTTCCGAGATGTTGGTAGAAGCAGAGCTTTGATGTTAAGGGAGCAGCGTGGGAAATCCAAGAGAATGTTGATTTTTTTTGAAATCAAATTAGCTGTAAAATATGATAATTTTTAATTACAAAAGAGATAAAAATCACGGTTATTACGAGTTTTAATGTCTTTGTTACAGCCGTAAAGGAACTGTTTTGAATGTTGTTTCTAGGTCTTGTAAGCCATTGTCCTTATCTGAAAGCTAAAAAATTAGGTTCGGAAATTTAAAAAAAAAAAAAAAAAAAAGTGGATCAAATTTAAATTTGTATAATCAGGAAAAATCCCTTATATCCTTCGGTATAAAGGCAAGAATTGCAGTATCGTGCGATAACATTTTCGTAACAGTTTCAGGCAAATCCCTTCTTAAATGTCAAATGGACATTTTGAGCAAGATCTGCCGAAACGAGTATTTTACCATTACCCATGGCGATAACGACCTTCTTCAGCAATAAAGCAAACGAGAACATAAGTTCAAACGTACAAGCTGAATATAATAACGCTAAAAAAAAAAAAAAAATAATATTTGTGTCAGGGAAAGCAAAGTTCGAAACTGACTGCAAAAAATAAAAAAAAACGCGAAATTCCGCTTTTGTTTTTACTTAGTTTTTCAAAAAAGGAAAACTGCAGCGGATGGCTGGAAAAATAAATATGATTAGTAGTGAATGGATACGTGAAAACTGGCCGTGGTGAAAGAGGAGCTTGGACGCCGTATCGATCACTTAAATAAAACCAACAAAATTTCAGGTTGCCATTGCGAAAGCTTTTGCCTTATGATGAGCAAATAGAGAGGTTCACAATGCGAAAGCTTCGAAAGCTCTCCTCCTTCTCTACACCCTCGTTCTCTCTCTCTTTCTCTTTCCCTCTCTCCGTCCTTCTCTTCCTCCATGATTTTCCCTTTTCGAGTTAATGCCCAGCGCTAAAAATACGGGAAAAGTTTCCGGAGAGAAAGAAAATTTTTTTTTTTTTTCCTTTGCCAAATACTAAAAATAATTATTTTGTATTTTTGTTATTAACGCTGTTTCCATACGTGAATCCTTAACTATTATCCCATTAAGTTTATCTTTCATCGGGAGCGACGCCTCGGCGCCTGGAGAGGCTATTTTTATCCCGAAAGAAAAACCTTCGCGTCCCACAAATAAAAAATTCTTTTTCTCTTTATCCTTGCAACGTGGTTGCCACCACTGTCGGATCCCGGAGGCTAAGCACGGAGCCTTCAAATGCTGCCGAAATTGATCGGGAAAAAGGCATTTTTGATGTGGAGGGAGGGAAAAAAAAAGGAAAAAAATGTAACTTTTATGGCAGCGCAGCACGTAATAACGGAGGCCGAGAAAAAAAAAAAAATAAAAAGCGAGGCAGCGGCGGCGCCTGGTAGCTTAATCCTTATCTAGGGGAGACAGTCTCGTTAGATAAGGGAAGCAGGTACGGCGCATTAATCTGAGAAATGGCGTTTCATGGATTATTGGAAAATTTACGGTTAATTTTTCAAAATGGCGATAAATCTGCGTTTATCTGCGGCGACTTGCGGCGTCCTGCATTTGCCGCGGATGCAATTAAAAAGCTGGGGAAAAGTAAAAAAACGGGTAAAGTAAACAGAACCGAGCAGCTTTGGGGAGCTTGTTTTGGGTGACCGCACCAAAAATTCGAGCTCATTACAAATAAATAATAATAAAACTTTTTTAGACTTTTCCTTTCGGCCCGGAATAAAAAGGCGAAACTTTTTAATCGCACTTTTTCCTCACGGTTCCCTCTCGGTTGTTAAACACGAAGCAAAATCGAAGAAGAGCTTTTCCTTGGGAAATCATGCGATCCGACGAGGATTTATCTCCCGCTCATCATTTTAACCTAATTTCCACTTTTTTCCCCGCAGCTGACGCGCCCAAACGAAGAGAAGCATTAAAACTGCGAAGCACCAGCGGGTCTTCGACGATCTTTTGCGAGTGAAATGATAAATTTTCGCTGCTCGTAATCAAAATTGGATTTGCAGTACCTTCTTAGGAGGGTAACCACCACGAAAATGTCAAATTCAAACCGGAACAAGGTAACCGGTTTTCGCATTTAATCAACATTATGAAGAATAATTCCCTTTAAGGGGATTTGCCGGAGTGGAAGTCCATCCAGGCCGACAAATCATTTTCTGATGCATGCGCTTCTGCGCTTGCTGCGCTCAACAATTTTCGAGATGCGACCCCGGAATTTTGAAAATTTCAATGTTGTCTAAATTGCCGGGGCACGTCGCTCTCTCGTGTCCTGCTAAGCTGTTGCTCGATATCGGACCGTTTTCTTATTTATGTTAACAGCTCGATTTCTCGTCGGAGACGATGCTCCGATATCCGGGTGCAAAACTCCGCCCCGCTCGAGAGAGGAAGACCTCTGGGGCTGGAATGCTAAAAATTTCCGGCGTTAATCAGCGAAATGGTTGAAAACGGAAAAAAAAGCCGCTTCTCCCACGGGGGGAAAGGGCTCACATGCCAGTGCAAAATATTAAATGGGAACGTTTTTAAAATAAAGGAAGAAAGAAAAATAAAATTAGTTTGATTAATTTAACGCGCCAGAGCGATGGATAAGTCATCAATGAACTTCGATGAACCGGGGAGGAGAAGAAAAATTAACCAAAAATTCGAAGCTTTGGCGCATTGAAAAGACGTTTCTATTAAATTAATAACATAATCTGCAATTTTAACACTAAGCTCGCCACCCCTTGAAGATGTTATCAACCCCCTAGGCGTCGGCCGTCCGCGTTTTAATCTTGTTAAAAGCAAGTGTAGTAGGCTGTTCCCAATTCAGCAGCACGTGCATTAACTCTGCTTAATCAGTCATACGCTTACCCACTGAACTCGATAATAAAGCAACGCTGATGATGAAAGTTTTAAGCTTTCTGACCGCCATTTCGGTCGGAATTATAAGGAGGTAAACTGATATTTAAACCCGGGGTGCATTTGACTTAAAAAACCCAGTGACATTATTTCGGCTCCTTCTTTGAGTTTTTCCATCATTTCCGCAAAACCTTTTTCTCGGTTCATACCACGCTTATCGTGCCACGTCTTTTTTGTTCTTTCTTCCTCCCCCCGGTCCGCTTCCCGACAAAACAGTCCGCCGCGGTTTACTGAATAAAAATAAACGACCGTTATATCACGATAAACTGGTCTGACCACATGAAATATGACAGATAATTTATGCATTTATTTTCACCCAAAAGATGCAGCATGTTAGATTAAATCCATCGCGTTATTATGTCACAATACGAAAGTTCTTAAAATGCACATTATAACACAATTGAAAAAATAATAATAATAATGATAATGATAATAATAATTTTCCATGACTCATACGGATGAGTGCAAGTATTAATCTCCTCGGACATTTGGATAAGATATGCCGGATTCGTGGTAGAAAGGGAAATTTATTCCGAACATACGCGGAGTATAATATATATTTATGGAAAAATTTGTCCAGTGGAAAAGCGAGCGTTCTCATGCAGTGTGACAATGTCAATGCCAAAGCCTTCACCTATATAGTCGGTATCACGGTCTCTTGCCGTGAGTGCACGACAGTAGGATATAAGGCAAGCCTTACCGAGATGAATGTCCTGGAACTGGAAGGTTTAACACAAAAAGGAGCTGCGCGTTGATCCCCCCCCGAAGAAAACGCTTTTCGCGGTCAGGATGACTAAAAAGAAAATTTGTCAAGGCAGGCCAAAAAAAAAAAAAACAAAGCTATTTATCATATGGGAAAAAGCGTAGAACAAAGCATATCAAAACACCATATATTTAAATTTTCCCCTATATGAAAATTCTCTCCAAGATAACTCAAATGGATTGTAAGTTGCGCATTTCCTCCGTGTAAAAATTGTCACGGGCCAGGCAATTTTTCACTGACACATGCAAAACGAAAGTGGCGGAAAGAAGGAAAAATTTATGGATAACTGATGACAAGAATTCAAGCTATTAAATAATAAAGTCAAATTCAAATATGATTGGTGGGTTGCAGGGTGAATGCGATTTTTTTGACTTTTTTTCTTTTTATAATTATCCTGGCGCCGAATCAATCTGGCCTCACATTTTTAATGGCCTCGCACTATTTTCCTTCCCTTCGGATATAAAAAATTACAGTTTATTTTCAAATGTCAAAATTAAATAATTAAAAAAAAAAAAAAAATTTTTTTCTTCAAGTCATCTATTTATATGTATTCCGGTTTAAAATTCTATATTCGGAACACATAGCGGAGAAAAATAATAATATGTTATCTCTAGATCCGCCCATCTCTGAATAATTTAGCTATACAACTCTGTTCCTATGTGGCTGATTGGTTCAAGCACTTAGGTCTTGCCCAACCGGTTGCCTCAAAAAATATATACATATATATATTCTTTTTTGTCTTTTCAGACATAATCTTTCACTCAAACATTCCCCTTTTCGTAAGTATTTTTTTTTTTTTTTTACATGTATATGTTTCCTGATGGATTGCAGAGTATATTCCGGTTTAACGATCGAGCGGGCGAAAGTTATGATATTTACTGAGCAAAAACTTACCAGAATTGGATCCTTCATTGTGGACACTATTACTGTTGTTATTATTTACATTCGTATTATTATTGTTATGCTCCCCACTGCAAGTCTTATCTAGAACTTCATGGTCTTCCTTACAAAAAAGGCCGTCTTCACGTAATGCAAATTCATCTCCGGGAACTAATTGTCGCTCGCAAGCAGTACATCGAAAACAGTCTACATGATAAATTTTTGTCTTTGCTCTCATAACAAAGTCATTTTTACTAAAACTTAATCCACATTTATCACATTTGGTCCCGAATAATCTGAAAATGAATAAAAAAAAAAAAAAATGACGAGAGTTAGAATATTCGGTAGTTATTGTATCACTTGATTTAACACTGTCAGTTTTATCTGGCTAAATACTATGTAATTTACATTTAAATTTCGACGAAGCTTAAGATTTGAATTATCGGAAACTATTTAAAAGAAATACATTTCAAATTATATAAATAAATAATGGCTTTTTTTTTCTTTTTCCTATTTTTTAACGATCTTCATTTGGCATGTGGAAAGTAATAATGCATTTGGTTCGAACGCCTCTATATTGCCAAGATTTAATCCAAGACATTCAAAAATAATAAAACAGGGTGGTCTAAATGTGTGGTTGTAACTTTATACCACAGACGGTTTCATACCGGCTGTTATAACCCAACTCATTTGTTTGATTTTCCCTGGCACATTACCTGCCATCTGTCAAAACCTTTTGAGAACAAACATCCTTTTAATATATTAAGATAAATATTATTTTTAAATTTTGATTGTCTTTTTTGAAATAAGGCTTTCGTTTAAGACCGAACACGACGGAAAATTGAAGGAATTATGAAAATTATATAGATTTCTACAGGAATCTTGGAAATCCGAAGACTCAAGACGGTCTGTTGTTCACTGTTTCACTTCAGTTAGTTAATACTGTTTTGTTTCAAAAATATTTTTTTGTGCCCTCACAGAGAAGACTTCTGTTGTAGTAAAACGGCACCGGATATTAATTTGGCAATGCCCAAATTTGAAACCGCACGTATTTAATTACTTGGAAAAAATATACACTTTTAAACATTTTGCATAAGTAGATGATTTAGAATAAAAAAGTTAAAAAAAAGAATACCTATTTAAATATTTCAATTTGATAGTTTAAGTAATATGCAATTGCCTCTACTTTTAGAAAAATAAATTAAAAAAGTAAATCGTTATTTATATTTGTAGAATATTTAAAATAAAGTTTTAAAAAAAATACCATAATTTATATAAAGTATGTGGGAAAATAGTATAGGACTGAAAATTATATTTTTCATATGATTCAATAAATAAACTGTGACTAATAATTTCAGATTATTAATTTTTTTATATGTTTTTTTTTATTATCCTTTTTATATCGTTATTAAAATCATATGGCTCTATCAAGAATGCTATTTTTTTTTTGTTTTTTGATAAAAAGAGCAGTCCTCATACTTAGCATGTTTACTTATTCACAAAGAAAGCAACTGATTTTGAGTTATCAATAATTTAAGTTATATCATGCTTTTTCTATTATAGAATTACCTCTCATTCTTATGTTACGTTTCACTAAATTTCTTCCTTTTAGTGAACAATTTGCCATTTTTTATATTATGATTTTGGGTGAAGAAAGTTATGAAAAATCTCAACTGTCCTATTAATTATTCTATTGAACCATGCATACTGTTGCGTTATTTAGTCATACATATACGTATATTTATATGTTCGTGTGTGTGGTATAATCTTCACATGTCAAATTTTATTTCACTTAGTCTTCAGAATTTAGTGACTTAGGAACTCACACATTTAGTAATTGAATAATAAGAAAAATGAAAAAGATTAAAAGATAAATAAATGAGAATTATTTTGACTAGAAATAAAGAATGTTTGACTTCTTCTTTGACTAGAATAAAGAATAAAAAATATCAATATTTGGTAGCCAATAACTAATTTAAGAATATATTACACAAATGTATCTAAGTGAAAGAAGAATTAGGCTTTTGGTGTTTTTTTTATTTTACTTATGTTACATGAGTGGAGTCTCTGAAATTCCTACAAGAAAGCCAAGAGAAAAAGTACAATTGCATAATTTGGGGAAGATTTTAAAATTTTCAATATCAATGATAAGGAGAAATTTTCAGGTTTGAATCGTCAAAAGCAAAGAATTTGCTAAAATAGTTTTTCTCCCTTGAAGCAAATACGGCAAAAATTTGTTTTAAAACAGTAATTTTTAAAATTAAATAATAATAAATCAAAATATTACCTCACATAATCTCTTTTACAATAAGTTTTTCCATCTCTAACGAAACAGGTACAATTTTCATCAAGAAATTGATGACATTCGGCACACTTTAGGCAGGCTGCATGCCACTCCAGGTCTGGTGCTACCCTCAGAATATATTGATCGTGGATTTGCGCCCCGCATCCAACGCACAGACTCAGCCGCCTTTTTTCTGAAAAATTAGAAAGAAAATTGATTTAGCTTAAAAATTAAATCACATGAAAGTAAAAATAAGAAATGAAAAATATTTTTTTTATTTTTATGTTATCGACATTTACATGCGCATAATTCCGCGGTATGTTAAAAGTACCGGAATATTCTGGCACGAAAAAAAGAAGTTTTGTTCGAGGTAGTTCCCACAATAATGTTTTGCATTAAGCGGTGTAGCAATAAAAGCTTGCACATGGAAATGTTAATATCATAAAAATCTTCAAAAAATAAGTCCTTAACCTAAATTGAAAATTACCGTCACTGAACCACCAAAGAATTCACCCTTTACTAACTTTATGATTATAATTTATTAACAGTTAGATATTATCTTTGAATGTTTTTGTGAACAAGCGTTAAATATAAAGATAAAAATCATTTCATGTTTACATCGCGACATTTCTTCCGCCCGGCTACTAAATACTTAAATTCAGCTAATAATTAACAATGGGAAATACAAGGCTAAATAATTTTATAAATCGATCTTGTTAATATATAAACACTGTAAATGAAAATTCCTAAATTAAAATTAAGGCAGAACCACTTTGAAAAAATAATTTTATATCAAACTCCTACATGTAACCGCAAAATTATGTGTAACAGGCAGAGCGGGCATATTCTTATAAAATTCAATTTATATCTGAAATTGAGAACAATATAAAGATGTAAATGTTATAAAAAATATCTTCTCAATTATTATACTAAAAATATAATAAACCTTTTTATTTTAAATCACTACGAATTGCCTTTTAATCTAAAATGTTCATAATGAAACAATTAGAAAATTAAAGAAACCTATCTGTCATTTACATATGGATTAGAGTTATTATTTATGTATATTTGTTTTAGAAGTTAATGTGAAATTGAGAACCTTATTTAATATTCTATATTGCCGGTTTGTTGTTATTTGTAAAATCTCAAACTCTATTTATTTTTTAATTACCAATTATATACGTGAGCAAAAAACATTTTTCTTAATCCGACATCATCGTTTTCCGCGGTGATTGTACCTGCGTGTGTATGAATTATAAATATTGGATTCCCGAACTTGACATTTTTGTTTTACATTTTTCATTAATGCAGAAGTATTTTCACAGATTTTATATTTTTAGCATTATCGATCTCGAAAGGTTGGAAAAAAGTAATAAATAACGAAAGAAGAAATTTCTTTTCCGCTTTTCCCCAACTGTTCTAATATTAATTAATATACATTGATAGAGGATGGTGGACTATTGATGTGTTCAATTATTAATGGTCGTTAATGGCAATGGTGGATGCTGGAATGGATTATTTGTCTAAATCCATTGCTTGTACCAGCTGCGGGTAATGAAGCTAATTGATTACGAAGGTGGAATTGCAGTCGTGTCAACGATTATCGATTCGAAGGCGAAACCTTTATTTATTCGGCAATGTCGCCATTACATTATTATATTTTACAATGTCGGGGCAGATTTTGATTCCAATCGTTTTTACGAACGCGGGTTTCGGCGGCAGAAATAGACCTTAATCTCGGACTCCTCCACAATTTGCATCAGCTGACAGTCGATACGACGATACTTTTACATCAAAATATCACAAACAATTATGAGTTCAGGTACGAACACTAAATGTTCGTTCAAAACAAATGCAAATGATTGAATAACAAAAAAAATTTTAAACGTACAAAATTGTTGCCGGAGAAGAGGAATTCGGCTTGGAACATTACTTTAAAAGTAATTAGATCTGCGCAATTAATAACCAACCAAAAATAACGATAATGCGAATAATCCGTAGAACTTACACATTTTACAAAATCTTAAATAATGCAAATAGTCATTAAAGAATTTTGACGAATTATATTGTTCATCCATAAAAAGTGTTCATTAATAGTTTCAAGTCCGCAACCGTCTTCGTGAAATTATTTTAACCGCAAAATACATCGCTGTGCCAAAATGAAGAGGAGGGTAAACATCGTTCTCGGCATTTTAATAGAGAAAGCCGAAATGATGAACAATACAAAGTCCGATTTTCTAATATTTAAACGTATGTAGATGAGGGTCTTATAAGCTCAGAAAGAAACCCACGTCTATCACAAATTAAGACAGCTTCAAAGAGATTCGTATGATAAGCTACGAATTAAAAGCTCTTGAAGGTAGACACTGGGTTTCTTCTATCAACTTACAGAAGGGAAAAAAAAAACCACCATCCTCAAGACGGTATCCCGAGAACCAGGTTTTTTACGTTATTCGACTTCGAATATCCAACCGTGAAAAGCATGTTCTCGATGTTACATGTGCATTACCGAATTTCGCGGAGATAAAAGAGGAATCGATGAGGTTACACTGCCGGCTTCATGCCTTTGAGTTCGCATTGTGCAAAAGGCATCGCTTTTTGGGATTCGGTTCGCGGTTGGCAAACTTTTATTAGTCTCCATTTTCGAAAGGAAACATTTGCGCCGTAACCGTTTACGACGCTGCAAGTATATATTTCAGGGAGTGGTGCGAAATTAGCCGGTAACGTGCGTCGTCGGCGTGGGCTCCCTCCGTATCGGATCTTATGCTGCTACATTTTGAGTTTTTGTAGCAGGTTCGAGGATTCGAACCGATCGTCAGACAATAAAAGCCAAATTAAATAAATAAGATCTTTCCAATGGCCGTGCGTATGCCGAAGGGGGGGGGGGAAAGTTTTCCCGAATCAGGTATTCACGGTTTGCGGAAAATATTCATGAAGCATCTCACGGCGTCTAACTCTGAAAATGCATCTTAAATTCATCTTTCCCCCCCCTCCCCCTTCGGCAGTAACGCTATTTAGGGAAAATTAAGTTGGATTGCAAATGTAATCATATGCAAAACGATGTGAATCCATGCCTGAACTCGTACGTAAAAATGATCTTTGAAATTCTCTGACGTTTCGAGGTTGCGACCCGCAATGCAAACTATGCCTTGTCGAAGTGCTTGAACATCCGAAAATTATAATATTTTTCATACGCAATAAATTGCATGATATACATTTCAAAATACTCATTTTAACTTGAGAACAAATGGCGAAAAACTAAAAAGAAGGGGAAGTATGCGAACAGGTTTATATATATTGAGAAATATAGAGCAACCAGAAAAAATTTGCTGCTTGTTTAATGCGGTGCTTGTGTTATATATATATATCAGCGTGCTCAGTTTATATTTACTAGTTTCGATAAGGTATTAGTTTATTAATTTCAGCTTCCAACATTGATGATAGTCAACATTTTTGTAGCTAATTACCAAAATACATGTTTGGGAAAATTATCTTTAAGGCACCCGAACCTGGCGGTAATGCTACCCAGCGAAGTCCTAACGGCGACCGTTTTCCCTTTTGGCTTCAAGAGAAAACACTTCAGTACGCCGTATCAGAAACAACCGGTTGAAAATGAATTTCCCCACGTAAAGTATTAGTGTGTTTAGCTTTCGGTAAAAAAAAAAAAAACTACACGTACGTGTGTGCACGTAAATGGCATATGCAAATTTTCAAATGTTATATTTTACGAATTACGAATTTTGATCAGACGAAAGGCAAATTAGGTCGAGTTCCACGGGGGTGGTTCTGCCGGAGAAATTTCCCCTTTCTCGACAGAGAAAAAAGCTTCGTTCTCGTTCGACCGGAGCCAGCGGCGTCGGGGGCAATCAAAGCTCCTGCATTATGAGCGACGTTCCAGCCGTTGCAAAGCGCCGCTGGCCTCGGGCGAACATTGCCGAGGCACCTACGGACGCCGAAGAAAGGGAGAAATACCGAACGGGGCGAGCGGAAAAATCGCCTGGCGATCCAAGCGTTTAACCGATCCGAACGGTTTTCCCGGTTCGCGTCAATTGCTGTCGGGTCGCTTTTGCGAGGGGCCTCCAAAAGGTTTCGGGAAACGAAATCAGAGGCAGAAACGGAGGGGGAGGGGACCTCGGGGAGGTTCATCGATTTTTGATCGACCGACTGATGAATGGGAGACGTTCGGGGAGGGGAAAAAAAAAAAGAAATGGAGCAGAGGCATGTGAAATGGGAGGTCGAGAGAGAAATGGAAATTAAAAAATGGAAATTCACGCTTTATGTGGGAGAAAGTCCAAAGGCAGCCGAAGGCGTCTTGCGCTGTATTGGTCGCTCCAATGCTCCACCTCTTCCGCATCCCAGAGACATCTACATTAAAAAAATTTATATGGCATTGTCGCGTGGTCGATATTTGCCTTATAAGCATCCCAGTCTGGATGGGAACAGTGATTTATAGCATGGAAGACCAGTTTTCAAGTGCAGTCAAACTTTTATCCAGACCCTCACAAGCCTTTTTTTCTTCTTTTTTTTTTTTCCCCCGCTCTCTTCTATCCACCATTCCGATTCGTGCATTCACTTTGCTCCAGGAGACAAAACTCTCCGGGTAGGTGCATTTGCGGACAATTTCTTTAAAAATCTTCGGCGATTCCTTCGAGTTCCGGAAAATGCCCGACCCGAGCACAAACCTTTTTCCTGCCTCGAACGAAGAACTCGTAAAACGGCACATCTTTATAAACAGACAGAGAATCGGTCGATTTATCATATGGATCGAGACACTGTCAACATTCTTAATATTTATACTCAATCATTAGCTGCTTACGACGCGCGAAATTTAATTCAGCTTAAATCTACTCTGAATAAGTTAAGAAAAGAAAAAAAAAATCTTTAAGCCCTCGATTAATGCATATTTAAAATCTGAAATTTCTTTTCGATTAAGAAAAAAAAAAAAACGATCTAGGCGGTAATTAAGCTCGGCATTGTTCTAATGATTTTGTATATAAATGTAGTGCAAACGAATTGACTCTCGGGATGTCATGGAAAATTCTCATCGTCTACATTGACGGGATAATATTAAAAGTTTTTATCGCCTTATGCGTTTCGGTAAATTCAAGGTACTAAATAACGTTCGCGTCAGTTTTAACGACATTGACTTGATTCTCTGCAAAATATGATATTTTATTGTTTTTGTGCAAATTTTTTTTCTCCTGTCCGACGCCGAACCTACCGAACGGTCGGCTCCTTTCCCGGACCGCGTTCAGAAACGAGACCGGAGCCGCCAGTTGCGTGTTCGGCCGCGATTGGCAGACCGGCGGCGAGAGAGAGAGAGAAAGAGAGAGAGAGAAAAAAAGTTATGGGTAGCTGGTTCTCGGCGTGAAAATATTCCCGTTCCGTTTATGCCGCATAATCCCGATACAAAGTTAATGACGGCAGTGGGCTTAGCCGCGAGTGGAAGCCACGAATCGGGTGTTTTTCTCGTATGTTTGGACAGTTCGGAATTAGAGGGCAGCATCACCCCCTCCCCCGTGGGGAGGGGGATGCGGACACCGAAGCCCGGATGGCTTCGACACGCACCGAAGGCATCCGCTCCGAAAACAAACAGCTCCGGTCCACTGGTGGCAACCGCCCTTCTTCTCTCCTTTATCCTCTTTCACGCGAACGCAGTGATAAAAGATAAGCGAACAAATCTGACAAAAGAAAAGTTTTAAATTTTTATGACTGGTAAGATCGCCGTATTTCATCTGACACTTGTCAAATTCAAACGTTGGCCATACTCTTTCGGTGCCTGTGCATCTGATAACATGATAATAACGTCAGGCATCTGAAACGAAGAGTCGAATGGTCGTGGTAAATATCCCTTCCTTTTCTTTTCCCGTAATTATGACAAGTAAATTCTTTTCCTTTTCCTCTTTTTTTTTTCTAAAAAAAAGAAAAAAAATTTCGAAAAAAGAAACCTGACTTTAGGAAAAACCGTCTCAAAATTTTCGAAAAATAAATAAATAAGCCTTCGCCTTCGAAGCACATCCCAATCGGCGTAACTTCAAACCGTCTCCCATAGGGCGAAATCATATCTTAACACGACAATTAAGCTGGGAGCACAAATATTTCATCATAACCGCATACAATAATGTATTTCTTTTTTTGTATGAACCTCCACTTATTAAATAATTGACGGCATTGCCTTGAATCTCATTGCCCAAGGTTATACATATATGACATTGATGGAGGAATGTGTAAAAACCATCTTTGAAACCGATTTTCTGTCGGGTTTGTCTTAAGAATATATTGTCAAAATATCACAGTTTGGTCGGAGCACAAGTAACTGAACCAAATTTTCCATTCAGATTAAACTGCCTTCGAAGTTCATTAAAGCACGTGTAATGATATAAATCAAAAATCCCGGAACGCGGTTTTTCCCGGGGTGATTTGAATCTGAGAGCTAAATGATACGTATAAAAAAAAAAAAAATGAATTAAGCGCTGTGTGATACATATATATATATATAATTCGCATCTCAATACCAAATTTGAACCCGTATTTTAATATTTTCGGATTTATAATTTGCATTCTTTACTTTTCAAATCTGCCACTCTTACATTTTTTGGGCCCACTTATTATGCTTCATCGTACGTTAATGTGATGGATTCAGAATAAATGCTCTGAGGGTTTTTTTCATTTTAATTTTCCTTCTTTTAAAATTGGGAACTCATTAACGTTGCATTGTTCATAAAATGTGCTTCGTCTATTGCCTCAAATTTTTTTTTTTTGAAAAATGCACATCTACACTTGGTTGTACTTCTTTTTAGGTGGCTGCGGCATCAGTTTCTGCGAGTCGCCTCGCTTAAAAAAATTTCCCATTATCTTAAGATCAAATTTCTGCCTTGGACATTAAACTGATTAGCTTCTTTGTGTTATCGTTGATTTAACAAATTTTTCTGTCAAATCATCGGATTTAATACTAACTTGATGATAAATATTATAGAAGCCGTCGCTTATAAAGGAACTTAAATAATTCACAGATATACAAAGCAAATCAAAACATTATAATAGCGAAAATATCAAAAATGCGAACCATATATTATGAGTTTTTAAAGTTAAATATTACATACATGTATATGTTATATTTCTGCGCTAATAAAAAAGTCATATTGTAAAAATTTTTCCTGAAAGCAGCAGACGTAATATGTACGATTCGGAGGATATGCTTTGAAATATAAAAGAGCTTAAAATATCCTCTTCTTTTTTCTTCTCGAAAGGAAAAAAAAGGGTGAAATTATATTTCTATGCAGTTTATATATATATATATAAAATGAAAGATCATCGCTTAATTGTCGCCGTGAAAAAATATATGAATTTAGTTTTAATTCGCCTTTACTACGGAAATAACTCAAATTCTTTAACAGAAAATATATTCTTGACGAATTTGCAATCATCTATCAAGCGTTGACGCCCTTTGGGTTTTTTATATCAATTTTATTTGTATTAAAATCCGAAATTAGAAAGTATTGATGCAGATTTTAATGAAAATTTCGAATGCTTAATATTAATTGTGAATGCACTTGTAAAGGCGATGAAAAAACTAACTTATACATTTCAGTTTCCATAAAGATTTATGCTGAAGTAAAAGCTATTAAAAATGCTTATTTCCTATAACCTGTCGCATAAAAAGTTGATCGTGTAATAGGCAGATTTTGGCATTATAGCTAATGGAGCTTATGAGAATCAGAAAAAACTCAATATCTCGACACTTTTCCGTTTACTTAAAAAAAAAATTACTTATTACTTTTTATTTTTTATAATATTAATATTTGAAAAATAATTTTTGCAATGCGGAAGAACAAATCTATTGGATTCGTCTGTGGTAGATTTTATTTATTTTAGTCAAAAGCTCTTTATAAAGATTATACATTACTTATACGTGATATATAAATTATATAATATTATTATTATTATTAAAATAGTAAATACATTAAATTTATAAAATAGAAAAATGTAATATTAATTATATTTTACTAAAAAAATGCTACAGTTTTAACATTTCAGATTGGGAAATTTTATATATCGACCAAGATTAATATGAAAATGAAGCTAATAACAAAATCGATATCAGTCGCGGTTCATGGACAATTTTCATAATTTTAAACATATTTATATCAATATTTAATAGCAATATCATTGTGTTTTATTCTTATTGCAAATTTGCTTAAGTACATTTAAGTTGGACAAATAAGCAAAGCCGGGAATTGATAATTGTGAGATGCGTATAAATATTTTTTAGCGGGTTTTTTAAATTGCGGCCATATAAATCTCTGCATGCGAATAAGATTCGATAATTATTTAATTAATTACTTCTTTTAATGGGTTCCTTAATATGAAAAAAATATAATTATAAATTTGCTCAAATGCAAAATTAAACTTATTTAAAAATCATTATAATAAAACTAAATTTCGTGCAAAATTGTCGTTTTTTGATGAACGAATAAGTTTTAATTGTTTTTTTCTCATCGTGTGATTGAAGAAAAATTATTTCTTAAGGTAAGATTAAATCATCGGCGCCATCGGGGAAAATTATACATTCCTAGTCATATGAATCGATTTCTTCGCTTCGAGTTAGAGAAAGAAAATAAAAAGATATGTTACGAATTACAGTACATTATAAGATAATATAATTGCTTTTAAATATTATTCTCGCACAAGGCAAAAATTTACTTTCTCACTCATTAAAATGAGAGATCTTCCGGGATTTTAAAGTTCATACTTAAAAAACTGAATATTTTTTCAAAAAATTATAATTACAACTTTAAAAAAAAAAAAGTTATCTTTATATCATGAATACATTATTTAAAAAAAGAAAAAGAAATTTTTATTAAATCCCATACAAATGCTCGATGACATCATTTCTTGCTTTCCTTCTCGAATCACAAGCTATTTGTTGGCACCTAAGTGTGAAGTTGTTGGCGAGTAGAAAAATCCTGCTCTGCATGAATTCGTGATACTCAAACGGGCCATGTGAAGAAGTATAAAGAATTTTTTTTTTTTTTTCTAAACAGCAATAAATTCTTGGGAGATCTCGAGGTTCGGGACGAAGTCTTTGCACACAGTCAAAAGTTGCTCATGTTCCTCGGAGTAAACCAGGAATTTGCTCCGCGAAGGGGATCCTTAACGCTTTTCACGAGGAACTTCCACTCCATTGCCGAATGCCTCCTTTTTTTTCACGCGCACCAAAAGTGCCAAAGATATTGTCATTCCGAAGGAAAACATCGCCGAAAAATTGTCATTAAATCCCACACTGGATAGGGTTTAACTCAAATTTTTCTTCTTGTGTTTGCCGTGCGAAATGGTTATCCGTAAATTACATCAACTTGATTTATTCTTGCTGTTAAACGACCGAAACATCCAAAATATAAATTTAAATTTATATAAATTCTACTCAACGTCATTCTAATATTTTATGTTCATTTTTTTTTTTTTAAGTAATAGGATATTACGGTACAGCAGTGAACGACAGCGGATTGCTTAAAGCTAAAAAAAAAAAACAGGTTACATATAAAGGTACGAATTAAATAAAAATTAATTAAGTTCGGAATGGAAGTGATTTCACGATACATTGCTAAAGCACCAGTTTATTTGTGGAGAAGTAAATTTTTCATTTATACCATAAAAATTTATTAATATTTATTAAAAATATTGTGATTAAAAGATTACGGAAATACAATCATTTTTTTTTAATAAATTGTCTACAATTTTATTGGCCTTTGCAAGATTTTATCATGTTCTGCAACCCAATCATGTATGAAATTCAATAATTTTATAGAAAGATATATTCAAAGTAAATTTGAACATGTTAGACTTAATAACAATAAGAAGAAGAATAATAATAACAATATAGGAAAAGACTACAAAATGATTTTTGAAAATGACAAAAAAAAGTTTTCAATTAAACAATTATCGAAAGGAAATTACCTTGTAATAAATATGTATATAATAGTATCAAGCAATGATTTTTTGTCGTTAAATTTTTCTAGTTGTGGAAAAATTACTTTTACCTTTTTTTTTTTAATATGAAGATGGGTTTATTAATTTGTGACATTTTTCTTGTCATATTGACGGATAATACCCTGCGTTATACTACCATGTGCGTTTTTTTATTTTACACATATAAAAAATTTAAAATAAAATTATACAAATTGTCCTTACAAAATGCTAAAAAAAAAAAATACAAAGATGGCGTTTTGCGGTGTCATTATGAATTTCAAGAATATTTTCTTTTCTCTTTCTGCATGTTTGACAGTCGAGATATATATATATATTTTTGCATCCAAATTGTTCGTTTTCGCGACGCACACAGATCTCCGTAAGGTGTTAATGATGATTTACAAGCGTGGCGGATATGGCAAAACATTGGATTTCGGTATTAAAAAAGATGTAAAAAATTGCGGTGAAACATTATTTCTCCACATTATCCACACATTTCATGTTTTTCCTCCGTCTATGACTCAGGGCCTTATACTCTGGATTAGTATTTTCCGTTCGTGACTTACGTGCGGGATTAGTACATAATTGCAATTCATCACTTAGGTTATAATTTGTTATTGCATTTGAATTAATTTAAATTAATTATTCTTCGGCATCGCTGAAAGTAATTCAAATTAACAGATTTAATTTTTTAATTTCTTTCTTGTTCTCTCTCTCTCTCTCTCTCTCTCTCTTTCTCGTTTTATGTACATGTAGTGTGCACGTATAAATGCTTCAACGAAAACAAACTTGAGCACGGTTGAAAAGGTACGTGGTGAATTGGGGATGGTCATTTATTCTTTTCTTTCCGTGCGGGTAAATCATCGAGGTCCGATTCCGTGGGTTGAGAAAAAAAGGAAAAAAAAATCCTTGGTAAATATTTCATTAACGCTACCAGTTGTAAATTGAGGTAGAAACTATCAATGTATTTGTTAGCGGCTGTTAAAGAAGAGAATGAATCAAGAAGAAATAAAATTAATGATCCAAACCTTATGGTTTGGAGAGCGCAGGGAAAATAAATAAAATATAGGAGCACGGCGAGCCTGACGTGGTAAGGAGGAAAGAAAGAAAAAAAAAAAAAAAAAGGCTTGAATGAAATGAGATACAAACCCGTGATAAGACAATGCCTGAAACCCTGGGACCGAAAAACCCCTTTTTTCGTGCCGACCAGGTTCACCTCAGGCCCGGGATTAGGATATCGATCTCGGGGAAAACTGTCTCGGGTCGTCTCGACCGTTTTGCGCTAGCTGTCCCCGGTTTTTGGGGGCTGTTTTGCGACGGTGGCATCGCACCCCGTTTCCTGTGCCCGTCGCCGAGAATCAAACGAGAAACGTATCGTTTGAACTTTTCAGGTTTGGCGGGCGCCCCCGTTTCTCCCGAGTGACGGGAACCCGACGTTCCGGGGGCAGAGAACGCCAGACGGATGGTAACGTTTTGCCCAAAAGGTATGAATGACTACGTTCCTGATAAATCTGGAAATCCCTCTTCGGGTGACAGGGGTCTGGTGAAGTTGTCGAGGCGAGACAGAACATGAACCAAGGCGTCATTCGGACCTGACCGTCAACAATCCAACAATCTTGCCGGTAAGGTGAGAACCATTTATATATTTATTTATTTTTATTTTAATTTTTTTTTTTTTTTACCGTTCTTTCTTTATACGGTGGCAAATCACGTCCGATTCCGTTTTTTGGTCAAAACCGAAAGTTTTCCTGAAAAAAAAACCCAAAAATCTCGAAACTTTTCGCTTTTTTGACCCCCAAAACGTCTTGATTTTAATAATTTTACTCAATTAACTGTTGCTTTTGTTAACAACTTGCGATCCTTTTAGTTAAGTCAAGTTTAACGTTCAAAAGATGTTTATCTCGAGTGAATTATAAACAATTTTCCGTCTTTCTTAAAAATTTTTTCTCAATACTGCGAAAATGTTTTAGATAATCCGCACATATCATATGTAATAATTTATTTTTTAATATTAATAAGCTGATTTTTTTTTTTGGCTAAACAAACGTAGTGGTGAAAGGCCGATAGTGATCGACGGATTGCTTACATGTTATATCGCATGATATCTTGGCAGATTCGATTGCTTTTGGTACTACCAAAAATGTGATAAATAAGACATTTTATTTAAAAAATTAAAATTGTGAAAATATTAGACACATTACGAGCAAAAGGATTATTTCGCCGTTGGTTCGTGAGATAAACTTCAGTAAATCAAACCAGATTTTATGATATAAAAATCATTGTAATAACTCACAAAAGTGAAATAATACCGGTCTTGCCTACTTGTCACTTATGTAATGCGTAATGAAGTTAAAAAGAGTACGTGAAAATGTGCATCTCAATGGGTGAACCAAAAGAAAAATTGTATCACCGGGTTTTTTTCCATTGACAAAAACGGACGAACGATGAGATAATAGCAGGATAATTTTATATTGTGGAAGATGCATATTACATGCAAGTTCACATTTGGGGGTATATAAAGTTGAAAAAAAAGGGCCGAAACGGTTGAGGTTAACGAATCCTTTCAACCGGAGATTTCGTCTTCATTTCAGATATTATACTTATATGATTAACTAAAGGGACTAAAGAATATCATTTCTTAAGTATAATGCCCGTTTCGGCTACGCATATCTTTCCATCCTCTAATAAAGCTCCCAATTAAGACCGAATTTAGTTATGAGATCTCTTCGGTAATTTAATGCTGTTGACTTCACATCAAATTTGATGTCTTTCGTCACGAGAAGCTCAGCAAAATGTTTCCCTCGGTTCGTTGTTGGCGCATTTTTAGAATCCGGTTTCGTCCGACGCCGTTTTCACGATGGCTTTTCCGGTGCTCAAATCACCCTCGGTTTGTCCGCGGGTCGATCACATCGTCTCGGCGAATTTGCCGCGAATCATGGGCTTTTCCAGAACCGAATCCGCAATTTGGCGTTAACCGGGTGCGCGAGAGCGCATCGCGGCACGTTCGAATTCATCGTTTTCACGGCAAAGTTGCATCGCAAAATTTTTCGGACGGCGGGCAAACGCCAGCAAGAGAAGCTCAGTTGGCTTCGGCAACAACGTCAGGTAGATTGCGTTCGCCATACACACCCAACCGAACGGGATGATCCTAACGCCGTGAGAATAGGCAATTATGAAGCGCGATGCGCATCTCTTGATAAAGTTACATGACGTTTTATTCGTGCTAACGTTAAATTTTCAAATTGCCCGGTATGAAGCGTAATCCCGGAGATTCGCTTAAGCCTGCTAAAAAATCTCGTACGCCGGGGAAATTCGAAGGGTTCGCGCTCCCCGGCAGGTACGCGAGAGGAAGAATGAGCGAGAGATAAAAACGTTTGATTTAAATAACAGTGTAAATAAAGAAAAACAATCACGTTCCCGGTAGAAGTGGAAAACTATAATTTACCACCCGGTTTCGCCCTTAAATGATTTGGGCAAAAACGCGGTAGGTCCCGATCCCAACCCCCGGAGCCCCCCAAAACACGATATTAAATTCCCACGATCGAATTTCAGTATCGCTCCCAGCGAGTTGGTTTTCGCAAAAACAGGAGAGAAACTTGAGCTAACCCATCACTGCCAGGCGAAGATAAATAGGGGCAAAGACGGGGTGCTAATGAGCCGTATTACAAGTCGTCGCCTCTACCTAGATTATAATTTATTGTTCCTCTCGTTCTTTGCTTTTCAGTTTATTGTGGTGACAAATCTTTACGACCGGCGCCTCGATCTTGATTTATATTTGTTTCCTGTGAAGACGGACTAATCAGGGATATTGGCGCCTGTTCCGTCGTTCTTTCAAGCCCGGTCCTCCGGTTTCAGGTACCCGAACCTTTGTGCACGGGCTCTTTCAACCTTCTCCCATTCGGGGGTCTTCAACCGTCTCGGAGAGCGCATTTTGCAAACGACGAACGATCGCGGTTCACAAACGGAACCCCCCCCCCTTTCCGTTCTCTCCCCGTTCGATTCGCACCGCACACGACCTTCCGCTTTCCGGACGTTCGAAAAAAAAGGATCAAGAATAAAGTACGGAGCGAAAAACAAAAAAAACACCAAACGCCGGCGTGATTAATGCGTCCAGCGGAAAGGCGTTATTTATTTATTTTCGCTATGCGCTTCGTTAATTTGCTGAATTAACGACGATCCCGGACCGAATGCGATGGCCGGATTGGAGCACAGGAAATAACGCGCACGACCGTTCGGGACTTTGCCCGGCGAGGAACGCGTTCAGGAGCGCGATATTAACCGGGAAAGTTCGCTTCGGTTGCGGCTGGAGAAAGCTCGGAGAACTGCGCTCAAGAGCGAACGCTCCGCGCATTATGCAACGCTGTGGCAATTAGCGGCGTAATTAAGCGAGAATGTGCTGCGCGTATTCCGATGGTAAATTCTTCGGTTTCGTTCATTCATTTAAAAAAACGGGGCTACGGAGGAACTTTCATTTTTCGGGTAAGGTATGCGGCGGGGTCTATTTATGGTTTGGGGTCAAGGCACTGGTGAGGAGCCCCCCCCGCGGCACTCGGATGGCACGCCCAGAAAAAAGAAGACGATTTCAGGAACGGCCCTTTGCCGTACCCAAATTAAGGATCCCGCCAGGTTATTAATACAAATTGTGGAAATATTTGAAGTGAAATTTCTGAAAAATGTCATTTGGTAATTGACGAGCTGTTAGGGAGACAGTTTCTGCCTTTTCTATTGGGAATTTGCTCGATTTTTTCTTTTTTTTTTTTTTTTTTCGTTTAAGAGCGTTTTTATTTTAAAAACGTCGAACGGCGGTTGAGGGAAGAGAAAAATTTATGCTCCGGTTATAAGATAAATTTTGACAGATGGAAAATACCTGAAGAGAACGGGGGTAGCGGGGCGGGGGGGTGCCGTTTGGGGATAAGTACGGATACACGTCAATCACCGGTGATTTTTTTTTTTTTCGCTTCCACGAGAGAGTGGCACGGGTTAGCGTGAGGTTTCAAAATCGACACCCGAACCTGGCGTTCGGTCTCGATCCGCTTCCATACCAACGGGTGGAGCCGAAAGCCGAAGGGTTCGTCGCCGGACTATCCGACGGGCGAGAGGGCGACCGCCGGGGGGCAGGACAGAGAGAAAAACGGAGCAAAAATCACCACGGGGTACTCACTCTGCGGCTGGTCTGACATATCCTCTATCTTGACGGGTGATATCTTGATTTGGCGGCTGGGTCCCAGGTTGACGACAAGGGAGGGCACAACGCGGTGGCGCTGATGGTCCGCCAGCGTGGCAGCGAGGCGAGGGCTGGGCGCGAAGCGGCACAGGCACTGTTGCGCTGTCGGATTCGGGTCCGAGATTTCGGAGCCGCTCCCGCCGCACCCTCCGCACCCGCCCCAACTTGACCAGCCACTGCTACGTCCCGTCTCACCTATTTTTAACACTTTAAACTAGAAAAAAATAAATATGGTGATTTCAACACTTCCGGACGATATTTCTCCCTCGTTATGCCCAAAACCTTTTCTCTCCCGGGCCGTCGCTTCGACACGCATCAAACGGATATCCCGTGTCGGATCACCGAACAATATACCAATTTAATACGCGGGATGCAAATCATCTGCACTCCGCACAACACCTCACGGAATCCATTCGCGTTTCAAAGCGAGAGAGTATCCAGCGCCGCGGTTCGTACGAACTTGTGCGTCATTTTTCCTTATTTTCTGTCCCCGCTTTTGCAGTTTTGGAGAAGAGAAAGACCGATCGGAGGCGAAAAGCTGGAGAAAATTATTATTATTTCCTTTTTTTTTTTTTTTTTCTGTCTCGTGCGAAGCGTACGCGAGCGGTCCGGCGCGAGGTGCAAGGATAGACTGACATGACATAATCATATCTTTCTGGTCGTTCGTCCCCCGACGAGTCTGCGCTGTGCACGCCTCCTACTCGAACGCGATTGGTCGCCTCCGCTCCCCTTCTATAGCATTCACTTGTTGGAGAAAAGAAAATGGCTGCCAACGGGAATCGATTTGTGTAATGCGACCACTATGGGACTTGCTTGTCGGCGGGCACGGCGGAACGTCCTACGCGTTGTTCCCCGCTATCCACGCTTAGCCTGCGTCGAGCGCCGGCTTTTTACGGCGGGCGAAACCCGAAAATGAGATTTTTACAATAACAATCGATGTTTAGATTTATTTCTGCCAGCTACCTCGTATGCCGGACTCCTTTTTTTCCCGCGGGGGGCGAAAAGGAGCGCGGCGACAGCGCGCAAGCCGCCGGAGCCGTTTTCCCTCTTTTTTTTTTTCTTCGGACCTGGAAAACACTGGAGAAAAACGTTGTAAATTTCGGCGTTTTGCAACAAAATTTATTTTCCATAAAATATCAATCGAAACCTGTTTTCTTGTTTTGATTGCCCTTTTTGTTAGCACATTCTCGAGAGTGAACTGCCTTGAAAGTTCGAATATCTCATTGTTCATCGCGAGTTTTTTTTTCTTCTTCTTGTTGCATCTAAAGTGTGAAATAATCATCGCGTATATATTTATACGACAGCTTAAAAGCTCCGCCGACAATTAAACGTTGCACCGTTTTAACCTTCCTCCAATATTCAGCGCATTAAAAAAATAAATAAAATAAGTAAGAGATTTGCACGACACATTCGTAATGTCATGGATAAGCTAATTTTTTTTTTTTTTTCGCTTTAAACGTTTTCCACTTTTAAATAATTCTATTTCTTTTCCTCTTCTATTAATAAAAGTGTATTAAAGCTTTGTAAATTTCCTCCGTTCGAAGACTAAATAACGCGGAAACTGTGCTGCTGCACGGCGCATGCTTTCCCATATGAAACCTCTGCAAAAGTGACTGCTTTTCGCTATGAAAAGATTTACCGAATGCGGTTCACCTTTCTTTTCTTCCTGGCTTGTTGCAACTCGAATTTTTTTCCCTTTTAAAAATGATCATTAATAACCGCGGATTTGGCTTCCGAGCCTCTAAGGGAGAGGAAAAAGAAAAGAAAAAAAAACTTTTATTCCGCTTGTTCAAAAGTCAGAAATTGCGGCAAAACGGGCAAAAAAGTGATGACAACGGGTGACACCTTGGGAAACATCAATGCTGTTGAGGCATCAGATTTTCGTCTTGTTCGGATGCATTACAGGCGGTCTGGAAATTTGTTTGGCATTATTATTAGTGCGTTCTTAATTGTTTCGTATGCGGGGATCGATATTCGATTAGAATTCTTGCCAATGGGAATGCCCCTGCAGAGGACGAAGAGGAAAACAAAAAAACAATGGTTTTAACCGTGAAAGAAAGTTTAAACAAGTAGCCGGATGAAAATATAACAAAAACCTGGGAAAGTAAACATTTCAATTTGAACCTTTGTTTCTTTTCTACCCTGCCACCCAACTACACCTTTTTTCTTTTTTTTTTTTTTATTTTATTTAACCTAAGGATTCCTATTAATTAGCTTTTATCAAAGGCTTTACGACAGTCTCCGAGCGTTTACTTTTCTCGAGTTGGAAAACGTCATTTTAACATAAGTTTCTCGATAAAAACCACCCTCTGCACACAACTGACTTGCCAATTAAGTTACAAAATACCAGTTCAGATAAATATAAAATGGGTTGTGTTTGGCAAAACAACATTTTAGTTGCTACACCCAAAATTCTGAATTACAACTTCATCGATAAAATTGATATTGATTAAAATTTAATTCGGTTATTATCAAACGCATGAAATACATTGAATCGAATTTGTGATTTGTAATTCGAAGCTGGATAATAAATGCTAAGCAATCTGAGTAAAAAAAGTTTTTTTTTTTTTAAAAATCGCATTATTATACAGCTAATTGTCAATATGGGTCAACATGTTTATATTTCACTTCTGAATGCTTTAACTGTTGTCATCCATTTCAGTTTTTCGTCTTGAAGGTTTTGAGTAGATTCAAATTGAATTATATAATTTTATCCGTGTTATAATTATTTTAAATTTATTTACATGGTATATAACGTATGATTGAATAATAATGAATTCGGAAAATTATTATCTGATTATATATATATTGCAATATTATTTATTAATTTAAAATTATATATATATATATATATATACACATATTACAATAGGCAGTTCAAGCATATAATGAAAATTATAAAATAAAATAAAGGTTTGTCAATACACATGTTGAATGTAAATGAATTTTTTTATTTTACTGGAATAATTATGGAGCGCAATAGAAATTGGCTAATAAATAACATCAATTAACAGTGAAAATATCTTGAATTTTGGTTTTCGTTAATGTTAAATACAAAATATTTTCGCTGTTTTTGCATGGATGAAACGTAAGGTCTTCGTACAAATTGTCTGATTCAAAAACGTAGCCATCCTTTCATTAGGAATTAACTTCGGTCCTGACTTGTCTTTAGCTGCCGTTCCTCGTGCCTTTTTTGATGAAATCGCGGAGGAACCTTTGCAGAAGAAAAAATGGCAACGGGAGGCCAGGGTCCCTTTTTTTTTTTTTCTTCTCCACCAATGGGTTAATAAAAATACCTGAATGCAATTGACCGTAAAGGCGCCATTGTCAATGATATTTACAACCTGAGAACCTTGTCCATAAAAACCGAGACTGCTGTTGGCGCCGGCGGAGAAATTCCGATTCATTCATAAATATAAAAGGAGAAAAGGAAAGAATGCAAGGGTACGGGCTTATTTTTCGTGAAGTTTTTCCAGTCAATGGCTACAAATGTCAGGTAAAAACCCCCGACTTCAAAAGGTTTTTGGACACCTTTAAAATCACGGCGGAATTTCGAACATTTTTGGAGCCGCTGACGTTTTTCCGGATATTCACAGGCAAAAATTTCGAACGGGATAATGTGCACTAATTGACGAGACGTGCTCGGCGCTTCCTAACGCCGAGGCAACCGTTCGGATATAACAAAAAACCGCTGCATCGAGAAAAACCGGGGGCAGGTATTCCCGGGTGGGATTATGTGGATTACCGCGATAAACGGCGCCGTTTCTTTTACACAACCAGAAGACGGTCAAGATCATTTTAACATAACAAAGAATTGATTTTTTTCCTTTTTAACAAGGGACATATCAATTTTAGGGTCGCGTTCAAAAGCAGTCTCAACATATATGTATATTGTTACAAAGGGAAGAGTATGATCGGACTCCAAGGGGAAGGATTATACTTAAAACTGCCATTATCCGGGTACATTTGGTGTATAAAAAAAAACCACTTACAGATAACGGATACGGAATAAAAATCGTTTAATATATTCTTTGGAGATACGCTATATAAGAGGTAATATTTAGCACTGAAACGACAGAAAGTAATAAATATCAAGAGATGGGATTTGTATTAATATGTCTGATTTTAATTGGTGAAAAAAAAGCCCATTTTTCCCATTTTCCCTTAAAATACGCAACTTACTACATTTGAATGCACACACGAGAAATATTCTGTTAAATTGCTATTCATCACGTATTATAATACTTTCACGATTTTCTAATATTATGGAGCAATATTTGTTTCATATCACAAAGGCTAAGTAGCATACTTGATGACAACTTGTTATGTATATATATATTTGTCAAATCTATAACTTGGTTATGTCTCAACTTTTATACTGCATGTGTTAATTGTAAAGGTTAACCGTACTGTGTCATCTTTTCGTTAAAAATAAACGAAAATCTTTGGGTGTACATACATACACACACACACACACACACACACACACACACACACACACACACGCACATATTGAATTTCTTTGGAGTTTTTACACTAATCTAACGATCCGCTCAAAATTTCTCCAGCGAACCATCTAATTCCATGATAATACATTAACGTTGAAGAACCCAAGGGAAGAAAAGCTTAATGGAAGCAGATTCATTTTTTTTTTTGTTTAAGTTAATGGCGCAGCTGGAGAAAA
The DNA here is from genome assembly GCA_028565995.1 of Ricinus marginatus. NCBI lineage: Eukaryota > Metazoa > Arthropoda > Insecta > Psocodea > Ricinidae > Ricinus > Ricinus marginatus. The sequence goes on from JAOWBB010000001.1 coordinate 3,548,592, forward strand.
AAAAAATGTTATTGTAAAGATCCCAGTACAAAAACCTGTGCATTTCGCCCAAAATATCGTTAAGAAAAAATAAATGTTTACTTTGAAGTGATGAATTTGTTTAGCGGAGAATCACGCAACATAATGGATCTATCGTTCAACGGGGGTAACGGTGGAAGCCCCGAAAAAAAAAAAAAAAAAGGGAAAAGAGAACACGAAGGAACGAAATTTCCGGTTCTTGGTTAAATGAAGGAAAAACGGATTGGCGTTTGTTGTGTTGGCGACATTGAAAGCCAGACAAGTGTGAAAAGTTGGCAATGACAGCCCCAACTGTATAACCGCAATGATACTATAATGGATTCCGCGTTTGTTTTCGAACGAATCGCTTTCCAGAGAAGAGTGGCCCGGGGGCTTAGTTTCTAGTTCGGTTCCTCTAAAGCGATTTTTCGCATAGATTCGGATAAAAGGAGCTGATCCACTTCAGATAGTGCTTCATCTGCGAATCAACTCGGGTGGGGGGGGGGGGGGGAATGGTTTTTGCCGCTTTTTTTGTTCGCATGCAAAGAGAAATGGGAATTATCTCGTGCCCCGAAATCGCATATTCTCCGTGGATCGTAAACAAAAAAAAGGAATATTAACAGATAAATAAAATAATCGCTCCCGAAATCTTTCGGCTTGCCAAATTAACCCGCAATTTGAAGGATCGCAGCCGCCGCTGCCGCTTGCTCGACGGCTCGAATAAAGGATCGCGTCCCGAGGGACTGCCGCAGGTTTAACACGATCCGCTCAGACGGACGAAGCCCATGGGTTTGCCCGACAAATTCCCGATCGGACGTTCGAAGCGTGCGGAGGCGCAGGTTGCTTTCGACGACGCTGGCACCCTGATGAGTTTGCCTGGAGCGCGTCGGAACGCGCAGACCTCGCAAAAATCAACCGCGAAGCTCCTGTCGATCCGCAGCAGTGGCAGAGCGCGGAATTGCGCATTTGGTTTGCGGGAGCGCGAGCTTCGTGCTGCGTGTGCCGTCCTCCACCCTTCCTCTCCACCCCCCCAAAAATCGCTGCCGCAACCGAAAATAGCTTCTTGTCTCTTGTGAAAACATCAAAATTAGACGTTTTCTCCGCGAGTCCTGCTTCGGAAGTTGTTCTTAGCTTAAATCGGGATTCCTAAATCAACATTAAAATTTCTGAACAGTTCGGGGCGGGGGGTATGTTTGGAGGGGGTGGGTGAGTTCTTCGGATTCAAAAGAGGATTAGAATGGGACGGAAGAGATTAATCTAATGCGAAGCGACAGAGCGCATGAAATTACAACTGCCGCCCATATAAAATTTGCTTTTCAACAAGTCTTGTTTGTTTAAGTACCACACTATGTCACTGTGTAAATCTCGCATTTTTTTTTCCCCGTCCAAATTTTTTTATTTCTATTTTATTTTATTTTTTTTTCTTTTTTCTTTTTTTTTTTTACCGGCAGCTTCGAAAAAAGTATTTACGGAAAGTGATTTTCGCTAGGGGATGAAGACAGCGGCGGCAGGGACGCGATGGGGGTCGAAGTTTCCGATTGTTTTCGAGGCGAATCCCGGGCCCCGATATTCCGTTACCAACTCTGGGAAAAAAAAAAAAAAAAATTCGCTCTTTGTCAATCTTCGATACGTTAAGTGCGGGGGTGTCGGATTACCCGGTCTTTCGATTCTCGAGGGCTGAAAAGATCCTTTTTCTTTTTCCTTTCCCAGTGACCAGACGCATCATCTGCAGTTCTTTACGCATCGGGTTCTTTGGCACCCCCTTGATTGACGAAAAAAAGAAAAAAAAAAAATTAAAAAGTTGTCGGCTTGTGATTTTTTCCTAAGAGCACCACTTGAGATGGAGAGATTTTCGGGCGTCTGGGCTGCATCTTCTTCTTCTTCAAAAGGAGTCGCCGGCGCTGGTGAAATGGATGGATTATTTCCTTCTTTTTTTTTCGACTCCCGAAATTTGTTGGTGTTTTTCTGTCTTCCACCTTGCCTCGCTCTTCAGGGCACCTCCCAGCGAAGAAACCCGCCCGCTTCGCACTTCAAAAGCTTTCTCACACGGGCCTCCTTTCCGAAATATTTTTAAGTGCTTTACGATTTTCGGATGCGATCGTAAAAAAAAAAAAAAAAAAAAAAAAGAGGAAGAAGAGAAAAAAAAAAGACGAAAATGCAAAATACTGGTTTTATTGGGGTTGTTGTATATCAAATAATGGACTCTCCGCGTCTCCGGTTCGTTGGGGAGGTTTAAAATAAATTTCACCCTTATCCCGCGTTCGAGTCGCCTCGCAGTCAGCGTGCTTCGCCCGAGAAATTCGTCGCTTTCTGCGGGCCCCGAAGCGAACGGCGGAAGGGTGGAACCTTCGGTCGGCGCGAGTCGAACTGTCTTCCGCCGTTTTTCCAGACTTTCCTTTCGTCCGATGCTCGAATCGCCGCACGTGGAAATCCGCCCTTCCGAACTGCGTCGGCACCGATAAAGCAACCGCCCGCGCGGTACATCGAATAACGGGGCGGATCGCGAACGTGCAGGAACCCGGGTTTGGCGAGTTTGCCGGCCGTAAGGAAAGCGCACGGCCCCGGAATGCATTTGCCATCGATCTCGTGATGTGTCCCATCCTGTCGGACTTCGCATCGGATCTTCAGGTTGAGCCGCGAGTTGTAAATCGCATTTCAATCGTTTGGAAGCGCAAAGGGAGAGAGAGGGGTAGAAGGAAAAAGCCAAAATCTCCGACGCGGTGCTCGCCGGCCCCGAAACTTCGAACGATTTCCGCTTCCGGATTGTCTCCCTCGAATTAATTTTCTAATTATAATTGAATTTTGTCGGACCCAAACCTTTCCCGCTGCAGGAGCGCAATCTCTCGCGTTCCCTCCAAGAAGTGTCGGAGCATTTCACCTGCAGGAGCGCCGCGGACGTAAGCGACAGGGAAACGGTCGAATTACGGGATTTTCCATTTTCACGCGGTCGACATCGAGTTTTTCCCACTGCTTACGTGAAGAAAATTGGCGTGGGGTTTTCCCGGGGGGGGGGGCGGCGGCGGCGCAAGCGATCGAGCGCCTTTCCCCGCCGTTTTGCATTCGCAAAAATATGCTTTTTCCCAATAGCAATTCGGTTCGCACGCGGCCAAGCTGATGATAGGGCAGCAATGCGTGCACGTCTGCAGGTATTTCTCGGGCCGGACTCTCCGAAGACAAAGAGAACCGGGTTTGGCCGGGAATCGAAGAAACTGCTTTTGAATGAATGAATGAATAAAATGAATGAATGAACGGACGAACGAAAATTCATTTCGTGCGACAACATTTTTGTCGCGGAATTCCTTTATTTTGTTGAACGATAAAAATTTATAGCTTTCATATTAGGGACATGGGTCATTTAAAATTTCAATAGTAGGTGGAAATAATTTAAAAGAAATACCTACTTAAAAATCGCTTTTATTGTACAAATAAAAAGGTCGAATATGGAGAAATTTTCACTTATTTTAAGTGAAACTGAGCTTCGTTACGGCTGTGAATAAACAGGAAAATGCAGAGGGCTAAAATGTATCGTTTGAGGATTTCAAATTCACTGCGATTGAGGAATCCTGAACCAAAGAAAAAAAAAATTTTTTTTTACGAGTAGTAACAACATCAAAACTATAAATTTTATTTTTATTTTTGATGGTTCCATAATGGTGACATAAAAATTTTTTTTTTTTTTTTTTTTTTTTTTTATCAATTTACCGGCGAGCAACACTTTTCCCATTTGATTTGAGAATATATCGGAATGTTAACATCGTCCAGCGATCCAGGTTTGCACCGCGTTAGTGTGCGGTGCATCGGGAATATATATGTGCATGCATACATCGTGGGTTCGAAATAAAACTGCCGCACGAGGGAAGGATCTCGGTCAAAAATCCGTTTCTTGAGGGCCGAGAATATTACGGTGCGATTTTAAAACCATGCTCGCACGCACGCACGCACGCACGCACAAAACGCAAACCGCCGCCTTCGGGGGGTGGGGGTGTGAAAGGGTTGTCGTGTTCGCTCTAAAGATTTTTCCAATTTGCAGATTTCCACACATCCCCCTGCCCCCTCTCTCCTCCCCCCCACACCCCATCCGGGAGGCGCCCTTTGACTTGGTTCGGCGCCCGCGGCAACGCTTCCATTTCCTCTCCCGGGGGGTGCGAGGCACGGAGGAACGGAATAAAAGCGACCCGGCCCCCGGATTCTCGTAAAAACCTTCAAAATAGCCCCAAGTGGGTTTCGGCTACTATTAACCACTGTCTGAAGTGGAATTCGAGTCTAATGCCACGGAACCGAAGTCACACGACCAGAAGTGTGTTCCTCAATAGCTAATCACTGAGTCGAAGAATTTAATACTTCATTGTTCCCATTACAAATTAACCCCAATGAATTAATTTTACGGATGAATGATAATTTTATATGCGAGTGCGTGCGTGCGCGTGCGCGCGTATGCGTGCGTGCGTGTGCGTGTGTGTTTTTTTCGCATTAAATTACACGTCAGAAGCGATGTCGGCGAAGTATTTCAACGTTTCGGAGCTTGCGCCCGGTACCTCGTTCGCGGCTCCTTCCAGGAGCGAAGTCGGAAGAGACTTTTCCCGGGATCGGTGCCGCGGATCTCCCCGTTGGGTGCCCCCGCAGGACGGAGCGGCGCTTTGCAGTTTCACCGTCACGTGTTCCCATCGGACCGTGCTGAAAGCGGGGCGAACGCCGTTCGGCGTCCTTCTCGGTTTTCGGATCCGTCCCCACCCGTCTGCCATTCAATTTTCAATCTGTTCATTACGATGTTTTCAATACACAATAAACTGCTCCGCCTGCACTTCCAGTCAGATGAGCAGTTAAGCGATAATCAACTGTATTAATTTGACAATTGTCGGCGTCAGCTCATGCGAGACGCGAAAATATCGAAAATAAACCGTAAATACGGCGCGCGATCGCGACGCCGCCCTCCGCCCGGCCCGGCATCGCGCGCTCCGCCAGGTAGCGAAGGGCCGTTCCCCCCCGGGCCGAGGGTGCGCTCCGCTTTCCGGGCCGGGAGCGTTCGGGAGGGCCGCGGCGACGGACCCGTCTTCCTTCCGGCGTCGTCCCCTCGCTCCGAGCCCGGCGGGGCGCCACCGGGAGGGTTTCCGATTTCCGCCGGTTTTGCCGGGGCGACGCAATCGGTTCCCGGCGGCAGAGCGCGGAGGCCCCGCTCGCACACAAAAAATGAGACTCGGATCGTTAAAAGGAAAAATAAGTAGATGCTAAGGCACACCTAACATTAGTGTCAGAACGCGAGTAAATGCGACCGAAAGCAGCAGTGGTACAACCGAAAACACATTAGAGCGGGCTTGCTAATTATAAGTTATCTCCTCCGGTGCAGGGCTCTCTCCCTCTCTCTCTCTTCGACTCGGTCTGTCATAAGATCGATCTTTATCTCTTTCACTCAGTCTCCTGTCATTGTGGCCATTGTCTCTGTATTATCTCCGTTAAGAGATTTCTGGAAGGGAAAATACCGCTATACGGGTTAAGTCCATTAGCGTCAAGTGTTTTTTTTCACGGCATCTATAATTTAAAAAAAAAAAAAAAAAAAAAATTTTTTTCTCCTTCCTTCGTGTTTAAAATTCGCCGATGAATTTGCCCTTTTTAATGGATTTTTAGTTCCCATTGAAAGCAATAATTTTTAAAGTACAGTAGTTACACTAATTGGTACCAAAAGATCCGCGCCATAGTTTTGGGCGAGTTGCTCTAACGCGAATCCTCTAATAAGGGACACGTTCGCGGTTTCCCTCCCGAGATCGGTTACCGATAGCTCCGCCGAAACTGCGACACTTTTCCCCTCGGTTTCCGCTTCCTTTTTTTTTTTTTTTTCTTCGTCGCCGAGGCCTCGGCGCGGCCCGATCCTCGGAACGCGACCCCGCTCCCGATTTCCCCCCCCCCCCCTCTGACGGCCGCCGCTTCTCCGGGTCGTGGAAGAAGACGCCGCGGGAGCGCGGAGGCTTCCTCCGAGCGAAGACGGGCCGCGCGTAACCCGACCGTTCGTGACGGATTCGGTCGCGCTTTGTGATAATTCATTTCAAAATGTGAATAGCAGATTGAGTGAGTGGAATGATTGTCCTCTTCTGGAATGACGTGTTAGAGATCAAAATGACGGGGCTACCGGCTAATCGGCCGGCAGTAGGAGTAGATGGTGACGAAGAGCGCGAAGGATATATTGACGCATGCACGGACGGTTTCGCTCTCTTTTTCCGGCTCCTCGATCCGTCTTTGAGTCGAGTCTTTCGAGCGGGGAGAGAGAGAGGAAGAGATCGGACCGCGTGCGACGGAGATCGAGCGGCCGGCCGGAAGTGCCGGAAGAAGAAACTCCCGTTTCCCGTCGGTCGCCCGGATCGGGCCGCCGCCCATCGGTTCCTTTTCGGCGTTTTCTCGGGACCTTCGGCTGCATCCGCAGGAAATGGCGAACCGGTTTGATTTTCGCGTGCAACTTGCGGATTTTTGTGCCCGCACGTGGACGGTTGCCGCGAATTCAAACGGCGGCGGCGTTTAACGTTCACGCGGAAAAAAAAAAAAAAAGTCGTTGCAGTGGGCTAACGTCGTTCACCGGTGAATAACCCGGAACGGACGTAAAAGACCTAAATTTGGAAGTCGAAGAGGACAAGATTTCGATCGTGCAGAATTCCGATGGTTGTTCTCACGCGCTCTCTCTCTCTCTCGCTCCCGATTAACTGAAACACAATTCGTGCCGTTTGTTAATTCGTTTTCGGTGTTCCGGAAATGCTTCTTGATGTTTGACAAAAATCTCGAAGGCACGAAGTCGAACAAAAGAAGCAGGAACCGCCGAGGCAACGCCCCCTGCCCTCGCCGCGGCAACATCCGGAATCGGTCCGCTCTCACGCTCGGGGAGCGCTTCCGCCCCGGCCCCCGCGGGAAAGGCAAACGGAAAAGCGTCTCCGAAAACTCCGCGAGGGAAACGAAACCGGGGGCAATTTCCGCTCCAGACGCGACGACTTTGGATCCGCGATCGCGTCGGGGCCGCGGTCAGAGAGAGAACGCGGCAGAGGAGGGCTCCGCTTGACTCGCGCCCGTGAGGTCGGCGCGGGTAATCGCCGACGCCGCACCGTTTTCGAAGCCTCCGCGGTCCCGGATCCGAATTTTTCGCCGTTCGCGGCTCCCCTCGGACGGTTCCTCCCCGGAGCGTCGACGTCCGCGGAACCTTCCCCCTTCGCCCTCCTTCCGAAAGTGGACGGGTCTCTTCCGCATGCGGGCAACGCGCGCCTCGACCGAATGAGGCCGGCTTTTTCCGCAGGTGCGCAGTTAAGAAATGCGGGTTTCACAGGTGTGACTGACCGCAATTTCCGCGCCGGCCGAGGCGCTGCAACCGCGCCTCGCCCCCCGCGATCGCCTTTTATCCGAGTCGACCCGGATCGGTCGACGCCAACGTCCGGTGCGACGCCTCGAAAACGCTTCATCCCCCGCCGCACACGTCGTCATTAAATGCAATAATAACAGTAATCTTCAAGTTCCGAATGGGTGTATCCGCCATGTGCAAACATTTGCATGATGCTCGTAATTCGCCTGTGGGAAAGAGGAAGAAAATCGTCGCCCATTATACGGCGCGTAATGCGTTATCCAGCGCTGAGATTCCTATCGTGCCTTTCTCCGTTTGCATTATGTAAATTGCATATTTCTGCATTTTTAAAATCCGTTCGATTAGGCGAGAAAAAGAAATGTCTCACCGTGCCAAATGGCGATCACCTTGCATTTACGATGGACAGATAAAACTCGACGAACGAACGCGCACACATGCACCGAACGCATACGTGTGCGTGCACATTTCCGTTGGTTTCTACAACAGACCCGGGAAGGAGCGAAAGGCTCCAAATTCCTGCAGTTCCTCTGAGGCGCTTTCGCAAAATTTCGATTTTCCAACGTATTCTCCGGGGTTGAGCGTTCGGGGCGAATTTCTAATTTTCGGTCGCGTCCTTCCCCTTTGCCTCCCCGGCCCCCGCCCCCCCCCCCCCCGGGGGAGGACGCGTTAGTGGTATAAGACGATGCAAACATAAAAATAAAAAGGAAAAGTTTCTACCTTTTACAATAAATTTTAACAGAGAAAACCGTAAATGGATGAAATAAAAGGTTTTCTCGGGCTGCATCCTTCCTTTCACAATTTTTATTTCTCGCGTTTCCATTTTTTTTTTTTCTTCCCTCCTCCATCTTCTCTTTCCCTCTCTGACCCCCTCCCTGCACCATCCCCTCCACGCACCCCCGCTCTCCTCTCCTTCCCCGCTCCCGCCGAAGTAAATGGTCTTTCAGCGTGGATACCTTCGGGTCTCCCATTATTATTGCCAGAAAAATAACTTTATTATAATAATCTTCCATTGGTTAATGATAAAAATTACGGAGAACAATCTTGCAATAATTATTATCAACTGCAATTATAGTAAAAAGCATTGTTTTTGCTTTTCATTCTACCAGAAACGACTTTAAGTAATACCTTTCACTGGTTTTTTTTTTTCTTTCTTTTTTTCCCTCCCCGGTAAATGCAAAGTCATGGAATGAATAATTAACGCTGGTAGAGGCGGAATGGAAATATCCTCCGCGCTGACAAGACTATGAAACCCAATAGTGTCATGCCATCCGGGGAAATGAAAAGTGGTCTAAAAACCTTAGCAGTTTGACCTTTTTATTATTATTATCATCGTCATCACCATCTTAATCGTCGAAAAGCGATGTTTCCCCTGCTCCCGATTGGTCGCGCAGCGCGGTTTTCAGGCGCGGAAGGATTTCCGGCGCGCCCCTTAAGGAGAAAAAAATGAAAACGCGAACCGTCGACTTCGGCTCCCCTGATTTGCGCATTCGGGACGCTGCCGTAAAAATTTCCCCCGCCGGGAGAGAGAGAGAGAGAAAAAAAAAGGAAAGAATAAATAAATAAATAAATAAAAATGAAAAAAAAACAAATACGGTCGCTCCCCTTCGGCTGCACGCGAAACCGGAGCTCGCAGGTTTTTCGACCAATCTCGAACGATTCGCATCGAAGCTAATTTCCTTTCGTTCGATTCCGCAGTTTGCGGCCTGTCCACATCCGGGAACGCACGCATCACACGCACCGCACGCACGCACTTTTCCCGGCTTCTTTTCCTACTTTCCTTGCTTCTCGGCCTCTCATCCGACGCGCGCTCGGGGGAGGGGTTGGGGGTGCGTGTGACGTGTGCGCGCCTCCCCCGTGAGGAAGCCCAGGGGAAAAGTCCATCATTTTTACCGGCGGAAATGCCTTCCCCCATCCCGCGACCGAAGGGAAAAAAATCCCCCGCTCCCGCGGCCTTCTCAACCCGGATTCGCATAAGCTCCGGGCGTCAGCAGAGGCGTGATTTGCAACAGGAATCGTCGTTGTGGAGAAACTGAAAATGACGTTTTCCGGGAACGAAAATTTAATTGCCATTTACATACGCATTTCTTACATTTACATACAATAAGTATATACATTACAATATAATACATAACAAATTGCTTACCTCGGATAGTTTGTGTAATAAATTATTTACTTACTGGTTTAAAATTAAACAATTGTTTTACAACATAAAAATATTTTAATTATCAATAAAAAAAACTAGAATGCTGTATATAAGCACACGTATTATAAACGCACTTCTACATTTTTACAACATTGACTAAAATATAAGTTATCGTTTATAAAATTTGTTTGTAACACCGAAATTGGTTAATCGTTAGCACAAAGAGTACGTAACATTAAAATATAAACGAATTCTTTAATCATATAAAAACTGACTAATTACCTGGCGAACGCTCGTGTTATGTCATCAATATTCATATATACAATCGTTATTATATTCGTTAAAATTTCGCAAATATTATTGAGATGCAAACAGTTATTTAAATATTCTTCCTCTTAGGCATAAAAATATTTTTAATTATTGCTGACTGAAACTTAAATAATTTTATTGTTGCAAAAAAGATCATATTATATATATGTGTACTTATATCATTTACATTACGTACATGCATAATGTGTAATTTCCCGTTCTATTGTAGATAAAGTCAAATTTTTAAATTAACATATATATATATACATATTACGGTATTTAATATGTATAATATACATATTATACATATACACTTAAAATCTTGCTAAAAGTAAAATTACATATTTCTGTATACGTTACAATGGTAATATGCCAACGCAAATGAAAAACTAAAGTTTATGATATTATAAGGTAAAACTATGATATTAATGATTTTATTTTATATTTCTAAGCGGTGGAAGCGGCAAAAAAAGTGATCAGCGTTCAAAAATGGAGAATTTAAAAAGGGCAAATAATAACGAAAGCGCGTCTATATTTATTTTTCACGAATAAATTTTTTAGAAAGTAAATTTTCATGCGTTTCACGTTTGGGGCAATTCTTGAGGAGCAAAGTAGCTATAACATGATTATTTTTATATTTGCCTTCCGACATCCCGCGGACAATTATTGCACTCATCTGTCATTGTTTCTTCGCGGCAAACGTTCATTTGCCGGCATCGGGACGAGGTCCGCGAACGGCTTTCCCGATGAAGCAGGCGCCGCGCGTGCATGCCGCCGGCTTCGGGCGAGTTCGGAACGCGGCCTTCGCCCTTTTCGCGCGGGGGAGCTTTTCGCCCTCGAGCCGGTCCGAAGACAATTTCGAACGGACCCCCGGGGGCAGGGGCGGCACGCGACGAACGGGGCCGAGCGGAGATCGGAGCCTTTCGGGCGGACGCGCCCGCGGCCTCCGCGATTCCGCGCAGCCCGCGCCCGGCGTCGCGCGCAAGGGGATGAGAGCGAGAGGGGACGAAGAAGGCACCGTGAATTTTCCCCCTTTTTCCCTTCCGCTCCGGGAGCCGAGGATGAATATCCATCTTCTTCGACGCGGGGCATTTTCTTCTTTTCAACAATCTTAACTTTTCAAGATCGGTATCGGGAACATGTCAGTGGCGTAGAGCGTGCGTCTAACGGATGTGAAAGGCTCAATGTGGGCGGAACCCACCGGTAACTCCAAAATGAAATTAACCGACACGGCTTCGAGGCGGATTATTGTCCAGCAAAACAAAGGAACACTCAAGGAGTGAAGTTTAAGATGTGTCATTATTTCTGATGAATAATGCTCTCTTTGAGACCACAAAGATTTCAACCAAGTTAATTACTACACTCATCGAATTTAGTCCTACATGTATTAACTAAAAAGCTTCCAACAACCTGGAACTATTATTACCGATTCTGGTATTTTCACTTTATGAAATTCCGGTTTTTTTTTTTCATTTTTACCTCTCTTTCCTTTTCCCTTCTCCCTTTACCGGATCGGTTCGAAGCGACCTGCCTCGGGCGGCGATCTCGGAAAAATCCGAAGCCTCGGGGACGGGGAAAATTTCCAGCTTTCTCGGATCCAGGGGTGCCAACTGGATCCTCCTTGTCGAAGGAGGCGAATTATCGTCTCTCGAATGTCGAAATTGGGAAACGCGAACGCATGCGCGGGCCCGCGGATGTGTGCGCGCGGGAGAAAAAAAAAGAGCGCACGGCACGTTTCAAAACTCCAATTAAGCGAAATATTTCGTAAATTTCTTTTTTTCTTTTTTCTTTTTTTTGTTCCAATTTTTTCCCTTCCATTGTGTGTGCAAATCTTTTTTCCCTCCTTCGGGTAACGGTAACGAAACCTGTCGGACGCTTCCGAGGGGGACTTTCGCTTTTCTTTTTTTTGCCGCATCACCGTCGGGTGGATGGGGAGGAAAATCCTGGAAGGTTAAACACGAGATTTTTGTTTCCGGTGGAGGGGGGGGGGAGAGAGAGAGGAAGAAGGGAGGCCAAAGAAGCGTACCAACTGTCACGGCTGTAGTTTTTTTTTTGTTTTCCTTTCTTTCAAAGGTGCGACGTCGAACTTTTTCCTTTGTGCGTTAACGGATGGTTAAATCCGTGTAGTTTTTTCTCCACGCATCCCCGTTTTTTTTTTTTTTTGAAAGAAATCGCGTCGATTAAAATCGATCTCGTATACATATATATGAATCGGAGGCTCCTTTGATACGGTTCCCACTTGTCAGTTGCCTCTTTTTTTTTCTTTTGACGCATTAGGTTTAAACAAAGAAAAAAAAAAAATCCATTAGTCGAAAAGACCGTCTTCGGCTACGGGGCAGGGAGAGGGGGCGGGAAAGGGGAAGCAGGGCGAAAAGCCCGAAATTTTTCGGACTCCCTCGCTCGCGGGAGGCTGCCGTCCGACAGCGGAAAATCCGCCGAACGCCGCGACGCAAGTCGATCCCGATGCATCGGGGGGATCCGAGTTCGAATCCGCGACGTTCGAGTGTAAAACCCGAACGCCTCCCGCGTTTAGCCTGTTCGTCACCGACAGCGACGGAAGAGCGGGCTCCGGACTCTTCCGACGGATGTGGTCAGCGGGGAGACCGAAGGGTCCGCCGAGGCATCGGCCCGACGAGCGCGGAGGACCGAGCATTATCTTTAGAGCCCCGGCCGGGGATCGTGGCGCCAGACCGTCGGGCCGTGGACGGAACATACCTGCAACACCTCGGGTGTTGCTCCTAATCGAAACCGTTAAATTTTCGTCGGAATTTTAAAAAAATCCGAACGTGCGCGTCCGTTCCTTTGGCATGCGGGGAGGGGAGGATCGGGGGGAGAGAGAGAGAGGGAGGGAGAGGGGGGGGAGGGCGTGGAAGACGGGGAGCATGCGGGATACTCTCCGCGGCTAATTAAATGGTGAAACTCTCCGCGATGGACGGAAATTATATCGCTTCCACATAAAATGAAGACAGGATCCTCCTCCATCGCGCCTATTACACCGAACCGGAGCTCGCAGGTATAATCAACCTCCCCCGGCCCCGAAGGCGTCCCGCCATTCCGGTAGCGCATGTGGAGAGTCCGCGGCGGGACGCTCGTCGGCCGGGGGGGCCTAATGCCGTGCGCGACAGCCCCGGTCGTCTAATTGTTGCAACATCGTAACTAAGACAGTTTGTAATTGCGGTAATGGCATCGCCAAGCTGCAGCGTCACGGTGCCGAAACTTCCAAGGATGGACCGTCGGAAAATGGTTGGTAGGGGAGGGGAGGGGGAGGCTGGGAGGGAGCAAGAGCATCTCCCTGCCAGCTGCTCCCAG
>JAOWBB010000001.1:3561779-3590768 GCA_028565995.1 Ricinus marginatus
GTCTACCTTATCCTTAGGAGTCAAAACATTCACGCCGAAAACTTTCCGCGATTTTCTTTCATATTCATGCTCTGATTGCAGCTTCTGGAGGATTTCATGGAGTCAGATTCTTGCGGTTCGCATCCGCTGCTGGCTCTCATCAACGGGCGAGGGGAATCTCGAGAAAAGGCTGCGGCAGAAGTTTGGGATGGACGCAAGGCACCCGAATGCCCCGTCGGAAGGTAGGTGAGTGTGTATACACACACACACACACACACACACACACACGCACACGCACGCACGCAGAGTTTTATCGGAAAAGTAAACAGAAAACGGCGGCAGAAGATGCAACGCTTGATATTTAGGTTATGCGAAACGAGTTTCGATGAAAGTTGTTGCAATTCTCGATTAGTTCCCAGTAGGCCCATCAGACATTTTGCTTATAATTTTACAGTTATTACGACTTCATCCTTGAGCGTGTTTCACTTAATAAAATGTGTTGGCCATCAGAAAAACCATCACACGAATAAGACTTAATTGTGACGCAAGGGCTTAAATTGAAGAAAAATCTCGTAATGTTTTTTAATGCGTCCCAGAGTGCAAAAAAAGCGAATCGCGAGCCACGGTTTGGACACCCATCGCTCCGGGCCGCAGGAAGCACAGAGTGGCGAGGCTGTAACATAAGGAAAAACAGCGTGGATCCGAATTTTATCAAATTGTTCATTTTATTTTTAAGCGACAGCGCTTCGCATCACTGAAGGAAGCAGACACCGGGTTTTCGATTGCCCTAACTGTGCCCCAACTGAGGTTTCCGTGAGTGCACCGCAAATGCCGCGGCATAATTTTTTCTCTCCCCCCCCCCCCGCAGAAAATGGGTTTGTTTAACCCCTTGAAAAGTGATTTTCCTCCATGGGATTTCCTTTGGGAAATATTCTGCAAGCGCAGTTCGCCGAGACGGGGCAGTTAATTTCGAATCTCCAGTGTTGGGAAGGAGAACGGAGTTCTTCTCGCTGTGTCTGAACGCGAGTCCGGCGTTGATTTGCGTGGTTAGCTTAATTCCCATGCATTTCATTCCCCATTCGCGGCAGTTCGTATAATTTATCTGTCTTCGCGGTGCAAGGCTCTGCCAAAAAGTCCGCTTTAAAACAAGCAAAAATCTTCCTCCCTCGGAAGAACCTGTGCGCACCCCGCTTGTCGGGACAATTCGTTTTTAATTTTTTCCTCTCCATCCATTAATGCGGCCCGGGTGAGTTTGAAAAAAAGAAAAAAACGCAGCTTTTGACGAGTTGCCGTCATGAATGAGTAGCGGATGCTCCAAATGAGTTGTTCTACATTACATATTTGCGTTTTCGAACGGTACCTGAAAATTCGATTTGACGCCAAACGAAATGTCCGGAAAGAAAATGATAAAAAGAGGAAAAAAAATCAGTTTTTGCCCAAGAACCGGGTCCCAAGTCAAAATTTCGCTTCGCGAGCACGTTGGTTTAGCGCAGTTTTTTATCTGCCGTTACTTGTGTATCAGAAATGCGGTTTCGCGCAGTGGTCGGCGGCTTTGGACGTGAATTTCGAGCCTGACTGTCCTCACGGATTTTGTCAATAATTCTGGAATCCGATTTGGAATTTGATCTTTTTTAACGCGTTGGCCGAATTGAAGTTTCCAATTCTCGGTTCGTTGCGAGAAAATTTTAACGTTGAGGGCACCATTTTGAAGGAAACGAAACGCAGCGACCGAGAAAGGAGATTTTCACGGCTTCAACGCCGGTCGCTCGTTGACTGGTGCACAACTCGTCGTATTGGACGTGGACGATGATTGAATTTTTCAACGATAAATCCTTCAACATATCGTTTAAAACGAAACTAAATTCCCAATTACCAAGAGTGATTAACTGGGTCTTGACAAGATTGTAAATATACAAACAAGCTGTAAACAATAAAAGCAAACAAATTCCACCGCATCCGTACGAACCAGTAGCCGTCGCCGCGGCCAAGACGAGTTGTCTTTTCTTCCTCGCGTGGGGGCTCCGGCGATTTTTGGGCGGGAAAGAGGCTGCGGCGCAGGTCGTTGCATTCCCGTCGCGCTGCCCGAGGTTCTTCCCGGGGGAGCCGCGGAGGAGTCGACGCTTTGGATCGGCGCCTGCCGGGACCAAATGCCGAACGTTTATCGTAAACGTCAGTCATCGAAATCAATCAGACGAACCCCGGAGGAAGCTGGATGTAAAAAAGCATCGGATGAAAGAGTGGTGCAGAGTGGGTGTTGTAAAAAGGAAAGTTTCCAAACAGACTTTTTCGGCAGACGTGGGCGATCCCGCTGCCGGGCTTCCCGACTTTCATCGTGCTTTCCGCATCGCGGTCCCCGGTTTTCCGTCCGTTTCGATCGAAGGAGACCTCCGCGAGGCACGTATCACGGTAGTCGGAACGCAAATGGAGAAAGCAAACAAAGGTACATTTACCGGCAACCGACCGAAAAGAGTAAATAAGAGGGTCTGCGGAGCCAAATATTATCATGTTTTTAAATATTAAATATTTTACATATTAAATAATGTCGCAAGAAGCAAACGGATCGGAAAAGTCAGCGAAAAAACGCTTTCCCGCGGCTCGTTTCGGGAGCCACGCAACTGTTAGCGACCTCCGAGGGACCTTTGATGATTCGTCGGATGGACGTCGAACGGGTCCCTTTACGAGCGACAGCGTTCGCCTTTTGAAACGGGCATCGGCCGATTTTCTTGCGTTCGTCACCGTTCGTTGCTGACCGAAAGGAAATTCGTACGCTTCACGAGGAGGAACATTCGAAAAAACCCCGGAGTTGCTCTGCAGCTTGGCAAAAAGGAATTTCGGTTTCTCGCCCCGCTGCGGGCTCCGGGCGGGCATAAATTTCTGGCCCCGAAACGACGCATTTCAAAAGCTTTTGACGCGAAGAAAAATATTTCGTCAAAATGCAAATGGACACCGTAATGCGGCCATTAACAACGAGTTTAATGCCTGGCTGAAAAAAGGTGCGTTGGTTGTCGCTGCATTATTTCACGCTTTGCCGCGATGTAAATCACGATTAATGCCCTTTCCGCCCTCGCGACCGGTGCGGCCGTGCGGCCGCGGCATGGAAGTGTCCCACAACTCGGATGGGTTTCCTTTTTTCGGCTTGGCGCATCGAACGCTTAAGAGGAAACCGGAAGGGCGAGAGCTGTCGGTGGCACGCGAGAGGCTCGGAAGGGACCGGATGCATTTCGGAGGAGAAATATTTAGGGAGTTCCGAAATGAATTAGACGATTCGGGGGTAAAGATTTAAATGGTCGTCTCGGAGAAGATTAACAGGGGCACTTAGCGGCCGACTGCACAATGGCTGTTTTCATCCCCATTTTTTTCTAAAGCCCCAACCCCCGGCGATCCCTAATTCCGACACATGAAAAATGAAAGCTTTTCGCTCCCGTCTCTGTTTCACTCAATATGTTCCAGCGCGGATTCTAGAGACGAGTTTTCTTCGCTTTCCGGAATGCGCTTCCGCTCCTGCGGGACGCCTGGAGTTGAAGCTCCTCGCTTTTCCAACGCCCGGGAATCGCGTGTGCGTTTCGCAAAGCCGTCGGGCGTCCGAAAACGTGCGGACGACGGCCGCTGCCGCTTTCGGGTGGCGCAGCACTGCGAGGAAGGCGGCGTTAAGTAACGGATGGCGGAGGGAGGAAATACAGGCGAAAGCTCTTCCTCGGCGGAAGCTCGCCCCAATTTCGAGCAAATGGAAATCATTAAATCCGCACCTTCCTTAACGGATCCGTGAAAGATTGTGATTGAAATCTTCGTGAATTGAATACGAAAATAAAAATGGAGAAAACTTGAAACTTCGCCGCTAAAATATTTATATATGTATATATATATATTTTTCTTTTTTTTTTAATTTTAATGTCCGCTCTTCTTTTGCGCGGGAAAGAGGTCGAGGGCGTTTTCCGTTGACGGCCACAGCCGCGTAAATCCGGGACCGGCGACGTTATAAATAATAAATCCATCGCATGAGTATTTATGGCTCCATTTATCAGGTTATTGAACTGCGGGAAGAGGGAAGGTCGAAAAGGTGGTGGAAAGTGACCGGAAGGAGGGGGTTGAAAGGAACGTTTTAGCACAGCCCCGGTAAAAAAGGCTAACGTTGAAAAATAAAAAAATTCCAGATCCAGCGCCAGTTTTTTCCTCTCTCGCTGTGTGATTTTCGGACATTTCTGCAAGGGAAAATACTTTTTTAGTTGTACGCGTCAATGCAGGGAGTTAATAAAAACCTTTTTTTTATAACATCAACTGGGATTTCGTCCGCCGAAGGGTTGTTTCTCCTTCCCCATTTTCGAATGCCGGTGATGAATCCCGGGCGTTATGCGCCATCAGATTTTCATCGTTTCGGATGGGAGCAAGACAATGCGACAGTTCTCTTCCCAGGCACCGAACGGTTTTCGTGTCTTGAAGGTAAATCACGAGATTTGATGAGAGTGAATCTCTCCCTCCGCCCCCCCGACCCGGAGGGATGAAAATTGCGAACACACACACACACACACACACACACACAAACACACACACGTTACTCTCCTTTCCTGCATTCATAATCGGCTCCGGGCGAAAGATTAAATAAAATTATAAAAAGGAACTAAATTGTGGGAATTTCATTGTTGGAAATTGGTTCTTGTAAGTTGCCGTTATCAAAGCCTGCTGTTGCCACTGTCGCTGCCGTGCGTTTCTTCCCCCACAGCGAGAATCCCTGCCAATTAATCCCGCCATTTGAAATGCAAATTTTTTTTCGCGTTTGATCGCGATTTTTAACAATTTTTTTCTCTGCAAATACTCTCGTCGCGTTTCCAAGGGAAAAAAGCAAATTTTTTCCCTCTCTCAGAGACGCTCCCGAAAAAGAAAATGTTCCCTTTTCAAAGGCAGCGGTGCAACAATCTCCGAAGAAAGGAAGCGCTGGCGGAATGGAAGGAAAAATGTAATTTGGAGAAAGGGAATGGAAAATTCTTTTTTTTTTTTTTTGCTACTAAGTTTTTGTCTTCCCTTTGAAATGAAATACAGATCATGGGTATCGCGACGGGGGCTTGCGAATGGAGGAAGGATGAAAGGACAGCGTTTTGCTGCTGCCGTGGGTCGGGGATCTATCGGGGGAGTAAAAGAGACGAAAATTAAATTTTTCTCCGGAGGTTCCCGACAACGACAATGGCAGAAAAGCAGCATAATTTCCACAACTTACCCACGGCGGGGAGTTCCGATGCTTTTTATTTTGCAGTCCGATCGGGGCGGCGATGCACGGGAAAAAGGAAAGGAGAAGATGGAAAGGAAGGAAAAAGGAAGCGTCCCCCCGCGCCGTCAACTCCGGTGGCTGCATCCTCCCTTTTTCCTTTTAGAGCGGGAAGATTTTCCAGAAGCCGCCCGTGTGAATTCTCGACCGGGAAATCAGAGCGAAGAGGAAAATTTTTCCTGCCCAGGAAAAAAAGAAAATTGCATTCCGAATTTTTCGGCGTCCCAGGGGAGGAAGGAGACACCTCCCGCTCATTTAGGTTAAAAATTGCTTCGCATTTGCACGCTCCGCGTCCTCCGGTAAGCGAATCCGGGTTCGATTTTCTTTTCGGCGGCGGTTTAATTTTATCCATTTCCGTCGTCGCGGAAAGACGCGAAGATGTCGGGGAAGGTCCCCTCCGGTCCCGGTGCTCGAAACGGGCTCGAATCTTGGGTTGCGATCCCGTAGAAAATGCCTCTGATGGAGTAGTCGCCAGAAGGTGCTACAGTGGTCGTCGTCGAGATGTTAAAAATGTTTGTGTAGAGGTGGAAACCACTCCAGGGAGTGATCTGATTGAGGTGACGCACAAAATAATGCGGTCTTCGAAGAGCGGAATAATAGTTTTCGTTATTATTATTATTATTATTATATAGCGGAGCGAAGGCGGTTGACAGGTCCGTTTTCTGATAGTCAGCAATTGACGTTATAAATGTATTAAATCATTTGGAGATGAAAGATAGCGGACGAGAGGGAAAAAGGCCGCCGAGCGGACTTGGACGAGATCGAAGGCTGCGATATTTTCCACGTTGGAGGAGGGAACAAAGCCTTTTTCAATTTGTACGGAAATATTGAGTGATTTGCAACATAAATATCCTTCTCCCAAATCGGACATGTTAATCAGTCGATGTCATCTCGGAGGTGCTGCCTTGGGGTAGGTGCTCGGCAGCGGTTGAAAGAGGAAAAAAAAACGAAGAAAAAAAAGGAAAATTCTTTTGGCCTTCCCCGTCCGATCGTTTTACGCTTAGTCATGGACAACAAAGAGCCGGAATCTACCGAAGTGCATGCCGTTTCGGCTCTTCGCTTCTTCCGATCCAAGTCCGCTTTCTGCCGCCACGAAGGAGTCGCGGCAACCTCCCCGTCTCGGACGGGAATTATCTCCGAATCCCGGAAAAGTTTTCCGGGAGGCGCGTCTCTTCGGGAGCAGGCATCCGGCAAAAATATTTTCGGAAAGCTCCATCGCACCGGGATTCGGGGGAGGGACGAGACTCCCTCGCCTCAGAAGTTTAGTTTTTTTTTTCTATTCCCTTTTCCTCTCTCCTGCGGGAGGAAGGTCGGGGAAAAGCGAAGGCGAACCGGAGAAAGCTTCACACATCCATTGAAAAAAGAACCGGAGGAAGAACTCATTGTTTGTAGGAGAAGGAAACCCCGTTTTCATCGTTCCGAAATGTCGAAGCATATAATGTATATGGAGGAAAAGCTTGGAGGAAAAGCGAGAAAAGGGAACCGGAGAAAAACGTAAAATATTCTTCGGTATCGCATATAAAGCAGTCGGAGGAGTTTTCATTTTAGGCAGAGCAAATATTCCCCGGCGAGGAACGCCCTTAGATGACGGGGGAAGGGAAGGTGGGGTGAGGCCTCCGAAGGGTTCTTCTTACGGTGAAAGGCTAATGGATGTTATGAAACGAAATAGGTTTTCATGGTGTGAGTTTCTTCCTCATGAATGGATCAAAATTTTATTTAAAATCGAATATCAAGTTTCTTACTTTGCGAAAATCTTTCTTCATTATTCACCTCTCTCGGGGGCTCGATGCAGTTAAAAGAAAAAGAGGAAAGAAGGCCCCGGGGGTAGGGTCACGGGGACATGGCCCCCGGAACCGAGGAAAAACTCTGACGCGCAAATTATTCGTCGGCGCGATTTCCGTATCCGGGGGATGATTCGGCTGACGTCGCCCGCGTTTTCTGCATTACGAAGTCGCGTTACTCGCCCCCCAGAACCCTCGCCCCTCGGCACTTCCTATCCCGGCGCTGTCGAAATCCAAATTTCTGCGTTTTCCGTACGTGCGGATTAACACCCCGAGCAATTGAAGTTACAAGCGAGATCGCTTAACGACACCGCACGCAGTTGCCTTACGTTAAAATCGGTTTTTCTTATGCATTTTAAAGCGGATCGAAATCAACGCGGTCCGCGTAAATGTAAATAATAAATTTATTCCTTACAGATATTTATATGTTGCGACCTTAGTTGTAAATGGTTTTGAACATATGTGAACTTATTTACTCCTTCATATATGTTTATGTACATGTCATTTTGTGCGGGTGCTGTTAATATTTTACATTATATGTGTACAAAATTAAATTTTTTTTCCCATTCCTCCGACGGGATATACTTGTGCTGCGTACGTGACAGAAACGTATAAAACGACACGAAGATCGCACTGCAAATAGCTGTACATATCATTATAATGTTGCTTTGTTACCCGACTTGAAACCGGAAGTTTGTGTGTTGCACCCTGTCGGTTCGTTTAAAAATTGTTGACGTAGGTTTGGGGTGCTCCAGGCGGAGGGGGCGCAGAGAACGTGGTTTAAGGCCCATTACGGCGGGATGCAGAACGCTTTCGCGAAGGGCGATTCGGAAGTTTTTTCCCGCGGGAGCCTCTCCTTTCTCATCCCCCCGGATTTTAAACCTAAATAAGTGAAAGGAAAGGGGAGGAAAAGTAGGGAATATGAGCCATATGCGTGACGATGAGATTGGAGAAACAAAATACAGCCGGGGCTCCTCGAACTGCCATTCAAGTCATTTGCGACGGGTCCATTTGGGCCCAGTGAATTCTTCAGGTTCATTGGTTCCAATACAATTTATTTGCTCCGACTTTTTATTTCCGTTTTATTTTTTTACACCGATAAATCCGTCGCACGGAAATTATTCATTTCTTCCGCTCAGCCACTCCGGGAGAATGCTTCGGGCTTACCCCCGAGGCGGGCGGACGCCTTCCTCCCAAATCGTCCGGATCGCGGCTTCCTCCGACGCCGGATTCAACCTCCGGTCTCGCGAGAAAGGCCCCCGATCTCGGGGCTCCGGGACAGGAAACGCCTCAAGAGATGGGACGAAAAATTCGGGAGGTCTCCTCCTCCCTTCCCGAGATTCGGGTTATTAAGATTACGGAGGGCAAAGGGAGAACGAAAGAGAAAAATTCCGGATTAAAAAGATGTACACGATAAAGAATAATCCTTTAAATCAATGAGGATTTGCGCATCTACTTTTTTTCAACCGTAGTCTCTCGATCATCACTTAAAAAGATTTCCCAGATGGATTCCGTTCGATTTGTCTTCAGATTAATGGCTTCGGGGACAGTTTTTCTTTATATATATATATATTGTTTTTTTTTTTTTTGCCCGCTAACAACGTCCCGTTTTAAGGGAAATCGAATGATTTCAACGCCTCCGGGATTGCATTGAAATTTCGCTTCGGGAGGCCGACGTCGCGGTTTTTTCAAGAAGGCGGTGTCCGGAGGGAGGCGAGCGTGACGGCTCGGCCTCCACGTTCGACCGGACCGCGGGACTCTCGCGAAGTATCCCAACCGCGGGCCTTTTCCCGTTTCGTAGAGCGAGCGGAAACGACAGGAAAAAGCGAAGTGATTAAGAGAAAAGGAATCCCAACTTAACCGTAGGAAAATCTTCCGAGAGGGAATGGAGAACTCCCCAAAAACGACTTCTTAAAGATCTCCACGGGTTTTTTTTTTTTTTTCCTTTCTTCTTCTCTCCTCTCGCTGACGTCACGTAATCGTTTCGTGGTTGCAGCCAGCACATTAACAAATGAAAGTGGAAGAGGGCGCCACGCTCGAGCGACTTCCGACTTGCGACCAGTGCGCTCTCCCTTCCGCTCTCTTGTCGCCCTGCGCTGCGCCCGGCGCCGATTTTTCCGGGATGAATTGAAATTCGAAACTTCTTCCTCGGTCGTCGAAAAGTGAAATTTTCTGATCCGGTGGGGCTTCCGCCGGAGGAATTTGCATATTTGGGAGTCTGTCTCGTGCGCAAAACACTCCCCGCGTTTTAAAATGCAGCGAACTGTTGCCGGGTTGTTTAATTAAAATTTCAAGTGGTTCTTTCCCTCGTGCTCCTCCTGCCCGTTCCCCAGGTTGCGGGAACCGCGTTTTTCGCTTGCGAACGCTATCCCGATCGGGCGACGGCGGGTCCTCGGAACTTTAACCGGATGTCGCGAGGACCCGGGGTCTCACGAGAGGAGGAAGCGGGAGCAAATCCCCGAAATATAATCATCCGACGACACTTTTAATCAAAAATATAACAATGATACTAATCCGTAAAGCAAATGATTAGAAGCGAAAAATCCTCCAAGAGTCGGTGAAGCGTTTCATTGGCGTCGTGAATGAGGGAGGGGGAGGGGGGAGAAAAGGACAAGTGGCAGAAGAATAGATCGGCGGAAAGACCGGGAAGGGTCCATTCTGTAGGGTGGAACGGAAAAACCTTTCAACTCGCATATGGTGAAACACGCGTCATTTCCGATTTTCCTTTTATTCAAACAGCATAAGACGTAAAGAAATCATTTCATTTTTATAATTTACAACGGCTTTCGGATCCGCGGACTTGCGCTCTTTGCTTTCAAAAGAAAGAAAAATGCTTCTTTCTCCGTCCCGTTTCCTTCGTCCGCGGCCATTTTTCGCATTTGGAACGAATGCAAATTTATAAAGGAGAAAAAAAAAAAAAAGTGAGAATGTATTCTTGCGATCTATTCGGCGGAGCCTGTGTGTGCGGAACTCTTCGGAGTCCGTGAAACGAGAGGAAAGGGCGAACGCGAACGCACCCACCCCCGGGGGTGTAGGGGCGCATTCCGTGCACTCCTGAAAATTACATCTGTATATTCATGAATCGGTTACGACCCGAAATCAATTGTTCGATTATCGCGAAGGGGAGAGGTCGAGGGAAAAAAAAAATCCCCGCGGAGAAACGACCCTTCGCCGGCACAGGGCACTCCAGGGCCTTCTCCGCGAGGGGGCGGCAAGAAGCTGCCGTCCTCCGGGGTGACTTTTTGCTCGCCCCGCGCCGTTATCGCGGATTTGTTGGCTCAGCCGCCGTCGGGCTTGCACTTCGATAACGCCCAAAATCTCGGCTCTCGAGAGTTTGTTTGGTTTTGCCTGATGCCGGGGCCTCTTTCGCGGGGCGTGGGCTGAAGGGGGCGCGAAACCGAAAACTTTTCCCGTCTCTCCCTCGGCGATGTCCCCGGCGTCCGGGAGTGGCGAACGGGGCAAAGGGTACGCCTCCCCGTCGTTAACCGGAGAAAAACAAGTCCCGGTAAAGCATAATAATAAAATCAAAACCTGATTTTCTTCCATAATCGAATTACTTATAAGCGAAGAGGTCACAGATAAAGGGTGTAAAGTAATCTGTTTATATTGAATCTGCGACTTCATTACGGGGGTTCGCATTTAGCTGAATTGATTTTACAGGGTTGGCTCCGTTGTCGAGGGTCATTAAATCGATTAATGAAATATGACGAACTCGCATGATTCTCGGGGAACCCCGGGCGGGTCCGAGTAAAATCGAATTACTGGGCCCCACTCAATAAGGCCCTTTCTCTACTTTTTGTGTTTTTCCGACATTTAACATCGGAAGTCTCCCGAAATGAAGAAGGCAAAATGTAACGAGATTTAATTTAAATTTAACGGCAGCTGAAAGATTTAAATGCAATTAAGTTGGATACACAAGAAAACTTTTAGGTTATCCCGCGTTTGGGAGGGCGAAATGCATCTTAAGTGATTTTTTTTTTCCTTTTCTTTTTTTTTTTTTTTTTTTTTCCGAGGGCGGCCGTCTCGTGACACGACTTATCATAATGTTCGCGCGCGAAAGGAGCACGCGGGAAAGGAAACGGGGAGAGGGCGCCGAAGAAGCGAAGCCCTTACACATGTATCCCGCGGAGGGATGGGGACGCGAAACGAAGGAAGAGCCCGGCGCCTTTGAAAATATAACCGGGATATCCGGGACATAAAGAAAACGCGACGATGCCGGAACCGACCGCCAAGCTGATGGCTTCCTCCTCCGCAGATGAAAAGTGTAAAAAGAAAAAAAAAAAAAATTCCATCTCGCTCCACGATCGGGGAACGTGGCTTGCGATGAGTGTCGGGAAAGTGCGCATCGATGGGCATCGGGTTTTTCGGACGTTTGGGGGAGCTGCGGAAATTTTGAAAATTTTCCCTCATCAGACGGAGAGAGAGAGAGGGGAAAAATTCATAACGTGATTAAAGTTCCTACGCCGCCGTTTCCATTGTTAAACTTTTCGGATGCCTCCCAAAATAATCTTCGGTAAAACTCTCGGAGCGGAACTTTCGCGAAGAATTTTCATTAAGTTGCAGATCCAAACTTGGCGGAATAAAAAAAAAAAGAAAAAAAATAAGGGAAAATGGGAAAAAGAAGAAATTTACTCGCCCGAACTGGAGGAAAAATAAAAATGAAATTTAAGAGTTTAAAAGAGAAACTGCGTGTTAACCGGATGCAATTTTCCATGTTTGAGATCCGCTCCGAATAAGGGGAGTTTCGGCAGCGAATCCGAGAAGAGTTTTCGGGCACTTTCGCCCCGGTGCGGTCTCCGGAAATGGAGAGGAATAACGTCGGGGCAGCAGAAGCGAAAAAAGTCGACTTGCCGCCCGGGATGCACCGAATGCGGATATCTGAGGACTCAATTACGAAATCCGTATATTAATATTATTTCAGTCATCCTCCGCTCTTTTATATGCACCGAGCATTTAATCAAAGAGTAAGTGGGCTGCCTTGGGCGAAGCCTTTGACACTCTTTTGCGAGAATCCTCCCATCTAACCCTTTTTTAATGATTCTATTAAGCAGAAACTGCGCCGCCCCATCATCTGCTTCAAATTACTCCGAGCCCTTAAACTCCGGGCTTTCTGAACGTACTTTAAGCTGAAAATTAAATTGACGTTCTTTCATCGTTCTCGAGCTCCCGCCCCGTCTCCTGCTTTTTCCATTGTCGCGGCAAACATTTTTCCGGCGGGGCTTAACTGCGACAGCAATCCCGGAGAACGGAGATATCCCAATTCCGGTCATTTACCATTCGGCGATACATTACCTTCATATGTCACGGTTCTGGTTTCTGTCGTAAATCATTAAGGGATATATTTGGTTACTCTTTATCGAGCTGCTCCTTTATTTTTTTTTTTTTGTTTGACAAAGGGAAGGTTTCCATGCTTCACCCTTTGGAGAAAATATCCCCGACATGGACGATAGCGGGATAATTTTTGAAATCCCTCCGGGATATCTTCGAGGTATCGTGTTTCATATCGTTTTACTCGGGAGGTTTCGCGATTCCGGGGGTGGGAGGGCACTTTATAAGTCTAGGTTTGCCGCTGCTGGCAGATTGCAAATCCCAAGAGAGCATGCCGAAGATTGGGAGCAGACAAGCCGACGGCAGTTTTTCCGGTCACTTAGCGCCGGGCTCGGATCGAAGCTGTGCTTTATCCGACGACCGGCGAGCATTGTCAAAGCGGCGATTCCGGTTTTTCTCGGTGCCCCCGAGAATGTCAAAAATTTCCCTCTCCGCACTTTCCGCGATCGACGACCTCTTTCAAACCCTTTTTCCTTATTCCCTCCTTCGACACTTCCGGAGTAACAGAGTCAAATTGAGTTAATCTCTAAGCTAATTTACCCCTTTCTCGCAGACTAATTTACTTCCTCGGCTCTCTGGCAATCCTGAAACGGATCTTCCGAAGACGTATTTTCCCTTAAAACCCCGTTCCGTTCGGGTCCGTCACTTCATAAACCAACTTCGACGGAGCCTTAGGCGCGGATCGAGGAAGGTCTCGGCGTCTAGGTGCATTTCGATCAAGTGTATATTTGCCGTTTGCGATGCATTTAACCGAACGCGTTAAGGCTGCTTTCGAACGCGCCAAAGGATGCGGTGCGAATCATTTTGACGATTGAAACCCCTATAAGTACATTCATGTGTAAAATCTGAGATTTACGTGTTTGAACGAGTTTATGTATAAATTTCAAGCATCTTATTCGTAATATAACGTATCCCGAAAATCTATTTACACGGCCACTTTGAAACTTTCTCGAATAATAATTCAATTTCATCCCTCAGTTATTAAAATTATATTGAAAATGAAAAAACATTATGAAATGCGAACAGAGGAGATCGTCTCTCCAGTCGAATTGTATTGAATGAACATCAATATGTATCACGGGATACGTGACCAAAAGGAGAAATCTCTTTAATTGGAAATTTATAAATGTAACGGAAAATTATTTTCTTATTGTTTTGTGATAAAAGAGGATTCGGATCCGGGAGAGGAGATGCGTTTAAAAAGTAAGTAAAAAGACGTGGAGTAAGAAAATTTCCAGCCGGTTTTTTTTTTTTTTTTTCTTATTTAACATATTCAAAACGAGCCTTAAGCGCCAAAAGTTTTCCGAAACTTTCCGAAAATAGTTTAAGGATTTTGGTATGGTTAGAATCACGCATTATTCGCAGGCATCCCCGAAACGCAGATTAACAGAAGGAGACAGCGAATGTCACTTACCGCGTCCGGCTCCGGCGATTTGGTGCCCAAATTACGGACGGAGATAATACAGATTAAATAAAAAGTGGACGTTTTCAGGTCTTATTCCCGGCGGTTCTTAATGGCAGAGTGATTTGCTTATAATTCAAATCTCTTAAGCCGCGATATCTCCATCAAAATTGATTTCTGGGATAAGGGCAAAGCTTGGGAAAAAATATGAGGATATATCACGGTCGAAGCCGGGGCAAAAGAGGAGAAGGAAGAAAAAAAAACGACGGAAGAGTGGAGGAAAAAGAAAAACAAACGGAAAAATAAGAGATGGTAGTTAAATCCCAGCCCTTACCTCAGGGGCTGCTGCACCATCCCCCAGGGGCCAAGCCGAAGGGTTCAACATTAAGTACTACAGCAGCGTGCTAATCTCTAACCGACATTCTCGAATTCATTGCGGAGCTTTCCACGACCGAGGAGTCTTCTCTCCCATCTTTAATGCCTAATCCCTCGCTCGAGGCTTGGACACACTTCATTTAACGAAGGAGAAAAAAAAGGAAAAGCTGCCTTTCGGTCTCCCCGGCCGAAACCTTCGCCGTTTAAAACGGTTTTTCACGTAATGGAAGACTCGCGTTGGGAACGTGATTTACGATGCCCGAAAAACTGGGTTTCCCGGGCGAAATTTGCATTTTAAAATCTTCCCCGTTTGCCGTCTCACGCGCCGTCCGAACTCTCGGAGCCCGACTTCGGAGGAGAAAAGGAAGGAAGCTCCGCGCTCCAGACACAAAAAAAAAAAAACCTCCAACGCTTCTAAACTGTGCGAAAAATCGCCGAAAAACCTCATGGAGACGCCGCATGTCCACGCACGAAAAATCAATACGCAATCAGATCGCTAATAGCGAAACGTTTCCGTTTCTTTTTCCATCTTTTCCCTTACGGAAAATCAACCAAAAACCGCGTGCTCTGCGACGGTCCGAATAATAAATAAATGAATAAATTAATGTGCCCGCTCGGATCACATGCTCTGAGGCCGCTGATCCCGAGCGGCGCGTCCCGCAACGGGATGCCTCTTCCTTTTCGGAACCGAAATGCCGGGGATACGGCGAAACGGCGTCGCTCGAAATTTCCGTCGCCATTTTGCAAAGGAGGGTTCAACCGGGCAGACGGCGAAGGGAAGAAAGTCCCGCGCCATTCGCACCGTTGCACTCTCGAAAAGAAAATAATTTTAACGTTATCGACGCGCGCACCGCACACGAATGCGATCGGCAGATCGGTCGCTCGCTATGCCCGCATGAGAGGAAAATTTCTTTCTTTTTCGGAATCAGCGGGTCGCCAGGTAATTTTCCGGCGCTTTACTTCGTTCGCGAGTCCCCGCGCGGCCGCCGAATTTCCGGGACGAGAGCCGCGGAAAATTCGAGGCTCACCGCGGGACACGGACCGAAACGCGCCGCGGGTGAGTTTTCCGCGTCCGCCCTCGAAAACCACGAGGAATCGCCCGGCAGTGCGCGGAGATTACCCTCGAATGTTGTACACCCCTCGACACATGAAAATAATACCCTGCTAAAAGCATATCTGTGTATCCAAATAAATGGAGTCTTGTAGTATCAAGAGAAAGAATATTTCCTAACAATCTCAAAATCCGTGTTTAGTTAAAAAAATTTCCCGAAAAAAAAAAAAAAATTTTTTTTTTCTTCCGCGGCGCTTACTTGGTGGGCGAGCGGGGGGTTGATGCCGTGCCCCGGGGGTTAATCGTGGTGAACGGAAGCCAAAGAATTCGCTTCCTCGGATGCAAAGAAACGAATCCGAGATTCCGAGCGAGCGCTTCCCCGTTTGCCGCTCTCGAAGGGTTGAAAAGGGGAGGCAGAGCCCAAAAATTCCCATTTTCTACGTACAAAATGGTGCGCAGCCGTTTTTCTTTTGCGGGCGTGAAAAGCGTGAAGGGGTGGAGCGGGGGCACAGTTTGTCGTCGTTTCTCTTTCCGCCTGCCGCCCCCTACCCTCCAACTTCGGGAACTGACCCTGGGTTTATTGCGGTCACGCGAGAAGAGATTTGCCGCAGCAACGTGGGGAGTCCGACGACTTTTGCCGCATTTTCCCGTCTCCGGCAATAAAAATCCCGGACGGTTCGCAATTTGCGTTACGCTCCCTCATCACGAGATATTTCCGGTTCGGGCGGTGAATCTTTTCTTCGCCGGGAAGATTTCGCCGTTTGCCGTCACGCGATTCCGGGGAGGGGGCGAGAAAACACCCGAAATTGATTTGCCGCACACGGGGAAAGGCGGGCCGACTTCGAAGCCGCAGCATCTTAAGGTCGGACGCTCCGCATTCCGGAGGACGTCGCGCTAGGGTTGCGGCGAAGCGCTCTCCCACTCCCGGTCGTATCGTCATCATTAACGGTCGGACGGGTCCTCGTCAATCCAGACATCCCAGACTTGAATGTTTCGTGTCTCCAGATAAAATCTGGCCACCATTCCATTCGGCGCCTCCGCCGGGGGATATGGAAAAGATTCCACATCGCCGATTATGGAAGTCAACTCTGGCAGACAATGCTCCGGTGCTTCGCGTCCGACGCCTTCCAGCGCGGTTCCGTCGACGCGGTGCTCATCCTTTCACGCTGCGAGGAGATCGAATATGGAAATTGGCACTTCTGGGCGTAAGATTCGTTCGAGGGCTACCGAGTCGATAGTCCTTAAATGGCCAATACATTAATGCACGTAGCTTAACGACCATTAGATCTTCAGCCCGCCTCTTTCTGCCATTCTCTTCAATTCCTGTAATTATTTACCATGACCGTTGGTTATTGTGCGCGCAATTGCTCGAGAAAGCCTCCTCAAGTAGGCACGATAAGAAAAGAAAACATCTCGGAGAATGCCCGGGAGGAAGCAGAAGGAAATTTATTTTCGATTCGAAAGACGTCGCTTGGAGAGGTTCGAGGCAGATAAAGGAAAGTACTTGCCGGTATCTGGGTGATTTATACGGGACTTTCTAGACGAGAGCAATTGAGACGGCGCCTCCGCTATCCCAGCGCAGTCCCCGTCAGATGAATGAATTGAATTTCGGATCCGCTCCTCGAATCTGTTTCTTTTTCCACCCTTTGCCGTTTTTCTTCGCCTTCTTCCTCCGCGGCCGCGGAGGCGAGGATTGGCCGCCGGGGGGTTGCCTTTCGAAGCCATCCCGACCGTCCGGCGGATGGAACCCCGCCGCGGGATTTCCAGCGAAATCGCACAGCGAAGTTTTGTCAATTTCCGGTCACTGCGAGAGGCCACCGTCCATTCGGCGGCCGCCTTCGATTTCCGGCGCTTTCGACGGCGAAATCTTCCCTCCTTCCGTCCCACGGACCCGAATGGCAAGCCGGGAGGAAGGGAAATTTTCGGACGGTTTTTCAAGCTCTTGTGATTTATTGGAAGCGGCTGCGCGTCCTTTTGTTAATTGTCCAGGGGGTGGCGTGGCCCTCCGGGTCTTCGGACGTTTCCGTTACGTGTTCCGACGACGCGGGCTCCGGTCAGAAGCCGATCCGACGACGCTGGTCGGAAGCGGGGATATTGCGCTTCGGCGAAAAGCGAAGGAAAATTTTCTTTCCTTTTTCCCGACACGAATTTTCCCTTAGGTTAATAGTTTCGCTTCTGAGCAAGGAATCTGATTGGGATTCTCCTCCGGTTTCTCGGGCAATGATCCATGTCCGATATGCCGAAGTCCTTTTTCCTCTCCCTCTCGCCAGTCGAAATTCACCCAAAGCTTTCGTTTCCCGACAATATAAAAAAAAAAAAAAAAAATAACCCTCAATTCACGTACGCCCGCAGCGAGATGGGCCTCGGCAGAGGATTTGCGCCTCCGTACCTGGCTCCTTCGCGGGTCGAAGAGCGAGGAAGACCAAAGAAAAAAAAAAAAATCGAAAACTTGCTTCCTCTGTAATATTCGCGGAGCTGCAGCAATTTTTGTTTTTTGTCACCCCAAGAGGATATTTTGGAAGTGGGAGCCCTGCGATGCCGTCGAACGTGAAATCGAAAAATCGGAAGCCGAGTCGCTTTCGTCCGATGCGAAAAATTCCGCAGAGCGAGAGAGCTTTCTCGGGGCATTTTTCTTTCGGGATTCTTTTGCCCCGACGCTAACCGGAAAAACAAGATTTTCCTCTTCCTTTCGCGTAGTTGCGGTTTGAGATTTGTTTCGGCGTGGGAGTCACACCGCAGGATGCCTCGCAGCTCCCGTCAGTCAGAAATATGAATTTTGTCCGTCAATCGGAAGAATTTGAACCGTTCGAGAAAGGCGTCCGTTTATTTTGAAAACATGCACGACCCCGAGGGCGGGGGTGTGTGCGTGTGTGTGTGTGTGTGTGCGTGTGTGTGTGTTGGGAGACTTGATGTGAGCAAACAGAGCTTCTGCATTCTCGAAGGAGTCTCTAAAAATGTGGGTGTAACACGATACTTTTTCACGTCGACCCCTAAAAGATCGAAGCTCAAAGAGTTTAGTCAAAATATCGAAGGAGTTTTAATATTTTAAGTTGCCGCGCCTGTTGCTACAGACGCCCCCGCCGCGGCGAAGACAAGACCGAAATTCAACCTCCCGGCAAGTTTCACGTTTCGAGCCATCAAGAAATGCGGAGGCTGTGTAAATAAGCCCTACTTTTAAAACCCCCGAAACTCAAATTTCTTCCCTTTAGATCTCAATCGGACGGACGCCCCTTAACCGGCATCGACGCGGCGGATCTTAAGGCTTTATCCTCCGATAAAATTCCAGCAAGAAGGTTCATCCGGGAAAGACGGGAAAGGGAAAAATAACGGGGGGCAACGCAGGAAGCCCCGTTTTCGTCGTTGCTACCCCTTCGGGGGTACCGTTCGTTGCATGCACCGGATGGCTCCCGTCAAGTTCCGTCAACGTCTCTCGCGTTTGCCCGGGAATCGGGACATTTTTCTCCTTCTTTTCACTTTCTAGCGCCCCGACTCGAAAAGGATTTCGAATCAGCCATCGGGAGCGATCCCCGAAACGAGCCTCGAATGAATTTTCGCATTTTGAACAAGCTTAAAAGCGTTGAATTTGTCAATATGTTAAAAGTAAGAAATCCTCCAGAACCGAAAGCAATTTGTCAGTGCCACGGGCACGTGCCCGCCACGAGGGGGCTCAATTTCTGATGCCCCACGGGTGCCATCTCCTCTCATGGTACTTGCGGCTTACACCTAAAAATTATTACTCAATTTTTCCCCATCCTTTGTTCCTTTTGTTATTTTGATTCCCGTCTTGCGTTGCAGGCTTCGTGCGACGGGCGGGGGTAACGTGGGAGGATTGCGATTTTTTTCTCCCTCCCCGATTTAGGGGTGTCTCATTGTTTTGGTTTCATTAGCATCATTGTGCGATTCCTTTCCCGCTTCTGTTTTCATAATAAACATTCGGGCTCCGGCAATAAATAAAACAAATCGAAATCCCAATTCTTTTTTTTTTTTTTTTTTTTTTTTTCTTTTTTCGAATGGAAACGAAAAGCCGCTCCAGGAGGAGGTGAACGACGGGAAGGCAGGCGGATTCAGGATTCCGCAGGAACGTTCGATCCTTCGGGATGGGGAATCCGTCCGCTTGCCCCCGATGAAGACGCTGACGGATCGGAGCTTGTGAGCTGTGCCGCGCGGTTATTGGTCGCCTGCCCGTTCGCGTGCTGGGAAATTTCCTGTTTTTGCCGGCGACCGAAAAATGCGCTCTTGAAGTGTTGCTGAAACCTTGCGCCCCACTTGCGCCTGGCTGTGAAAATATTATTAGACGCCTACGTAGTGACCATCCTCGTGTTTAAATCTCGCCTTCGGTTAATATTCATTTCATCCAGTGGCAAAAGTTTCATATTTATAAAGAAAACAAGAACATCGAAACCGATTTACACAATATACGAGCGGATTTTCCCATTCTTCCATCTCTTTCTTTATGAATATTCCAACGCGTATGACTTTTATTGGTTAAAACACACGTCGACTGATAATAAATAATTTTTTTTTTAATGAGTTTAGAAAGAAGCAGATGCAAAAATGTTACAGGCAGTTGGATAAGATTCAACTGCCTTAAAAACCGAGGAGAACACGATGAAAACGGAATTGTTTATTTATATATATATATATATATATATATGTTTATATCACTTAATAGGAAACAAAAAATTAATACATTCACATTTTCATAGCATGTTTAATGCACAATACATTTTCATTAATAATTTAATTGTATTCTTTTCGTGAGCGGGACAAAGCAGAGGAAAACATTTTGTTTGAGATTTTTGAATTTGAATATCCCATTTTCATCGGAAATACGTTCGTCAGCGAGATGTCGAAGTTATGATTTACGTTTTCCAACATTGTTTTTACGTATAAATTACATGCCGAAATCTTTGCATTTCACATTTGATAAAGTCCTTATCGAATCATATCGTTTATAGATATATAGGTCTGTATCTGTGTATGTATATATAACTTTCTGTAGAATAATTGAGTGACTAAGTGCATTTAAAACATAGATAAGTGAGAGGTTTACATATCACTCGAACATATTGATATAAAGTTCTCCGTTCGATATCTTTGAGTATCAAATGCGCCTGTCTTCCATATGCGATTATTAAGCCGCGAATGTGGATGTTACGTAAGCGAAAAATTCAAAATATATACTATAATATGATGCATTCGTAGGTTGCATCGTTTTCCGTCGGTATTTTGACTTAGTTTACGCGATACAAAACTGCAGCCTTTTTGGTTTGAATGCGCCGTCAGCGGCCACGACCACAGCGTCCGTGCGTGCGTGCGCACGCACCGTAAAGGTTTCCTTTCGGTGTCGGCAATCGAACGAAGGGGGATCTACGGTTTACGATCACGACCGCGCGCTTTTGGGCGACCTTTTCGGGAGCCGCCGCGCGCCGCAATGAAAAGCCAGAAAAATAGACGGCATGCCGCTGATATATCGGTTGAATTAACAGATCGGAAGTGAAAGGAATTAATCACACATGTCGGTAATGGCTGCGATGACTTCCGCCACCGGAAGTGAAAATAATTTCCTCTCCCCTCGGTGCGGACGGTTTTTACCGTGAACGCCGGGAACTTTCCGACACTAAAAGCAATCTATTCATGATTTTTACGCGTAATGAAATAAGCCACCCGCGCCCCGAGCCCGGAAAGTTTTTCATCCCCCGTCTTCGAACGATCCTTCAGCCCCCGGAACCTTTTTTAAAATTTCAAACGGGAGGGAAACAGAAAGAGGAAGGCCCCCGATCGATGGGACGAGCGAGAAAAAAACTGCGAATTTCGGACTCCGCGGCCTTTTCCGCGGCGGCCTCAAAACGCCTCCCCCGAAAGCGATCAATCATATTTCGCCTCGATCCTTCGGCGGATCTCGTGGGGGTGGCAAAAAGAAACGAATTCTTACCCCCCCGACAGCAAAATCCTCCCTTCCGGATTTTCATTCATTAGCCTTTTTCTTTTTTTTGCCTTCGCAACACGATAATCAACTCGGGTGATTGATCCAGCCTTGAATGACCATATGAGTACGCACCAGGGAGTCATATCCCTTATTTCGCATACTTCACCCTTTACGATATTTGACACACTACACGAAAAATCAATCCGATTAGAAACCCCCAGGAGCTTTGTTTGTGGTCTCACAGCTGTTCATTCGCTGAGGTTAAATCCCGTTCGCCCACTGCGCCCCCCCCCCTCCCCGCCCCGAAATTTTCAGATTTCCGCCAGTTTTTCCTTCTCCGACAGCAATTTCCCGGCTCCCGCTTAAGTCCGCGCCATTAAAACGATTCGCGTTAAGCGAACTGTTCCAGAGGAGAGAGCTCCGGATGGAAAGTGCCGGCTAAAGGAAAACAAGTATAGGATTTCTTCTCTCCGCAGCCGAATGTTCGGCCGTAAGTTTCCGTACACATGTACACTCAGGATGACCTCATAATAGGGTCACTTTATTTAATGCACGAAGAGAGAAACCCGGGGATAAAAACCACAATAACAATAAAGATAAACAATTTCTCCCCTTAGTGTATATAGATTACATACTAATCTGACATGGAAAATTGAAAACCGTATTAACAATTTGACTTTCCATTTGGATAACTAACAAATTTTAGTCATTATCACGAGGATTAGAAGGTTTTAGACGAATTTGGGAAAATATAAATGAAAAGCCGTTTGTTTAGGGGTCCGCAAACTGAAAATCTGCCGCATATTATGGTTTAAAACTGACCTTTTATCCGTAGGTTATTCTCCGCTTTAAATACCGCAATAAACACGGATGCGCCTGCCATAAATCCCAAACCGCGAATTATTGATACGCACATTATTAATTTATTATTAATATTCTGCGAGAAAGAATCGCTCGCGTCCTTAACATTTATCGCAACAGAAATTCGGTCGTTTGAACGGTTCATCATATATATATATATATATATATAATCGTTTTTCCTATCGCACCGAAAGCCCTGAGAATTCCGGCCGCAGAAAAATTATCCATCAAATACCTTTTTAACGTGCCTTTTCGGCAGGCGGCATCCGCGCTCGTGCGCGAGTCCCAGCGCTTTCGGGCAAGATGGGAAAAGATGGCTTCGGCTTCGGCCGGTAACCCGCCCCCGTTCCGACAGGAAAAAAAAATGCAGGAACGTCCCGTTGCGATAGTTCTAAATAATCATTAGTGGGTTTTCAGTGGGAGAGTTGTTTTAAATTGCCCGGACCGTTTGTGAAAATCCCCGAGGGACCCATAACGGGGCTCTTTAAAGATCCAAAGTCATATTTACGGTCACAGTTCTCGTACATTTAAACTTTAGGGTCGGTTCTTCGGGGCCACCGAAAATGTTTTCTCTTTATATTTATAGCGAAATTTGATTAATTACCCGTAAAATGGGGAAAATGCCGAAATAATAACGTTCGAAATTGGTCAATTTCCAGACAAAAAGGCGGCGAGACCGAAATAATTTGCGTTTCGGCACGCGGATATTATACGTGTTCACGTAATATGCATGCACATACATATACGCGTGTGCAGCATCCGGGAGTGTTGCAGGATTCCGCAGAGGCGTTAGATTTTCGGTCCGGTGGATTCTTTTGCCTTTCCCTTTATTTTCTTCAATTTCAATTCGGGGCGAGGGCAAGAAATTAAATTTCGGATTTGGCGATTATTAAACCGTTCCCTCAAGTCCCGGGAGCTAATTTCAAAATGAAAAGGGCGCCATGAATGACAAAAATAAAAAAAAAAAAAAATAAATAAAAAAATTGTCGAAGAACTTTTTAATCAACATCCCAACCGAAGAAAGACAATGACGAAGGACAATGGGTAAGGAATAATGGAAGAGGCGTCGTTGAAAGTAGCAGGAATCCTCGTAAATGAAAGGCTCCTCTAATCGGGGTTGACATGTTTTGTTATTATTCAAATACCGTGGATTACCCTCGTCAGCCAGCAGTCATTGAAGGAGAAATTAATACATAAATCTAATCAATTACTCTTCCGCTGGCGAGCGCGTCGAGGCCCGAAGGCGGAACCTTGGCGGACGCCGGAAGAGCCGCCGGCGGAAAGTCGCGCTCGCTGCCGGCGCGGAAACTTCGGGGCCCCGCAGGGGCGCGTTCTCGCTCGCGGTCGCCGGAGACGGGGGCCCCGTCCGCGCGCTCCGAGAGGCGGGCCTTCCTCGGGGCACGGCCGGAGCTCCCGGAGAGGAGAAAGAGAGAGATTTTTGGTATGAAAAAATTACAAATCAAAGCATAATTTATTAATAGCAATTCTTCTTTGATGAGCTGAAAAAATCAGAGAGAAATCCTCGTTAAAAGTGGGCTCCGCTCTCTGTGCCGGAGTATTTGATAATGAGTCAGTTTATGGGCCCGACTCGAGCTGGTCCACGCTGAATAATTAACGCTAATGGAACCTTCCCATCCCTCTCGATTCCTTCCCTCTAATGCTTACCTCGCCCTCCGCTGCCTGGCACTGCCCTCGGCTTAATTCTCCGCTCGGTCCGCTCTCCACATTGCCGAGGCATCAATCGTCAAAGTCGTCCCCGTTCTCGCGGCGAGACCTTTCTCGGCCGGCAACGGCGTTCGCGCGTCGCTGGGGCACGGCCCCGGGAAACGCGGATTCACGCTTTCCCGGGCGGAATGGAAGCGGGGGGGGGGGTCGAAGGGAAAATTGCCGGTGGATTTCGGGGAAAGCGGCGCAAGGAATCGATCCCGGCCAGGTCGCGGGTGGCGGTAGGGCGGCCGCTGTCGCCGCGGACGCCCGTCCATCGCGTTCGTCCCCTCCCGCCAATGATAAATCAACCCGCCAACTTCAAATTAAAGGTAGCTGGGAAATCCCTCGCTGCTGCTTTTACACGCTTCCGTGCTGCACGGGCGTAACGTGGGGAAATGAGTTAATTTCCCCGTGAAAAAGTCAATCCCACGACTCCCGGGGTGACGAAATCACTAATGATCATCCGTTTCCCATCACGTGAGCTTTTCCCGTTCGTTGAAAAATATTTCCGATTGGATTTACGGGATATTTAATAACCCGCCGAAGGAGCGCTGGAAACGGATGGAAAATCCGTCGCCGAGAGGAAAACCAAAAAAATTTTCCGAGCACCGCATCAAACGAACGGGAACCCGGTACCGGACCAGGCCCCCGCACCCAATGCTGCCGACAAACGAATGTTTTGCCGCTGTCGAGGGAAGTAAAAATTCCATCGGTTTGATGCATTCAAACCGATATTTCCCGTCAGTGTAAATATTTCATTGTACAAGCATCATCCGCGGGCTCCTTTCTTTGTTTTTCCCTTTCCCGCATGCGTAATAACAATAATTTTTTAATCGTTAACGTGCACGTAAATTGCAGTTTACTTTAATAAGTGGATGATTCCGGAGAGCCGAGGGACTTTTCGGTGTCCTCGGGCCGGATGCGCTTTCGGGCATTTCCCGATTTTTCTCTTCCCGCGGGAAACTTGATTCGGATTTTCTTTTTCCCTTTCCCACCCCCTCATCCCTCTGCTCGGACCCGCCGACGTCGCCCGTTCCTCAGCAGTCCGCGCCCGGGGCGACCGGCAAGCGATGCTGCCGCCGTCGTCTGCTGCAGGACTCTGCCCCCGTTCGCCTCGGCAATCGCGTCGAGTGGCATCCGTTTTCGGATCGATGGAAGTGTTTCATCCATTTCCATCGGCATCAGTCATCATTAAATAATAAATGATAATAAAAGGGTACCTTGACGTTCCCTCGTTATCAAGAATAAAAAACAAAATGCAGTTCTCCCCTGGGTCACTTATTCATTATGCTCTGATCCATGTACTTCAATGACTCTGCTTATTTCATTGTAGAGGTAAATTTTAATTCTCCGATTTTTCATTTTTTTTTTTCTCTCTTCTTTAACATCACAGAGGATGAGCTTTTGCCTATGAGATCCCCACCTACCCCCTAATAAGCAGATTGTGTATATATATATATATATGCATTCATGTAGTTGTATCGTCCAATGAAACACCCATTCTAAAGACAAAATTAATCTCTCTGTATGGATTAAAAGTACTCCCCAACATCCAGAACCTTTTCCTGTCCCGAATCGCACACCGTTTTTAATATTTTTCTTTTTTTTTTAATATCAGTAGCAGGCTCGCGCGGCAATGGAAGTTGCAACTTTACATGTAAAAACGACTTAAAATTTCAAATTCCCTTCGACGGTATTTGCCCCCCATCTTCCCGGGCAGTCTTTCGACTTGATCCGAATTTTTCTCCCGAAGTTCGTCCTTTCGATTTCAAATAAAATACTGGTGCCACGTGCCAGCCCGATTCGAATTGCTTGAAAAAGAAAAGCGAATCGCAATCGGACGCGGAAACAGGAGAGTGCGTGCACTCGCGCGTGCGCACACACCCATCTGGCTGCAGGAATTCGGCTGCACAAAGTTGAAGTTTTCCTTAGCTTGGGGGTTCTGAGCGACAGTTGGGCGGTTGGCACTCCTGGAAAATGACATCGATTCAATTCAATAAACGTAATTATTACATTTGTACGATGTCCGTTTCCCATTTTATTTTACAGAGTTAGAATCATCCCTCCCCCACCCCTTACTGTGCACGCTAAAAGAAAACTTTTTTTTGCTTTTTTAACAGAGATCAAAATTGGGGTTGATGGAGGAAGCCCGTCACGGGTCTACGGTGAGACTTGCACGGTTCAGCCCTTTGATTCTGTCCAGGGGAAGACGGTGCCAACACCGAGGTATTATTCTAGAGAGTAAAACAGGTATAAATTAAATAAATAAACGGGGCCGAAGGGAGAGGTTCCTTTCAGCGCAGAAATAAAGGACCGCTGTGGCGGATTCAAAATAAACAACTTCATGATCCAAAGTGTCATTGAAAACAAAAAAACAGTCACCATATGGGACCTCCCAATGTGCTCGACTCTCTCTTGAAAACGTTCGACAATTCTCCCCGGAATGAAAACAAAATATTTATTTCTGGTGCTCATTTTTTTTTCCTCTGCCGGACACTCCACCGCCTTCCAGCTCGAGTGGACTCCAAAAAAAAAAAAAAAAAAAAAGGAAAAATTTAAAAAAAAAAAAAAAAGAAAGACCTTTGCCTTCGTTTTTCCGGTGGAAACGACAAATACGGTGACTGCTCGATTCCGGTTGCTCGTTCCGGGGTGTTATGCCATGATTTGGGTGACTCGCACCCCGGAGAACGGCGGGGAAAGTGAGTTTCCAGCCATCTGCTTCCAGTGATGAGTCGATGGCGTGACTGGAGTACCGACGTCACATCTGACCATTTGGCCTTTTGCGAAGATTATTATTGTTGGAGCAATTAACTTTCCCCGCACCTTGGTTACCTTTCGACTGAGTGTGCCGTACACGTAAATCATGCGCTTCATTTTCCGCCGAAATTCCCGCTCCGAGATGGACGTTTGTTATTAAATGATGATGCCGATTGCTAACCCTCGTCCGCGACAATTCTAACCGGTCGGCAAACCCGAAGGCAGAAGCACTGGAAACGGGAGCCGCGTCGATTTTCCCGCGCATCCGCTTTCCTCATTTTCAGTTCATCAGTTCTCGTTTCCGGTAAGAAAATGTTTCGACTTGCATTTTTTTTTTCTTTTTTTCCACCCAAAACCGCGTTCCGTCGCCGTTCCTCACCAGACGCAGGCATCAGCGTTGGAATGCGTTGCAGGATCCGGTGGCCGAAGCCGTCCCGGGCCCGGGTGTTCGCTTCGGCGCGAGAAGCGCATGCTTTCCACAGGCGGAAAAAGAACGCAGCGCGTGCGATGCCTGACGGAATGGCGGCCTAAGAATCCAACACCTTCGAAACCGAGGAGGCCAATGAAGAGCCGAGAAAGCTGGAGTCGCCGGGATTGACGAGAACCTCCCCGTGGGCCGACCGCGGTTGATGAATGGCTACCCGAGGCCCTCTCCTTCTCGCTCGTTTCCCTCGTTTCCATTATTTAACATCGGTCCTTCGTTATGGTACCGATGCGACCGCAGGTTGGGTCCGCTGTCGGGTCCGCAGCTTTCGAATGAAAAGATTCGTTAACTTTTCCTTTTTTCGTGCTTCCGACGGGAGCGGTCCGCCGGTCTTGCGTGCCGAGGAGATCTTCGTGACTTTCGATTCTTCCCCGCTTGCACTTTCCCGACGGGTTCGCATCGCGCATTCGTCATGGCAACAAAAAGCGAAGTTTTTTGCCGGCCCAACGGGCGACGTTTCGAGTTTTGAAAAGCCTCGAAACTTTCCCGGCCAACGGCGTTAATTCGTCCGGCGACCCAAAAGCAGAACGCGGGGCGACCATCGGCCGACACTTTTCAACCGAAACTCCTCTCCGCGCGCGGGGCAGAGTTCTGCCGTGGCGAGCGGGGGAAAAGCCCAAAAGCGAGGCGCGATTCGACTTCCTTTTGCGAGCTCGGTTCGCGGGCGCCGCAGGATCGCGCGTCACCCGGCGCTGCGGTAAAGGAGCGCAGGGTTTCCGCCGTCTGCGACGGAGGGAAGGGAGGGTGTACCCCGATCGTTTAGCGAAACGGAAGTTCAATTAATAAATAATAAAAAAATAAAAGGAGAATTTGATGTAATTCGAAGCCAAATCCCCCAGGAACACGACGATAATCCACGGTCGAAAATGTTTTCATTGCAATTCATAGAAGCACGATAAGAAGCCGGGGGATGAGCTATCAGGCAGAGTTATCTGTTCCGTGTGTACCCTCCGACGCTCTCACATATGTTATCCCGGTGCGCACTCGCCCATCACATCCAAATCCCTTCGACGTCCCGGATTTCCCTCCTCTTCATCCCTTTTACATGTGATAATGAAAAAAAATAATAATAAAATTTAATCATGTCGGCTCTTTCCGCCTGCTTTCGGCAACAGATGCTTTCTGGCTGAAAAATGTTCCCGTTGCCCAGAGGGCGGACGGCGGGGGGGGGGGAGGGGGTGAAACGGGCTGCACCTAACCGTCGATATCCCGATCACTCTCATCCATCTGTTTAGTAATAAGCCTCCCGACATGGTGGTACCGTGTTTCCTGTTCATTACTCGCGCACCCCAACATCAGGTAGAGCGTGGCTTCCGAACCACCCTCCCTGCCAAACAACCGCAGGAGAAAAAAAAAAAGGAAAAATTGCGATTTCGGTCGGAAGCAGGAGGGGGAAAAAAAAGTTTGAGAGCGTCGGGGGAAAAACCCGGAAAAGATTCAGCTTAACAGCGTTATGTAACGAAGTATCGAGTTGGGTTAACCAACGAACCAAAAACGATCGAGCTCTCGGGGAGCGGGGCGGGCGGAATTAGGTTTGGTTACGTGGGATAAGATTCGATTATCGTACTCCTCGCAAAGTGAATTTTATCCCGGAGGAAGGCAAGAAAAAAAAAGTTGCGTTTATTCCGACGTGGAAGAAGGGGGAGGGCGCAAACGCTGCGGACACGGCGAAAAGCTCGCGCTTTCTTCTCCCCCCCCTTTCGGGAGTTTCCGTCCGCGGAAGCCGAGCCCTCCCCCTCCCCGCCTCCGGAGGGGCGTCCCGCGCCTCGCGGATGCACCGCTGCTGCGGACGCCGCGCGCCCGAGCGTTACTTTCGCTCCCCCAATTAGCTCCGCGCAATGCGAATTAACTTCTTCACCTCGATTTTTTAAGTCTTATCACCATTAACCTTAATGCAACTAATCCTTATTAGGTGATGGCTAATAATCACTTAAAAAGAGGCACTGAACCCTGCATTATCATTACGCGCGAGGCCGAAAAAATTGGCGCCAAATTAAGTCGACTCCCACTTCCCCTCCCCCGGCCCCCTCCACGCGTCCGCTCTTCCCCCACCCCCCCCCCCCCCCCCCCCCCCCACC
>JAOWBB010000001.1:3590868-3759765 GCA_028565995.1 Ricinus marginatus
GGAAGAAGGGGCGGGGGTGGGAGGGGGGGGGAAATAAATGAAGCGCCCGGAAAATTTCGGCCTGCTCAGAAAGGCGCGGAAGCATCGGAACGAGCGACTCAAAGGGCACCACCTCCGAGATCGAGGCCAAAGGAAAAGAGTCAAAGGTACGCGATAACAGAAAACAAATTTTGTGATGATGATGATGATGATGATGATGATGATGAGCTGTAAAATAATTGAATATATGGAAATGGGAAGAAGAAGGCGCCTCTTTGATAAGGCCGAGACGGGGTTCGCCTGATTAATGGCTCCTCGGGTACCCGACTTCGTTCTTCTTTTTCGTTCCTCACCGTGAACGCGGGAAACGCGCGAGGAGTCCTCCTTCCTCGGCCAACGCCGCCTGCAGGACGGTCAGCGAAGCAAATCACTCGGGTCTCCCGGAACGGGAGGAAGGAGGAAAATCCGAGTTCACCGTCGGCGGCGTTCGAACGCCGTCGCCCCGGAATTCCACTTCGCCCAAAACGGAAACGGAAAAGGCGACTTTCCGGCACGCGAGAAAAGGTCGAAACGGTTCCGCGCCGTCCCTCGCCTTTCCCGGGAATACCTCCGCGAGAAGCTTTTCCGGTAGAAATTTTCGGAAGGGCGGAAAAGCGTGATAAAAAGCGAAGGGGCTTTTTGAACGATCCCCGGACATAAAAATGGACGTGCCTGCATTTGGGTCTACATTGTTAGGCAATAAGATAACATGGCGCCAGCTATTATAAGAAGAGTGCAACATTCAAAACGTGTCTACTAATTTTTTTTTTTTTTTTCCTACATGCACCATCCACTAACTTTCGATTTGGGATTCATTTTTAATTCAAGAGTAATCCTAGGACAGTTTTTTTCTTTCCTCCTTCTTCTTTGCCTTAATTCTCTAATCAAGAATTTTGTCGGAGGATGTAAAAGCTGGACCATGAAATTTTTATCCCTTCGCCCGTTGCCTGGAGTATAAAAAAAGGCTCGCTCCAAGAGCAGTTTCTTTCTTTTCCCTTCTTTTTTCCCATTCCTCACTCCCCAAAAACCTATTAAAAATGATGCTCGGATAAGCTTGGGTTATAAAATAATAAAAGTCATCGACGCAGGGTTTTTATGAAGTGAGCTAATGTAGAATACTATTAAATCTCTGTTTGAGCTTTTAGGACGTTTCTCAGCATTTGATTCTTAAATTTTTGGGTAATGTCAACAAATAAAAACGACATTAAGTGAGAAAAAAAAAAAAAAAATAACACTGTTGATAAAGACGATAACGTGCCACCGAAAACACTTACAAATAAAAGGCACGAACAAGTACGAAAGCGTCCGTACCATTCTTTTCAAGTAATCGATCTGTAATATCGTAATTTTTTTTTTTTATATATATCTATAAATCATCAAACAATTCTTGTGCGGTAAATTATTATTAATGATTTTTTTACGTTTTAAATGTTTATTTTTAACAAATTAACTTGATCAATTTGGGTGTGTAACCGCCTTGTGCTTAACTTATAATGAACATTATAGTTTAATTTTTCGCGTTTCCCTTGTTCTTGTCCCTTTTCAATGTACCCTTCTTACTAAATATGTATTTGTAGCGAAATCGATACCTTAAACATTACAAAATATCCCGCTGCGCAATCGCTAAGGAAATTTTGATCTTTCCATTAACTAAAAAAAAATAAAGGAAGAAAAACGTCAAATATACTTTCTCGCTAACGTTTTCCTTAATCGAAATATTATCTAGCTCAGTCTTATAAATAGATTAAAATAAATTTGGTGAAGAATTTATATTGAGAATTTATCAGACGTGAGCCAGTCCGACCTATGATATCAAGCAATCCGTAGGAAATGATTAAAATGGTTTAAAACTACGGATTTCAGCGTAAAGAAAATTATATCCCCGGAATACTAATAATTTCGATCAAACAAATAATATTTACTTATCTTTCAAAAAATGTGGCATCCATTCCTAAAGTCCCGTGACTAAAGTTTTTTTTTAACCCTCATTAGCATTCAGAATGAAATAATGATGTCAATTATTTATTTATAAGATATTTTATCCCATTTTAATGGGCGTATTACGCCGGGTTGCGCATATTGAAGGGATGATTTAGTCTGGAGGTGTCTAAAAGGCTCGTGCAGTTTGCTTCTGATTATTGTTATTATAGACGGAATTATCATGGCGTGCCTTTTTCGTGGTGATGTTTTGCCCACATTTGAATATTCAAATTTACACGAACATACGAAATTTATTACCAACCAAGAACATTGGTTGTGAACGCAGCGGAGACAATTATAAAAATTGCCGTTTTCTTTATCCCCGATATTCGAGAAAAAGCCCGTAAAACCCGCTAAGAGAGAGAGAGAGAAAAAAAAAATCATTTCGTTCCCGTAGCAATTCTCCATCGGTGATGGAACGTAAAATTTAACCTAACTCTAAAATTAGATCATAACGCAATATCACATTTCGATCCGGAGTTTTTAATCTCAATCCGATGGATTTCTTAAAATTATGGCCTCGAGAAAGGATCATATAAAATATGAATTTTCTCTGATTTTTACTCTGTGGTCCTAATCCCAAAGAAACGATAATGAAAATTAATATTGGGTATTAATATACAACGTTTAAATAGTAATAGGCATTAAAAAAAATATAAAAATTTAC
Organism: Ricinus marginatus; assembly: GCA_028565995.1. Classification (NCBI taxonomy): domain Eukaryota; kingdom Metazoa; phylum Arthropoda; class Insecta; order Psocodea; family Ricinidae; genus Ricinus; species Ricinus marginatus. Next base: position 3,593,534 of record JAOWBB010000001.1, read on the forward strand.
TGAAGCGTTTTCTGAGCTTTTGCAGAAAAGATAATTTAATTATATAAAATGATATTTAATCCAGTTAAATCTCCTTATGAAATTTAATCAATTGCATAATTAAGGGATTTTGTACCCAAAACTTAAATGACTTCAACAAATGTCCAAGTTTATACGTTTTATGTATCAAAAAGATTTTTATTAAAGCTAAAGTGAACTTTCCCTCTTTTTTTTTTTTTAACCACTGAAACTTAATATTTATTCGTCAATATTATTATGATATTATTTATAAATCACTATTTAAAATTCGTGTTTTAAAACGCAAATAACGGATTGGATTATTAATCATGAATTAAAATACAATGCAGATGTTATTATTCGATTAATTTGTCTTACCTGATTATCTCGGTTTTGAACAGCAAAAAACCCGACAACTGCTATAACCTCGTGAAGAAGTTCTTTTTCTCGGTCTTGAGAGCAATACCACAACAGGTAACTTGCTATATGTCTGAACTGCAGGGATATGCCCTCTGCTCCGAGTATGGTCTAAAAGTAATGAAAAAAAAAATAATTTGTTGTTTCACATCGGTAGCGTGAACGTTAATCTGAAATTAATAACGTAAGGTAACGCACCCATCTTCAATTTAATTAAATACGAAACCGAAATCAGCATTTCTAAAACCATCAGGGGAGAACATTCGTGGAGAAACGAAAAAATTGATAAAACTTACTACCGACAGAGCAAATATGTAATAAAAAAATAAGCAACGAGAAGAGCAGCAAAATGCAAACACAGTTAAAAAGAAGACAGAGAATAAGGAGATGGGATATATAACAACCTAATTTCACCCCAATTGCATTAACGGCAAACAAGAAGCAAAATCGAGTTTATTTAGAAAAGTCAACATGGTTTGTTTGTATTTAAACAACTCTAATTGAATCATTGCAGAGTCCTCTTTTCTCCGATGAGATTCTCAATTACCATTTCTGCTTACTTTTCCGTGCCCAAGCCCATATTCAAACACATTGTCTCTGAATGGCTGCAGGAGAGTGAACAAAAGTCCGAGAACAGCTTCAGGTGTCTCCTTCACAAAAGCAATTTAAATTTTTATTGAATCTTCAAGGCGCCACCATTCCAACATTGTCCTGGGAAAGAGTATTTCTGATATTTGAGCGCAACACGTATAACACACTCTCTACACATATTCCGTAACTGCTTTTTTATCTCACTCGAAATACTAGAAATCTTTACGGGTCGGTCAAAAATTTAAAAAGGAAGGAGAACCTTCCACCGAAAACGGGTCATAATTGCCGACTAAAACATCGATGCATAATTCATTTCGAGGTCCTATTTCGGGATTTTCAACGGGAGCGGACATTAATATTGAAAGAACTCCTTAAAAGTCCTACAGGAATTAGAAGAAGATAGGAATGGATTTCAATTTCCCGTGTTACATGCTTTAGGCGACATCTCAACCTTGATGACTGTCCCAAAAACATTTATAATTCAGCATATTTGTTTTCTGTCGCTTCTCGAATGTAGCTCCGTATTTTCGGCACACAATCAGAGCAGTTTGGTTAGCGCCGAGTCAAGTGCTTTTTCATCACGAACCGTCGTCTCTTCATTTCAACATGTAGGTATATTGTTGCCTAATTTAAAAAAAAAAAAAAAAATCAAAGTGAAAAATGATCATGTTTGGAATGAAGAATAACGTTTGCTTTTTAAAATCTGATGAAAGTGGCTAATTACGATCCACATCTGGGATGGAATAAGGGATATTCCGAAGTCAGTTTTAAATCTGGAGTCAAAAAATAATATAAAATTTACGTAAGCTGATGCAAATGGTGCAAGAAGATTTATATTTTTTTTTAGAATTAAAAAAATAACCTGAGTAACTATCGCAGTAACTACATTACATGTTAATGAGTCGATAATTGTGTTTTACACCAATAAGCCAAAAAATTCCCGTTTATATCTGACACATCTGTTTGCAGCAATTTCCGTCTTATGTACGATAATCGCCAATGACAACTTTTATTTTTACACATAAAGGAAGAAAGAAAATTCCGTAGCGGCGCAGCATCAAAAAGTGTTCCTCTTTCCGACCGTGAATTCCAAATCCGTACATTTTCTGTAATCGTTAAACCGATCCCTCGATTTTTCGATACGCTAGCGAATATCTCAATGGTTTCTTCCAGTTTTGTTCGAAAAATTTTAATCTCCAGCCGCGCTCCCCGCGCAAATATGACCGTGCATCCACGATTGCGTGACAGGAATTACGCGGTAACTTTTAACGCGACTTCCCATATAATTTAAAATATTTTCCACGCGGTTAGTCGCACAGATCTAAGGCAGAAGGAGCAGTGGCGTCTCGGGAAATGATATTTGTTAATTAAGGGGCCCCCGGACAATAGGAGGGAATCGATGTAAAGAAGGTAAATAAGAGATGGTTAACCCGAATGTTTGCATTTCAACTTAAAATATGGAAAATATTTTGCGGTTAGTTTTCAATTAAACATCGTTGTTTGCTCTCGGAGAGATTTCAATTAACTTACCAATTTATGAATCCATTTCTTAAGTAAATCGTGCTCGATGCTGACGAAATTTTCAATTTGTACAACGGAATTTTTAATTAATATCCCATCTTCACGTTTGAAGTAATGTTTAGGTTTAAAAAAAAAAAAAAAATTTTTTTTTTAAATACGAGACCGGTAATTATGCGAAACAAACTTGAAATTGTCAATCTTATCGTAGAATTAACGATTCGCATACATAGTAGACAATTTAATATTAATGTCGTTCAGTGGACGGTGCAGGTAAAAGTTTCTACGCTCCGTGCATTCGAAATAATGCACCGGAGCCAAAAATCACATTCGATTTTTTTTTTTTTTTCCCTCTCGTAAATATTATATTTTAACATAACGACAGACATTTCTCGCAATTTTACCACCTTTCCTTGTCCGAAACAAATTTTTTCTCTTTTATAATTTTCGATGATTTCGACGATATCGTCGGCCGATGGTAAATGATCATTATAAACGGGATAAATCAAGTGCCCCGCGTCTTGCTCAAAACGAAAACGAAATTTGTCGAATCATTTCCAAATGCCTCTGTCAGACCAATAATCGTCGCGGCTGCGGAACAGCCCAAATGCCAAAAGGAAAAGAAAAAAAGATATTTCTTCGTCAGAAAGCGGGTCTTCAAATAAAAAGCGAGTATTAGTTATTTTCGCTTCAATAAGTAATTTGGTAATCTTTTAAGCCGTCAAATTCTCAATCTTCGGATATGCAACGCACCTCATTGTGAAATCGAATAATTTTCTGTAATGCCAAAAAAAAAAAAAAAACCCGAGGTTGCGTGCCTTTTGAAAAGTTTCCGTGTTAACTCGCTCGATTTATCGCTCTCGAGCTGGATCCGCTTACGGCAACAACCCAAAGGCAGAAAGTAGGTGTCCCAAATGTTTTGAAACAAAAAAAAAAAGAAAAATCTCACCTGGAATATCTGGAGATCTAACTCTGCGACGGATCGGAGCAGTCGGATGGTAGCCAAGGCAACGGAAATCGTGTGAGACGGAAGTGCAGGAGGAACAGGATCCGCCAATCTCGAAGGACTGTTCTGATGCAGCAGCATCCCGTACAGTATGGATATCGCGCCTATGAGTTCCGTGGCTTGAAGCGTGGCCAGCAACTGCGTTCGGTCCTCGCTGCCTCTCCTGACCATTTTGCATCTGACATTCCGGAAAAACAAAAAAAATGGTCGGCGGGGGCCTTTGCCTTACGTGAACTTTGCCACGGGGAACCAAAACCTTTTTCCTTGCCAGCCCAATACTTACATCGACGTTAATGTCGTCAAAAATTCCACGGCGCTCAGCAGGAACTGAGCCCCCGACAGATCGTCGTCGATCGGGTCCCTCACGGTTTTACAGTATCGGCTTAACTTGTCCACTATTCCGACGCTTACGGTGTAACTGAAAAAAAAAAAAAAAAAAAACGTGAATAAGTGCGCCGCTGCTCCTATTCCTGTCACACTCGAACTCTGCCGTGATTGTTTAATAGGTATCAAATATACTGAAAACACGCAATAAAGTATTATTTTTTTTTTTATTTCATATAATTTTCGGTGCAAGCGAAACTGTAAAAAAATTATACGAATGTTACAATTTCATAGTGGTTTCGAATGACTCCGTAAAAATATGATATCGTAATTACGATGGGCAAAAAAAAAAAAAAAAAGGCAAATGGAGAACAACAAAAAGTAATGCTAAAAATAATTATGTTTATAGAATGCAAATGCAGGAAGCCTATCTCTTTAGTCCAATATCGGGCCGATGAAGTTTGCCAAATGAACCCTTCCTCTTGATCCGTCCCTCATACAAATTTTACAGAATCCATTTCCATCAGCCCTCCCAGTACGCGATGCATAGCAAATGTATTCCCTACACCAGCGGCGTGAACGGTGTACAAGATACGCGCATATGTTTATACATTCTCGATTATAAATTGAAATCAGAAATTTTCCAACTTTAAAATAAAAAAAAAAAAAAAAAAAAAAACTACCATCAAATAATGTGCACGCATGTGAAGCGTCGGCAAAAGTTCTTTACGTGAAACAGCGAAAATTGCACATTTTCGAAACTTACAAAAAAAAAAATAACGTACACACTTCCTTGAGTTGCCGGACAATGAATCTAAATGTTGGGTAAAAGAAAAACCGATCTGTGTGCGCATCTTTTTATCGCCGTAAAATATTTTTACGTTAAGATTTAAAAATTATATGATTCGGTTTTCATTGATGCACATGTAATACCTTTTCATTTTTGTTACGAAAATTAGAAAGGTAACATGCATGAATGTATGCAAGCCCCGATGTTTTCGATTAATGATAATGTAGGCAGCAATTGTACAAAAAAAAAAATTGTATTAATAAAATAATAAATGTGACGGTTAAATTAATCGATTTATTTATAAAACCAGTCCAACTTAATACATTCAAATAACTAGAGAGTGAAACAGGAGGTTCGGAATGGATTAGATTTAAAAGAAGCAACTTTTAATTTTTTTTTTCCTTTAAATGAAAAATAAGTAAAACATCGAAAATTTAATCTCAATTTGCAAAGCGCAACGTCGAGTATAACTGCAAAAAATGCGACAAACACTATGGCCTTTTATTCATACGCGATAATAATTTTATAATAAACGAAGACGAAACGGCTGAGCTTGTGCACAATAAAAATAATAAAGAAAAAAACGATGATAATAATATAATAATAATAATGGTATACAATATGCAGTTATAATGGATCGTACGAGGGGGAGAAATGTATGTTATGAATATTAATCAATTTCGGATACATATGGGCTAATAAACATAATGAATCAGGAAGCAAATTTCCAATTCCCTTTTCATCAAAATTGCTGAAATCATTCAAATCATCAAAATTGATAACTGCGAACTTTCAGCTTTGCACATCCGAATCGAATACCGCCTTTGAAATGTTCAACCCTCCGGCTCCTCCCCGGCATCCCCATTTTCAAAGTCTCTTTTGCATAAATATATAAATAAATAAAAAAAAAAAAAAACCTTGTTGTGCAGCATTATTTAAAATTCGTTTTGAACCGAAAAAAAAAAAATTTGTTGGCCGACCCACGTCGGTATTTCCATGCCAAACCGAGGAAAGGCACAGCCAGGTAAAATATTTATGCCCAAATAATATTAATACAGGAAACGCATCGGCGAAATTTTACATTACTCGTCGATTAAATTATTTTACGAGAACAACAATTATTTATTTGATCGAGATATTGATTCGATATTGCATCCGATTGAGAAAATTTTCTTTCTTTTTTTTTTTTTTTTTTTTTTTTTTTTTTTTTTTTTTTTTTTTTTTTTTTTTACATGTAAAAATTTAAAAAGTAAAAATCATTTGCTCGCATGTATTAATACAAAAAGAAACCTTTCGTTATTCATCATGTAAAAAAAAAAAAATAAAAAAATTTTTTCATTGCCCGAAGATCTTCATTCTGGTTTTCGACATCGATGAAGATATCAATACGATGTCACGACCAAAGCAAATTCATTTTTTTTTTTTTTCCAGTTCCAGAGATATTCGTCTTAATATTGGACTCAAACAATGTTCCCGAACATGCCATTAGCGTGCACGCGCAATAAGCGATGGAAATCGCAATTCCTTCATACGAGACAACATTCCGGGACCTGAACAGCGTTTAACGTTCTCCAAATGCGAATAAAGTTCAAGACGGTCGATGATTTGCGTGAATGATGTTGAAAATTGTGCCCCGTGCAAACACATTCGGAAGGTGATCCCCTGGCGCGGTGGACTCCGGCTGGCTCATGGAGGTAGGGAAAAAAAAGATCATTTTAAAAAAGGACAAATAAAAAATGTTCCATGTGATGAAAAGCACTTCCTTTTTGTCCCTCAAAACTAATGGATCATCGATCGATGTTCCTTTCGTGTGATAATCAAATTCATAACGTAGGCTTGAGAGGGTTGATGTGAAGACTGGGGGTGCAACCAACCCCCGCCCGAAGTCCATTAGCAAATTACGCCGCGACTCCCCCTTCATGCTCGGCAATGTGACTGCCTCGCCTGTTCACTGACCGAGTCTTTATATTACATTCGCTTTTGTCTTCGTTTCCACCACATGCTTTTACCATCCGAACTGGTTTGTCTTGTATTATCATTCCTTCAATAGGCCGGTTTTTCAACGACTCTCGCTGAATCATATTCCAACAAAAAAAAATCCAATAATACATTTAAAAAACAAAGGGAAAAAAAAACGCTTCCAAATAGCTGATATTCACGTATAATGTATAACGACATTTTGGGTTGTATTTTCATTTGTCACAGAAAGTGAATTAAAATTTGAACTGGAATCCATATTGGCATATGTCAATTCTAATTCGGAAACTAAAAAATAAATGGGGGAAATGTAAAATATTTTAGGAAGTAGATGGGAAAAAAATAAAATAAAATAAAATTTAAGATCCCAAACAAAGAAAACGTGAAATAATTTCTAATTACATTTTAAAAGATCAAGTAAATTTTTCGTTTAAATAACCCTTATATTTATATTTCGTACTGGCAGAATGCCTGAAGAAGTCCCAAATATGTGTAAAGCAAAAGGAAACTTATTCAAAAACACAAATTTTGCCAAAAAGTTTTAATTATATATCAGAGCAGTATAATTAAAACTTGTACAATTGTAACAACGGTACAAAGCTTCTCGAAACCTTAAACGCGAGCAATATGAAACCGAGATCTGGTTCGAATTCCGGATTGATGCGGAAAAATCGAATGTTTCATCAGTTTGCATTTATTACGGATTTTCAACTGATTAACTGATTTGCTTGAAAGACAAAAGGGCTCGGACCTTTTGAAGCGGACGACGCAATGCAAGACTCACGGGGAAATTCTAAGGGAACACAAGAAAAATATCATCAAGCTGGGGACCCGAAGACAAGGAATCATAGATATCTGTTTGCTTTAGAAGCTCATGAGAGGATATAAAAACATACAGAGTCGGTGAAAAATAAGAGAAAGACGTTTTTTCAAAGAAAAGAAATTAAAAAGCAAACACTTTTTAAAATGAACAAACTAAACTCTCCCTGTTTGTCCATGTATTATTTCTGTTCTCCTTCCTTCCAATTACCGTTTACCATCTTCTAACCCATTTTATTTCCTTCTTAAAAAATTAATAACCCAGTTCTCTCTCTACCAAAATGCATGGTTTACAATGTGCAATTTCACCTTCGCTGCAGGAAAGGTGCCGCACCTCGGCGGTGGGGGTCGTCGCCCAACAACCCCCGTCCTTCCGGAGAACGCCGCCAATTTTTCGACGTGCACTTTTTCGTTTCGACTTGTCGATGGCGGAAGTTTTCCCGAGTCCGGAAAAACCCGGAAAAAAAAAAATTCCCCGACGGACATCGTGCCCGGAATCAAAAGACGAAAAAACACCGATGGGAAAGTGCCTTCACTGAGTGAACCTGCCTCGACGGCGACGAACCTGATTTGCGGGCATCACCTTGCCCCCGAAAACCTTATTCTCCGGCGATGACAAACCTGCGACGTCAGTTTTCGGTTTTTGTCCCCGCGAACGACGAACGCCCGCAATTTGCACCAGCTCCGCTCCCGCTCAAATTTTGATCAATTTGAGAAAATACCTGGATAAAGCCGGGACGAAAAGAAAAATAAATAAATAAAGTCCGAATCTTATTATTTCTTTCTCGGCGCGAAATGCGCGAAATACCCGCGCCAAGTTAATTGATTTTCGAACGGAGGAAAAAAAAAAAAATTGAAAAACTGGTTTTTCGGTAATAGTAATTTGATTGCAGAACATGTTCATCGTTTTATTTTCCCCCCACGTAGCCCGATAAAGGATTGAAAGACGCCCAAAAAACGTACGACGAATAAATTATACCGCGGGAGGGAGGGTACAACCCCAAGACGAACAGGACCAAACCGTAACGCCAGGGGTGAGATAAGGCATTATAATTTAATACGAAATAGCATGTTATGAATGGCATCTGCGATAATTCAAATTACCTTTTAACCGAGCAACAGATATAGCCTGGGCCCCGTACGATTCACGATAACTCCTCGTATTAGGCAAATAAATAAAAATTACAGAAAATAATAAGGTCAGCCCTTTTCTTTCCGTTCACAAAGCGGGCAGGTGTAGGGGCTGTCGGGGCAAACGAGGCAAATGTCGGATCTTCGATTAACGGCCTCCGCGTACGTGTAAAGGAGAGCGAGGAAGGTGAACAGGGAGAAAAATCTCATAATCACGGACCGGGACCAGAAGAAAATCTAAACCAATCGCCCGGAGACGTCTTCGCTGTCGCAAAAGGATGAAAATCCGAAGGTGCCGGACCGAGGAGCACATTCATCGGCCAACACTCGCCGCACCATTCGATAGGGATCAAACGCCATTCCGACACAATGCGAGTCTTTGCTGTCACACGGTAAAAGCATGAATTTTTTTTTTTTTTTTCTTTTTTCATTTTAAGCCCTAACAGGTAATGGTGGCAGCGAGGAGGTGCGCTAGGAAAAACTGCTACAAAGATCGGCGGTTTCAAAAGTGACGGGTTCATAGCCTCATTTTTGGCAAAATATCCATCGCCGGTAATTTAAATCCGCAATTGATGTGATGGCCACAAAGGTACCGACGTCAGGGGAGAGACTTCTGGTCGTCCTTCGACATCTCGTGAAACCTGGCACTAAATAATCGGTTGGATCCTCCTCCATCCAACGTGAGTGGCACCTTAAAGCCCGACCCGAAGCACTCTTCGGGATTCCCGGTGCCAAACGGTAAAGCTCCCAGCCGACGCCCGAAAGCGGGCTTTCTCGTCGAAAAAACTACCTGCAGCCGCAACCCTTCCGCCCCCTTGCGAGGACTCGGATCGACGGAGTTTCACCGAAAATCAAATTTCTTCCCTTAAGCTCTTATTAGATTCCACGGCGGACCGACTATTAATTAATGTCCGTCAATTTTCGCTAAAAGAAATTAATTATTTATTTTTGCACTTTTGCAACTTGAATTACCTGCCTTGAGGTGAAAATATTTTAAAATAAAACACCAATCCTCGCATATTCGCTTTGTCCCGGAACACGGAAAGGCTCTGCATGATAACGGTTAACCAAAAGTGTTTTCTATATTAATCAGCTCCAGGAACAAATTAATGCGCAACAAGATTCCGACACAAAATCTTATGCAGAAGTTAATATTGAGTAAATGGTCGTGGTAATGAAATTCGTTACCATTGCGCGTACAACGAACGTATGAAATAATGTTAAAAGCAGCAAAAGTTAATACGCAAAGTTTTATTATTCTTTGTGCGTTTTCAATAAAAGTTCATTTTTTATTTATTTTTTTTTTCAACGTTTACAGTTAATTTGTTTTCGTTGAAGGTACTGAAACGAAACCGCTCTGACTAAATGGAAATTCTATTCACATAGCAAATACTTTAAGTTTGTAGGTTCTGGCGAAAACAATTTCTTTTGGGAAACGGCATCCATTTAGGTTTCATTAAATAAAATTAATAATTATTGTACGTTAAAAATTCGCATTGTCGGTTAAACTTTTCCTCGGTCAACTCGAGGGATTAAACGCGTGGTATTTAATTGTTCTTTCGAATATTTCCGATGAGTGGCGTCTATCGTAAAGATGGCAGGGACAGAGAGCAAAAACATCGGGCGAGGCAGTTCCCGCCTCTGAAAATGTACGGATTTGAGCTTATTTAGAAAAGATGATCAACGGAAAATAAGTACATAAAGGAGGCATCCGAAAGGGCTAAGACTCGAAAATCTTCGGATTTGTTCCTCGCTGGAAAAAAAAAAAAAATAACTTCGGAAAAAAGAGGAAAAGCAATTTATGCATAATTCTAAACGGAATCTCCGAATAATTCTATTGGGACGAAGGGATCCCTTCTCATGTGCATACAGATTTGTTTGAACTATAAATAAGATTTACTCGGGTAAAAATGTAATTAAATTCCGATTTAACTCGCAGTCTTGAAGAAAATAATAAGGTTTATCAAATCACAACTCTATCATCTTCGTTTTAGCGATTCTCTCGCTTTTCTCGTCTTAAGCTACTTAGGTTTTGTCTAATCCCGTTTTGCACAAGGCTCGCTCTCCGCTGAATTTTTACCGATTAAGAAAAAGTGGATACAAAGAACGATCGCGCCATCGCTTTTCTCTCGCATTTTTCACGCGGGCACGCAGCCCGAAGCAGTGACATGATGAGTCAAAGGAGCGAACGTCGAAAAAGCTCAAATTCACACACGGAACCTCAAGAAATGCAAATCATCGAAGATCCAAAAAAAAAAATTAAGGAGCCAGAAAACCAAAATGCATTGTCCTAACCGAAGTGTTTTTTGAATTTTTAAAAAGTCGCGATTTCCCAGTTCGCGCGATCTGCATCGTTCGAACAATGGCGATGGCGAACGTTGCCGTTCAACGATTCACATCTTAGATCTAGAAGAAATTCATTGAATTTATGTTAAAAAAAAAAAAAAAAAATTTATCCGACAGTGAAACCAACGCTTATAATTTCACTCGGATAAGAGGCAACCTGTTAATTTTTTTTCATCACCTTTAAATTGGCCATTAGAATCCTTCAAAGATAAAAATCTAAAGCCTTGCGTAACTAATCCCCTACCGAAATGTCCAAGCAATATTATAATAGAGCCGGCTCAATTACATCAACTGAAACTCATTCTCGTATGTGCTCTTATATTTGGGACATATCAGACTTTATTAATGTTAAATCTTCAGCATCCAGTTCTTGGCGATCTAACGTGGGAAATGTAATCCTTCCAAATTTCGCGTTAGGACGCGGAAAATGCCAAAATGTGAAAATTCCCTCGTTTAGTCCCAATATTAATCAATTATCTGGAAAATGGACAAGATGGCGTGTTGTAAATAACATACATAAAAAATAAAAAAAATAAAAAAATTGCTTTCGCCTCCAAAGTAATATGCAATGATCTTAGGAAAATTTCAAGGAGCCAAGTTTTTGATGGTTTTAATACGCAACGAGATCCTTCGTCTATGTCGAGATTGCTTCTTTGCTTGCTCAGACCAAATTCCAATTAACTGCAAGATCCATCTTTCCTCCGTAGTACTTACACTGGGATTTTACAAATACAAGAAATCTTCATTGTTATTTAAAAAAGAAAAAACCCTTAATCAGAATTTAATTTCCTTCGCGGCAGATGATCCGCAAACTTTTCCTCAGGTCAATATTCTTCCATCAAACCTTTTTATTTCTCCTTTGTTTTCCCTCATTGTTCGTTCAAAAGTTCTCCATCCCGAACTGCTTATGAATCATTTGCGACACATGAATAAATGAAAAAAATGTATTTCGGAAGCCACGTTCAAACCGATTTCTTTCTTCATCCGATACTTGCGAATATGAAATTTAGATGCGAAACCGTCCCAACATCTCCCTGTAAGTGAACCCATCGGCGAGAAAATTTATTTTAAATCCGTCGTTATTACTGTTGTATTAATTTCTGCCAATTAAGTTTAATTCTTATGGTAACTTAAATAAATTAATGCAATAAATTATTTTCGTCTTGGGGTGAGATACCCCGGAAAAATTGAATCATGTGATAAAATGAACGACAACGGGATGAAATTTTCGGAATGACCAAATACCGTCCGGGAAAGGATCGCATTTCAATGTATTTCAACGTTCCTCTCTTTAAATCATCACTTTACAAACTAACTCCTATGTCTTCAAAATTCGCATGGAATTTGTATTTTCATTTGGCCGGGGCAGTGCGGAAAAAGGGCAGGAACAACGTGAACGGAATATATGTGATTATAGAAAAAGCTTTGTTGGCGGAAAAAAAAAGAAAAATTTATTTCTCGAGCTAAAAGACCCGAGGAATGGTAGCAAAAAATAATTTCGAACAATCCTTCGCAGAGAGTTTTTCTATTAAAACTTTGTATGTTGGCAAGGATTACTCCTCCTCATCGGTCCCTCCTCGCCAATATTTGAAGAGCACCCTTTGCCTTTTATCCACCCATTTCATCCCCTAAAATCTGTCTTTTTTTTAGTTTCGCGGATTTACCTCAACATGTTCTGCCGCTTTGTAAATATGTTTTTTATCTTGTTATACCTATCGTGAAAAATTTTTTTGCAATTTCTTTTCTCTGATTGCATGCAATTATCGAAGAACTGCATTCACGAGCAAACCAGCGTGCCACGTCTTGCAAATATTTAACTGATATTTAAAATATTTTGAAAGGCAATTCCGAACTTCGCAACCCGAATGAATAACGGTGTAATGGAAAACTGACAAAATCCGTATTTAAAAATAAAGAAAAAATGGAGATATTGTAATTTAGCATTTAATAATTTCAGAATTTCACCAGAAGCGACTTTAAATCGTGATTTCGGCCACATTCAGAATAAATTAAACGCATTTGAATTAAAACGTAAAACAAAAATATACTAAATACGATATTACTTAGCAAATAGCAATTATAATCATTTGTCCTAAGTAAAAACATACATAAAAGAAGAAATTAGTGGCAGCGCAATGAAAAAAAAAATTATAATCATGGTACGAAATTATATTTTTGTATCATATTCCTCTTTGTTTTAAATGAATGCCTTCAAAGAATCCAATATTTCAGCTGAATCAGGCAATTATTGGTGTATTTCTTTTTTTCAAACTAATCTTCAATTTTCACTTTGTAGTCAGCGACGTATCTTAATTTGTTGTACTCCTGACCGATAAGGGCGGAAAGATATATCAAATTGCGTTGAAACTTGATCATATTCAGCTAACTAATTAGTATATATATTTCTGCTAAATCACCTTACCATATCCTAACAGGATCTGCATTTCAACCATCACATTTCTTTAATCTCAAATCGATACTGATAGCTTGATATTTCGGGGAGGGGAGAGAAAAAGGAAAGGAAAGCGCCCTCAAATTATTTACTTGTTAATATCGTACGCTTAGTATGCTTCAAATAACAAATATATATATATATATATATATTATTCAACTCAAGAATAGCATATTCAAGGCATGCACGAGAGAAAAACTTTAAATAGAGGAGGAAAGAGAGAAAAAGCTTGCTGGGGAAAGTGGAAAAAAATTAAAAACGCCTTGAGGAATCTACTGATGTTTTTAGCCCCTCTTAAGGAAAAAAGAAATTCTAGAATGTGATTTGGCAGCTGTATGCAGCATAAGTAATCCTATTACGATTGCCCTCACTTGGTTGGAGGAGGTTTTTACGCCCTTTTCTCAATATTCTAGCCATAAAAAATTCAAGCAGCATAGTACGGAGAGAGAGAAAGGGAGCAAGAAAGAGCGAGCTCCCGAGAAAATAATAGAAAAAAATCGAAGGGCGAAAAAAAGTTACAGTCAAAAGGGTGACACATTAAATCTCTGCGATTTAAGGCAATAACAATTGAACTTGCACGTATTCGGGATTGTTTTTCATCCCCATGTCGTTGGCCCTACCCAATAAAGCTTTTTTTTTTTTTTACGCCTTTTTCCGGACACACACAGCGTCACCGCAGGGTCGGATGTCCGCGGGCACAAGGATCTTTAATGCATTTCACCCGGAACGGGGATGACGACAGGGGTTTCAAATGCATGGAAGCTGGGGAAGGTTAGGCCGATGATGCATGATCGGGGGAAAAGCACGCGAAGGAAGTCGTTTCCGTCATTATTATATGATATAAACACTAAAAAGGATTCCACGGTTTTTCCTCTCCGGGATCGGGTAACACTGAGCGACTATGTTCTTCACCATTTCCTTTGTCAGAGGGAATCGAACAGAGACGATTGGGCGAATTGTGCCGCATTATGCGTTGCAAGTTGAACCATTGGCCGGGGAGAGTGGTGATGGAGTGAAAATTTAAAATCTATTGCCCCTCGGAGGATTATGAAAAATTCTTTCAACCCATCCGTTAAAACCTGAAAAGCGTTGAAAGAACCAGAAAAACCAACCAGAGCAATTCGCACCTAACTGAAAAAAAAAACCCCGAAGCAAACGCATTAAAAATACTCGACAATCGGCACGAAATTACACAAATGATGGCAGCAAATGAAAATAATTGCCATAACAATTATTTTAAATTATCATCGTTATTTGTACAGAACACCTTTCGATAAACTTAATCTTTGCATTTCAATCTTAAAATTTAAGATTGCACTCTTTAAATAAATAAATCTATTTTCATTATTTACGAAATTTGAGTCTTAAATGATTCTGCAAAGGTTTTTAATGTCTACATATCAAATCATCCGTCATAAGGTTTTTAATCTAGAAAGCATTGCAAAATTATAAAACGATGAAATTGGATGAAAATTCTTATTCAACATGTTGCGAATTCGTTTTCATTTCGCGTCATTTCAAAAGTAAACTAAAATTGAATGAGGTGAATCGGCAATTTCTACCCCTAAAAATTAAAAGCTTCTTGCCATTTTTATATTGCTCTAAACCAATTCGGATCTGACGGAATATAACTGTGAGCAAACTAAAATATCAAAAGATAAAGCGAAATTTGCTTATTAATTATATCCGAATACTTTAAAAAATTGAAAAGATAACATTTAACATAAAATTTAAAAAATTTTTCTGATTAAAAAAAAAAAAAAATTACTTAATCCCTAGCATTAGCGGAATCGAAAAAAGAGCATAATTTAACAAGTGATTCTTTCTATCCAACTGGGTATGAAACTTTTTTTTTTTTTTCGAATTTCGAAGTCTTCAGTTTGTTCGATGTAAAAGCAATTTCTTTAAATAAATAGAAAAAAAGGGAAGGGAAGAAAGAAAGAACGAAAAAAAAACAAACCAATATCTAATTATTGGAGAAGCAGCAGAGGCTGCAGGGACCGAGAAGAGCAACCAATGGATGACAACTGCAAAAAAAAAGGGAAAAGAAACACAAAAGAAGAAAAAGTCTAAGACCGCAAAATTGAATCAGAAAGAAAATAAACTTAAAAATAAAATGGATTTTTGGTATCCTGAACCAAAATTCAATTATAATACACTTTGATAAAGGTACCTATAGCAATAGATATTTACAAATATATTCAGAACAGACTTTCATTTAATATAAGCAGCAAAAGGTAAGCAACGAAAATACTTTTTCACTAAAATATATCACTTATACGTATAACACAATTTACCATGCGCAAACGATTAATAATAAAATAAAATATATTAAATCAAAATTTAGTATAAATTCATAGATTAAACGTGTGTGTGTGTGTGTGTGTGTGTGTGCTCCATAATATAATTTTATGAAAAATCTTACGAAAACGAGAAGTTCAATATATAATTTGGAATTTCATTTATTAATATAAAAAAAAAAAAATAAAAATGAAAAAATTCAATCTTATGATATAATTTGTACATAAAGACATAACTTTAAAGATCTTAATATTAGCAAACTTTAAAATATATGCATATTATTAATTAAGAATACTACTAAATTTTAAAGTCTGATACTTTGAGGTGCGAAAAAATTTATATCCCTATTACATAAACAACTGTTTAACAGATCTTTTGAATATTTATTCCAGTATATATATATATATATAAATTAAATAATATAAATGCGGCAAAACAATTTGAAAACGGTACACAAAGTTTATGATGAAAAAAAAAATGTAAATTATTTAAATGGGCATTTTGAATGCCCGATAAAAAGGAATATGATCATTTGGGGTATGACATAAACATGATAATCGTTGGGATACAACAGGGTTCCCACACGATGATGTCTCTCCAGGGGACATATTCTCATATTAAGAGGGAGTATAAGGAATATCGGGAAGGCTCGTGCCGAGACATTAACGAGGCTGATTGAATTAAGACTACCCTCAAAATAAACATTAGCTGACAACAGAATAATACTCTAAAAATCTAAGAATTATCCGGATGCACTTCTAAATTGCACAATCCTCAATTACTAACACAAGTCCTGCTTTTTATTATGCGACAGGCAACTCTCCGACTTCATCATGCCAATGAATGATATTATCTTTATATTTAAAATATGGGAAACGTTCACACGAAAACTGAAATAAATTTACCATTTAACAACAAGCGCCTGTAATTAACTTTCAAAAATCTATTATTTACAGAGCACAAACTCCATCAAGTTCGGAAACAAATATTAAGTTGCGTTAACTGATTAATGCAACTCCTACTGTAAATAATAAGCAATGCGATCTGAAATATTCTCAATGGCGAAAAATTTAAATTTTTATATGTCTATAAAGGAAAATTGAACCCGGTCACCTCTTCCGACGCCGACCTAGATAAAATTATGCTGATGAGTGCCAGAATCAAGAACTTTTTAATTTTTGATAGATCGCTTATTCAATATTAACATGAATTTGCCAATCAACTTCTCGCTAAAAGAAAAAATATCCAAAAACTAAAGACGGATTAAGATTAAACAGAATGGAAAGATGAAGAGCTTTTTACCATCTGCACCCGGGCGAACTTACCCCTTGATATGTGTACATTTTATTTACAATAGCAGAATAAGTGAGGGAATCCCCTTCAGATAAAATATCCTACTCCACTTGCAACAGTCACCCTTCGCCCTCCTCTGCCGTCCACTTGTATATTTAGCAAACAAAAGTAGGAGAGTGACAGTTCCGAAATAGTCGCCTATTTGCAACTGACATTTTCTTCCCAAAGCCACACAAAAAACTTTTTCTTTCAGTATTCATCTCATACAGAAAGCATCCAACAACAGCCGAATGGACGTTATGTCCGGGCGGAATTAGCTTTCTTGATTCTCGATTGCGATGCTACAATGGACAAAGATTTTTTTTTTGCGCGTTCGAGCGATCGGATTTTGAAAAAAAGCTGATCGAAATTCTTAAAATCATCTTTTTCATTAAGATGCCGAGAGGTTTGAATCGATATCCTGCAAAAGTGAAAAACTCACATGTAATTATAAGGGAGAATTAATTTTGTTTAGAGCACTTCTGCGTTCGGCCGACTGAAAATTTACAAAGAATGTCCGTACACGCACAGGTACGTTCCATTTACAGTTCAACAGTTCAATTTTCGATTTCTGCAGAGGAGAAAATTGCAAAAGCAGGTTTTACTGTCACATTTTTTTTTTCTCCCCTTTTTCTATTTCACAGTCACGTTCAGAGCCTGAAATAATAAATCGCCGAAAAATTTTAAAAACAATTCATAAGGCAGGCATGAACTCTAATTGCGTTTGCCTTTTTTTTTCTTTCTCAAGGCAAGGAAAGTAAGGGAAAACTGGACAATGTCGCGCATGAGGCTGGCATAGGGAAAAGTGCTCATTTTAGGAAAATCAGGTTCCCTCAAATAAGAAAAGAAGTAAGAAAGGATTTCCAGCCCAACGGTTTTAAACTAAAAATTTATGCAAAAGGGGAGAAATTATGAAAGAAAAGATTTTTTTTCTTCCTTTTTTTTTTTTTTTTTTTTTTTTAGATAAATGGCTTCGAAGGCCTCCTCGATTGAGGGAAAGTAGAGAAGCGGAAAAAGGGAAAAAGCGGCATTGCCAACGTTTTAGCCGGAAAAACGCCAGGAAAACACTTTTTGGTTAGGCCGAAGGCGACACCCTCCCGGGAAACCCGACAACGAAGCTTTTCTGCCGTGGATGGAGGGCGCGACAGCAATCGGATGAGTGAAAATTCGCAGAGGGAAAATTCGACACAGGAGGGGCTTTTATTATGAAATATGATATTAAGAAACTTAAACTCGGTGGTTTTGATGGCTCTTTAAAGAAAGCCCAAGGGAACGTAAACCCCGCATTTACTTCAAAGAGAATTAAGTAAGGAACTTTTTCATTTCTCCGCGAAATTAGTCAAAAATTTCTTTCCCGCGTCTTTGATGTATAATAATAGCAATAACAAGCAAGATAATGGCAAAGCGGGAACCGGTGCAGAGATTTTCGTCTGGCGAACGGGTTTACGTTTCAAATGAATTAGCTAATAAGAAATAAGTAATTCCGCCCTTTTTTATCAAATTCAGCGGACTGACCACGTTAAAAAAAAAAAAGACAAAAATCCAAACTGCTGCACTGCAAAAGAGGAATCTAAAACCAACCTTCATCGAATGGAGAAAAACTAAATGGAAGACCGAGAATCGAAAGTTCGAACGACGAAAATACTACAACATTTGTAATCTAATACGACCAAACTTAAACCTTAATTACCTTAATTACCTAACGTACCTAACATACTAATACATACCTAACGACGTCCTGAAGGCGTTGCAAATGATCTTCTGCGTCATGGCAACTCGCTTCTTGAGAACTCAAAATTTTAGTAATAATTCGCATCACAGCAACTGCAAAATGTAAAAAAGAAAATGAACATAAGGAAAAAAATTCATATTTTTATAAAATAGATTTGCATTATTCTTAAATAAGATGCAAATTTTTCCATATATCTAATATGTAAATCTACGATGTATTTGCATAACGCAAAAAATAAGGAATAAAAACACTATTAAAAAATTTCGTTAATTTAAATACGTGTATGTAACAATATACGCTTTTTCATTTGATATTCTGCAACTTAATAAAAATTAAGTTTCATAAATGACATATCTCATTTTTATCCCCATGCTATTGCATATAATTAAAAATTATCATCAAAAACAGTTTCTTTGCGCGATAACAATCCTTCATTTATGTCTTTACCCTGGGTTTATTCATAGTTCCTCATGTTTATACATAAAGGCTTCGACATTTTCGCATACCCCCTATGATACAATAAAAAAAGCAATAATTTCGTTTTCTGCTTCGTTTGCTCGGTCGTGGCATACGTCGATGCCGTGTAAAACCAACTTACTTGCAACTGGATCAACCGGTAACGAGGAAGTTGTGATACCGGAGGACGAACGAAGGGAACCGTCGGGAATCAAAACCTGAAACGAAAAAAAAATCGCAAACAGTGACAATCGCACGGGCCAGCATGCGAATTCCGTTCGGAAACACGAAAATAAGCCCCCATTATTCACCCCGGGAAAAAGATAAATTAAATTGGGCTAAAAAATCAAGTTAGATATGACAAAAATAAAGTCTCACGTTCCTCGAACAATACCCAGAAGGACAACCTTTTCGTGACTCGCACGTCAGGCGATAATCCCGTTCGCTCGCCAAGTCTAAAAAGGCGTCTGCAGCATTATGCCCAATCGAATTTTTCCGCCTCAGGCAAAAATTGGCGATCCTTTTCGGCTGCGGGGAGGAAACGTGCAAGAAAAAATCTTTACCATATGCGAGTTAAACTAGGTGGTACCGAGGCACATTTCATAGGAGAAAATATGATTATCTACAATAAGAATTAATTTACCGGAAGAAAAAATTCATTCCCTCCATTTCGATTCAGTGACAATAAATTTATATTGCGAAGTCTTGGAACATTGAATCCAGTGCTTACTAAGCAGAACTGGACCTCGTCAGACCGATTATTTATTGCAGCCTGATATTTATGCGAGATATTTAAACCTACGTATGCTCGATTTAAAGACGTATTTTACTTCAAAATGAGGATTTTTTTTAAAATGTTCCATAAGAAATGCGTCATTTAAGATTTATTTAACCTCCAGCGCCGACCGGGGTTCACTTTGTCCGAGGGACCTTAAACGCATCACCCTCCGGGACACTGCGTTCGGGGATGAGTCCGTGATTTATTCGGGGGCACGTTGCAGTTTTAAAGTTAATATTCGAAATGGTTAAAAGAAAGAGTCCGATTTTCGAAAATGGACGAAACGCTCTGGGTTTCTCCGTTTCGGGAGAAATGACAGTTTCCCGAAGGAAAACTCAACAAGGGAAAATCAAGAAAGTGATTGACCTTTATTTCATCACAGATCATTCAAATCCAGTCCATTAAATCAACAGAATAAAACCAACCCTCCTGCTCTTGTGCATGAATTTCATGCTCCACTACATCCAATCTCGGTCTTATTTCTTTCCAAACTTTTATTTCATCTTCAAATGTTCATTTATCATGTGATGAGTAGCAACAATTACTTTCGCAACTTATTTCTTTTCCCTATTTTTTTTCTTCTTCCGATTCCTTGTGAGTCAAAGGCTCCCTGACAGACGTGGAAATTGCTCGTCCAAGGAAAGTGCTTCGAGCCTCTCATGCGGACGGAATCTGCACAGTTAACATTGTCCGACGACTGGCGGAGAGCGGTAGATACTGAGGAACATTTTCCTCAATGAAAACATTATTAAACCCGGGGCGTATTATTCTTTCCAGAAATAACTATCAAAAACAATTTACTGTACATGATTAAAAATCGCATGGAAAGCGAAGGCTCATTATACGTTAAATTATAGCGACCTTGCCGAACAGCTATTACCGCCTTTATGATTCCGGTTTAGCCCAAAGAACTTTCGCAAGGAACAGAAGCAATTAAAAAAATAATAATAATAATAACAATAATAATCCTTGAAAAGGAAGCTTTAAAATATATATCCCCAAAGAACAAGATTAATAGATGATCTGGAGCAGAAGCAGACTTCAAAGGTATCACAGCCTAATTATAATTTATTATCAGGCTAATGAAATGTTATTAGTCCAACATGTTAAATAAACCCCCTAGAGCGAGCTTAAACTCATTAGAAGATGATGGGCTTTTTTCTTCTCTGAAATACATTGGGTTTGCTTAATTGCCCTTGTGCTTGGAGCAAATAATAAGTGATCTGCTACTGACGAATAGATTTCATACGGGATTCTTGTGGATAAAGGTAAAAATCATATGAATTTTAATTAAGTTTAATTACGAAAAGAAATAAAATTAAAATTATGCATTTTAGCTTAAAGGAAACTACGGCAATAGGTTTGAAAATTTTATGCTAAAACTCTCTTAAAATTGGCCATTCCGACTTTACCAGTAAGAAAGTAAGTCAAGATTATTCGTGAGTTGTAACTGCTTTCGAAGCTTGCCTCAGATACGCACATTTTTATTTTAAAATTTTTACACTTAAATTGCAAAACTTTGTTGCCTTTCATACAATAATAAGAATGTTCATTTTAAAAATATTAAATTATTTTAATATTCTGCGTCAAATGAAATGGCAACCTTTTGTCTTTCTCTCTTCCTTAAAAATAAAAATAGGAATTAAAAAAAGAAAAAAAAGATCTCCCTCCTTAAAAGAAAAATGTACTCGACAGATTTTGTTTCTAAAATCTTCGTAAATCGGGAATCTTCTCATTCAAAACTGACGCCGGTCCAGACTGAAATCAATAGCATTTCACTAAAATAATTAATTCAACCTTCTATCAGCATTAAATTCAAATATTTACTTCTAAACCCTTAACTTTCGATAATAGCTTTTCAATTCTTCGTATTTTCATCCACATTACATCAATATTAGTGAAACATTCTGTCCGCAAGTAAAATATAAGTTTCAATCTGATTCGAATTTAAATTTTCTGGCAATCTCGAATGTATCACATATACTAATTTACCAGTTTTTATTTTAAAAATTAACTCTTCAAGTCAGGCACTTAGTGTATCATAACAAAGAAAATAAAACGAATCCATCTTCTCATGACCTTTCTTATACATCCCAAACAGCCATAAACATTCGTACATGTTTCATATGCACATATATTATAATAAAATATTTTTCTTGCAAACTATTCCAGTGTAAATACGATTATTTTCTTTAATAAAAAGGGAAATTTCAATTGCCGATTAAACAAAGAGATAAGCAAGAACTTTAAAGTCAATTAAATTGAAAACATTAAATCAGAATTTAAAAAACATCTAAGAAATTAATCTTCTAAAGAACTCAATGAAAAGACAATTTCTTTTTTTGTTCTTTTCTTTAAAACTTTATAATGTGCATGTGCTCGTCCAGAGAAAAAAAATTCTCCATCTATGAATAATTAAAGGAACTACCGCTTATGCCAAACAGGAAATCCTTTAAGAATTTGTTTTCAGAAATTTAAGTTCTGCAGAAACATCCCCTAAATTAAGTTTCATACCTTTATGAATAAGTTTTATTGCATAAAACTGAACAAATATTACTTTTCGTATATTTTCAGAGCTTCATGAAAAATAAAAAAAAATTACAAATTCTCAAATTTAAAATTCTATCAAAGCATACGTGAAACAATAAATCTACTTACGACTAGATGTTTCAGAAGTAGATCCATAAGCGATGCTATTTTATTACTGGCAATAATGTATTTGGAGTTGCTAACTGAATTGGTAACTGCGGCTAGAAATGTTGTGCAAACGGTTACGAAACATCTGAAAAAAGGGAAAAGGCAAAATATAAATTTCTTTCTTTCCAAAATTCGGTCAACTTTACATGCAAATAAATCATTTGCACAAATGGATTTGATAAATGAATATTTACAAAAACTTGGGAGTTGAGAAAATAAATTTGTACTCTCACCGGATTTTAACATGAGACAACTAATTCCAAAGTATTACTAATAAGTTTTCAACTCACTTTTGTGGCAGAAAAGGTGTCATATCTTGAGTGACATCTATATCCAATTGTAAAATATCGCATAACATATGAAAACCATGAAGAATACGAAAAATTTCTTTATCTTGAAGATCCTATAAAAAAAATTATTGATTTATGCAGTATAAGAGATTAATCAATAGTAAAATATAAATGAAATCATAATAACATAAATTGTGCGAGAAAGAAAAATTTTGACTTGTTGAATAACTTGAAAATTTCTTTTGTATTCATACTATTCGGTTTTTAGGTTCGTGAATTCAATTTTATTTATACATTTATAGTTGTGAATATATAAATCATTATGGGCGGAAACGAAAATATTTTAACATAAAAATATTGCAGTATTTTCCTAGTGAAAAAAATATTTACATTATTATGCACTTAAATTTTTAATGGTAAAAATGTTTTTTTAGTATTTATATGTACAACAATGGTTTTTCACGTAAATTAGTATATATATATTTTTAATTAACAGGAGTTAAATAAGATTTACTTATATTTTTGTACACTATACCTCTTTGTCAAAAGTACGTCTTATTTCTCCCATAGCTCTTTCCAAAGCAGTTATGGCATTGTCGCTCCATCGGCCTTTTCCCTGAACATCTATTATTCTTGTGATATCTTTCAAACATTTTTTCAGTTTAACTTTGTTTTGTGAATCTGGTTCTTTTTCATTTCTTATTTTTGCTTCATATTCCTCTCCCCTGTGTAAGAAAATAACTGATTGTCAATCAGTTGGCGAAACAATATTCATTCAGTATGAGCAACATATCATGGTAAAAAAAGATCTAAAAACATACTTTGCATTCATTCGCAATCTGATTTTCTTACACTTTTTCTTTAACGATTTTGCTCTTTCCCTGTCTAACATCATCTTGGAATCTATTTTATCGGCTGGTGCGTTTACAATTATTTTAATGTTATATCGCTCAATTTCTTCTTTTGTCATATCCTTTCCGTTGTTTTGAATTTTAACAGCTTCCTGATGTTTTCTGCCGCGGAGGTGACTCAACAGATAAACTTCTGACGCAATCTTACGAACAATTACAGAAAATAATTATTTTTTTTTTAGCGAAATTTTTTCAAAACTTTGATTGATAGAAGAATATTTAAAAGTATGAATTACGAAGGAAAAATACCAGAACGTTACAAGCATTGCATATCTTCTGAGTTTCATACGGTGCCAACTTCGGAGCAACATCATCCGAACATTTAAGAATGCTTAACTCCAATGCTTTCTGTCTGATTTGCTCTATATTTTCTTCGTGTCTCCTTGCATAGTCCTCCTGCTTCTGTTGAATCTTCTTCTGAAGCTCTTCTTGAGCTTCCAACTGAGCAGCATGTAATGCTTCTAATCTTTAATTTATGAGAGAGAAAAAAAAATCAAATCGAAGTGTTTTAAATAATTGAAAAAAACTGATATTTCCGATGAAAACGGTCACATGAATGAATAAAAAGGAAAATTGATCATTAATTACTCCAATTTAAGAAAAAAAGTAAATTAAAAAATTCGTTGCCTTCACCTTTCACTCCTATCTCTGGCCTTTTCTCTAGCTAATTCTTGCCTTTCTTTTTCTTTTTCCTGCTTTTTTTTGTCTGCCTGCTCATCTCTTTTTCTCTGCCGTTCCTGCATTTTTTCTAACTTCACTTGACGTTCGGCCTCCAAAGCTTTTCTCCTCTCTTCTACAGCTGCCTCTTTCGCAGCTTTTTCTTCTTGCTTTCGCTGACGCTCTTCATGAATTCCCTAACAAAAAGACATATGACTTAGTTGATGATTTTGTTTTACTTTTTTGCTAAAGGTAAATTGTACTTGTAACTTGAATTCGTACCTGCAGTCTGTCTTCTTGCTCTTGGCACTGGGTCATGAAATCATGCCTTTTATTCTGTGCTTCCAGTTCATTAATAAAAGCGATTTCCTTCAATTTTTCTTCCTCATCATGTGCTTTTCTCATAATTTCCTTCAAATGTAAATTTCTGTTTTCGGCTGCTCTCTTTAACTTCATTTCCAAACGCTGTCTATAAAAATCATACTTGATTAGACAATTTAACGGAAAACGGCAAACATGATTAAATCAGTTTATAATTTGCAAATTATGAAATAAGTATTTCATAGCGTTCGTCTTAACATTACCTTCTGTCTTCAATTAGCTTGTCTTTTGCTGCCTTGACTTCGTCCACTTTTTTGAGAAGTTCCCGGAGTTTTTGAGCTTTCTCCATTTTTAGTTGCTCTCTTTTTTCAGACGCTTTTGCTTGCCGAGCTTGAAATCTTTTCACGGTATCCGGTATTGTTCTTCTCCGCGAAGGAGATGATAACTTCTGGTGCAATTCCAATGCCCGTCCTGGATGTCGAGCAACAAGTTCTTCCAATCTTTCCAAGGTATCTCTTTCTTCATCTTTGGACATTCCTAAATTTTTTTAAAATATTAATTTATTACTTCAAAATTCTTTAATTAATTAATTAATAAGACTGTAAAATAAATAATCCTAAATAACAATACCTTTACTAGAACAATCCTGAACAACTAATTTCTCCAGCTCATTAAGAGCATCCCGATGGTCAGCCCAAGAAATCCCTGTCATATACAGAGCATGTACAAAGAAGCCACATATGGTTAATTGTCGAAAAAACAAGTATTTTTATTAATGAAAAAGGAATTTATATACTTTAAGGAGTAGTATTTATGCATGGCACATTAAATTTTTTTAGAAAAAATTAACATCCTCTGCTAAAATTAATTAAAATCATTCTTACACATAATTTGTTAGTTATCCCTCACATCACAAAAAAAAATTTGAAGCTTTTTTTAATGTTCAATTTTAAAAAATCATTCACAAGCGTAAGTCTGTTTTAGGTGAATGAATACTCGTGACAAATTGAAACAGTTGCTTAACATTATCTAAATGCAATTTTTAAAACAACGCTTTTTTAAAAGCTACTTTTCCACCAAGAAAAAATATTTTATGTTTATTAGTTATAAAATGTAATTTGCAGAGATAATCTTGTATATATTTTCACGGTTTTTCAATCTTCTTCTAATTTTCATATCACGCTCAACATTCGGAACAAAGACGTTAAGGATGTCTTTAGCTTAATTACTTAGAAGCCTAATGTGATTCTAAAAGCAATTGCATTTAATTTCAGGAAAAGTTCTTTCCAAGGCAAGATGCGAAATGATACGTGTGTACATATATGCATATATATATAACGAAATATGCATATATATAACGAACATTTTAGTGCGTATGACAAAGATTTATCATGAATACCCATTGCACCTAATGTTAAAACACAAAAGTGAAAAATATTGTACATAAAAAGCCGAATATTCCCGTTTTAAAGCTATGACGGGCGAAATTTTCTTTTTGCTTTTTAAAGTGAAAACTCTTTTCAATCGTTTATTGATTGGAATGAAATTGCTGTCTGAAGTTGAAACAGTCATCTTGGGATTAATATTTTTCAAAAACCGAACTGAGAAACGTTTGATTCGCATATCTTCCAAATCAAGCGAAAAACCACTGCCCTTCACAATACGTACGAAAAATTTAACGTACAAAATAAAACATAAATTACATAGTTGATACATACTTACCGCTCAATATATTTTTAAAATCCGATTCTTTCTTCTGTTCCCTTCTCCAGTCGCCTTCGACAATCAAACTTTTAACCTTCATGGTAGAGTCAGATTCTTCTTCCATTCCAGTCGTTGTTTCACAGTCAGTTTCTTCGTCTCCGGTTTCAATATCAATCTTTAGGGAAATAAATTAATTCAATTATAACGATTAAAGCTATTTCCTTCCGCATTTAAAAATAAATTATAATTCTCATATAAACGGATACTGAATCAAAAAACTAAAATTATTTTACTAGCCAAAATATGACTGACAAAAATAAAAAGTTTGAATGCTTTGCTAATAGACCCCACTTTAGAGAACAATATATTGTATATACATCATTTTTCTCGTCCGATGTGATAACGGAAATACCTCAATTTCCGCCGCCTGCAACTCGTGTATTTCTTTTTGAAGCATTTCCTCGGTTTCCTTGTTCCTTTTTATTTCTTCATCAAATTGATTTTCATCTTCATCTATCCCCTCTTGCTCGATTAAAATTTTCTTTTCAAAATTTCCTATTTTACTATTTTTAGTGTTTTTCATTCTTTCGGTTAGTAAATGATTCTCGTCTGTGTGAGCACCGGATTTCTTTTCCGCTAAGGAATTAAAATTTTTCTTGTTGTTTTTGTCTCCGCCTTTTAGTTTATTATTCATGTCCGATATTTTACATTGATTTCTTTCAGTTTTCCTGACCGATTTCTGATTCTCTTTCGTTTTCGATTTTGATTCAACTTTCAAACGATTCGTTTTCTTCGACATTTCGCTTTTTTTAAAACCCTCCTCAGTTATATTTTCCTTTGAGTCTCCCTCCAAAAGGGACAAAGTCGGTAACGAGACCGCTGAACTTGGCTGGTTAAATCGCATTTTCGGAGTCATTTTCGCGTTGCCGGTAGTTTTAATTTTCAAACTGCAAGTGCTGCGAGACAATGACGTTTCAAGTCCTTCTGTTTTTGTGGAAGGTGAAAATCGACTCCTAGACTTCACTTTAACCCATCCATCATCTAAAAGAAAAGTGGCGGCTATAACTTCCAGCAGAATATTCGTATTTAATATGAACTGCGCTATCTATTTCATTATAACATTTAAATTTACAGTACATGGAGAAATATTTAAAATTAACGGCACAGAAAGATAAAAAAAATATATAAATATTGCAAGTTATCTTCTGAATCAAATATTTCAAGTATTCACTAAGGGGAATAATCAAATTTATATAACCACTGATTTTAAAAACTTATTTTTAATCATGTTTCGAATTCATATTATTTATTATTTTTACCTTCTTCTTGACCTATTTTCCCGTTAGTTGATAATTTTACAGGACTTATGACGCCTTCGTGTGTTGAACAATTAGAAATTTCTAAATTAGTTAACGACATGGAACTCTCTTCAGATGATTTGATTTCCCTCATTTGATTTAATTTCATACCTGAATCCTGTAAATCACAACATTAAAAAAATATCAATTATTTTTTTTTAAGAACACTGATCGAATTCTCTCATTTATCTCACAACTAAATGTTAGCAATCTTTTTCTAGACAACGGTCATAATAAATAAATAAAATTTTCAGACTGAGCGCATTTATTATGAAATTTATATGATAAGTTTTCATTCAAAGTTAAAAATTGAATATAAAAACTGAATGTACCCAAGATGAATCTAAAAATGAGAAAAAAATTTAAAAATAATAAAACAATTCTACTTTTATGAGAATTTAAAAAAAATGTTATACTCTCACAATATGATGAGACAATTAATTAATTTTGAAGAATTAAAAGATGAAATTTGAGATCAAATATATGAAATTACACGTATTATGGTTTGAAGCAAATTTAGAAAAATCCGTCGATAATCAAGAAGGCGACACCGAAATAAATTAAAATTGATTTAATTTTATTAAATTTTTTATTCAGGTTTAACGATTGACTTTTAGTCCTCCTCCGAGACTCTCGCATTCCCCTTTTTCGATCCGGATTTGTCACGACGCTTGTTTTAATAATCTATATTTAGATTTTGACATTACAATTGTGTGCGTTTCAAACACATGCTGGGCTGTGATTGTACATTCCGATCCCATGCATTACCGTTCTATTAATTCCTCTCCTTACCTCCTTCGAAGAATGAAATGGTCTGTGTGCTTTGGTTTTCTCAGGAAAATCCGAAAAATTTTTTCCAACGTTCCTCGTTTCTGCCACAGTCCTGTTTCGCAGGGGCAAAAAACCGCTGCCGCACTGCTTCGAAGAAATGGCCGACAGCGGTCTGGCACCCCAGGGCTGTCGATCAATCAAACTCGAGGATGACTTCCGAATGACAGAAGACCCGGTTACTTTCGCGGATCTGCCGGCCGCAGAAATTTTCGCATTGCTCTGCACGGACCTCGATTTGTTTTGATTTGCTGCAATGAATGAAAACGAATTTCTTACGGGTGCCTTCGGAGAGGTGAAGCTCGCACCGTGTGCAACTCCAAAAGAAGCCTTCGTGTTTGTGGCCGACGTGGATTTCGAAACGGCCGCATTGACAATATTCTCCTTGCTCGATAATGTGGAATCCGCCACCGATGTCACAACAGAGCTTTCTTTGAGACTGTTACAGTCCGCGCTCATCTCAACTTTTTCCGATATAGTTTTGCTATAACTTTTGTCCGCAACGCTAACGGCGTCTGAGCTCCGATCAACAACACCAAGGATCGGGCACGTCTGCTGACCTGAATTTCGATATTTCGGACCATTTTCATTCACGTCCTCTTCGCGATCCGTTTGGCAAACGCTATCGACCATTATCGAGTAGCATACATTTTTAGAGAGAACAACAGGAATTTCCTCTTTCGCGGAAATACCTGAAGAATCTTCAACGAGTTCACAACTTGGGAGATCATGCGCACCATTTACATTGTCACTGCAGCAAGGATCTTCTTTCTTACAGCCATTATCCTCTTGAAGGTTACCATTCGAAAGGGTTTCCTTTTCATTCGTCTGCGGTGGGCATTCCTCCTCATCTTTTTTTGAATCGTTTTTTTCTCCTCCTTTCATTTCCTTTACGGGAATCAAATCGTCGTATTTGCTGTTATTGCTTTTAAACATCATTGCCAAATTAAAAAAATCATTCTTTGATGTTTCATTTATGGCATGTTGCACCGACAGAACGGATCGAATTTTTCCCGGTGAACTTTTACGGATTTCCCAAGCAAGTGAGCGAGGTCTCTGAGGCGGCGGGGTATTTTCATATTCCCATTTTATTTTAAACCAATCGATCAAATTTCTAAATTCTCTTGTATAATTATCCAACACCATAATAACTTCTTTACATTCAGTTACGCTTTCATCCGATTCGCAGGTCTGATATATTTCATCAACGGCCCTCTGTAGGTTTCCAAATAAAAACGCCCAATATCTGGCGTGTAATTCTGAAAATTAAAATGGAAATAAAGGATAGCAAATATGAAACAAAGGCTCAATTAATTCAATAAATTGCAATTTATTTATCATATTCTTGAATTACTTAACCCGTTTAATATCATATTTCATAATTCTATTTTCATTATCCTGTATATCAACTTCCACTTGTCAAATTTTTTAAATATTAAAGCTGAGATTGAAAATAAAATTGAATTTATTTTGAGATTGAAGAATCAAATTTGCAACTTTTAAATTTATGCAAGATTGATTTTAATATTAAACATAAAAAAATTCTTGTCACTGAAGATTTTATATAAATTTTTTCAATATTTGACTGATAATAATACCAAAAGAAATCAGAATTTAAATAATATTATTTTCTGATGAATTTAGCTCTGATTGCATTACTATTTTTAATGTGACATAAAATCGTAATTTTATGAACATTTACCTGATTTTTTATCTCTCCCTGTAGATGCTGACCTGACTCTGGGACCAGTTTGTGAGGATTCACAGGTTCTTTTTGAAAGCCTCACAGCTTCCTCCTGTCTGATTTCCAAATGTGCTCTTGGTGATGTTGGTGGCTTCCTCATGGCTTTGCCTGTTCAAATTAAAATTAAGTTAAATAATTTTTAATTATTATTAAAAATAAGTAATCTTATTATACAGAACTATATTTACTCTTGACAGCATGACAATTATTAAGCAATTTAAAATATAAAGCACATGCTAATTTGCTGTTAATTTTAAACCATAACAAAAGAAGATAACTTGAACAACTTATTTTATTTAAATAAATGGTTAGAAAAAGAAAATTAAATTAGTTAAATTTATCAAGACACTAAAAGAAATAAGTCAAAATTGTTAAAAAATAAATTACCACCTATGAAAGTTCAGTTTCTAATCTACACCTACACAAGATTTACAATGTATTGCATAAACCATAAGTTATACATATGAATAATATGAACCATATTTTTTTTAACTTCCATTTTTATCTTACTGGTTTTGAATTTGTGTCACTATAACAAATATTATTGTTCACTGTTCATATTTTAATTTGAGAAATTTTAGCAAAAATGAACAGTGACACATAAAAAAATAAAATAATTTTAATTTCATATATTCAGAAAATTCAGATTCAATAAACATTTGTCACCATTCATTGTATGCAATATGTAAATATTTTAAATATTGTTCATTTGTTTCTTTTTTAACATAAAACTTGAATCACAAAATAAGATTCAATGAGATGAATAAGACTTACAAAATGATTTCTTTAAACTATTATTTCATAATTGGTTTTGTATTTCAAACTAATTAATTATATCTCTGCATAATTGAGAATGTTACAAATATTTATCTTTAGATCAAAAGCTAACTATAAAATAACTGATATTTAAAATAGAAACCGCTGCAGGAAAAGATAAAATATTAATTATTTGAAAATAATTAAATAAAAAATGATAATCAAATATAAAAACAAATTAAAATTATTAATAATAATGAATAATGTAATGCAACATAATTAATAATAATTATTATTTTATATCATTATATGTAATGCAATTAATTAATAATAATAATTATAATGAATAAATATTAAAGAAATGAAAATACTAAAGAAAAAATTCAGAAGTTCTATTTACTCTTTTAAAAATATATTCATTAAAGCACTTCAAATTAATAATAAAAGATAAAATTAAGTTAGGTAGCTTAGATTTTTACAAAGTCAAACAAATTTTGATGGTTCTCTAGATGACAGCATTGACTGCAACAGCCTAATAATTTTTAACATGAAATGCATTATCAAGATAATATTCATTTGAAAAGAATTTATGTTTTAATTGTATTTCTGGTTAATTTCAGTTCTCCATTTTTATTAGCATGTTCATTTATTAG
Source organism: Ricinus marginatus (assembly GCA_028565995.1). Taxonomy (NCBI): domain Eukaryota; kingdom Metazoa; phylum Arthropoda; class Insecta; order Psocodea; family Ricinidae; genus Ricinus; species Ricinus marginatus. The sequence goes on from JAOWBB010000001.1 coordinate 3,625,420, forward strand.
AAACTGAAGCATCATAAGTGCAAGAAATTTAAATTTATTAGAGTTAATAGTAATTAAATTTATGTTGCGCAATTGCCCTGATGGCCACAATAAAGCAATTTAATGAAAATTTCATAAGTTTACCTTGATCGTATTGCGTCTCAATCACAGGTACATTGAATGCAATTAAATTCCTTGCTGTCCTTCCTTCTTCTTGCACCAGTAATCTGATATCTTCCATATTTTTCAATGAACTTCAATTGCCCATTTTTAAGCAAATGATCAAGTTACGAAATGCCCCGTAATATAATTATATTAATATAATAATAATACAATCAAGAACATTACTGACTGATTAGCTAATGTTTTATTGATAAACTAATACGCTATTTTCAAGATTAATTAAACCGGGATTGCCCTTGTTAAATTGATTTCACAACTGACTTTGTTTTTTTTATTCCAAAAACCGTTTAGAATTTCCTATGCAGATTTTGATCATATAACTGCAAAAGATGACAGTAAGTCTTAGAATTACATAATGTCATATTCTTTATTTGTCTTGGAAATTTCATTTGTCCATATCTTTGATTATAAAATTCATGCATCACAGACTAAATGTCAAAAAATTTTTACAAAATACTTTTTTTATGTTTATTTACAATATGGCCACCTCCAAACCATAGACGTAAATTAAACGATCAACACATTTCAACCGTTTTTATAATTAAACAATGGAACATCCTTAATAACGGTCATTTCAGAGTTTATATGTTTTTATTAACGTGGATAACAATCAAAAGATTATGAAAAATGTTCACATTTTAATTTATCCATTCAATTTTGTTAAGAAAGATCGTTGTAACCTGGATCAATTCAGGTATGAGACGTGAGAAGGACAAAAAAATGGACCACTGTAACATTCGGAAAAACAGACTTTTCGCCTGCGAATTCAAAAAGTTTTTGTTTTGTTTACAAAGTTGAAAAGTTAATTGTTTTTACTGCCGTGAACGATGAAAATCCACGCCAAGTCAAAGGAGCCTCGGAGCTCGATTGTTATAAACCTATCCTGGTATTAATTCTGCTGCTGAATGACGGGTGGTCGCTAAAACCAAAAAGATTTGCATTTTCATTTCGTTCGCTTAAGTAAAATTATGTTTTTAAATTTTTCATTCCATGCATGTACCTTTCAGGTTCGATCGAACTTTGGCCCTTTGTTCAATATTGTGCATATTTCGAAAGCCTTATTCGAATGTTCCTTCTCAGCCATTTTCGGTAGATGATGTTTTTTCGTCGTGTTCGACATGAATAACGAAAATTCTTCCACCTCTTTCCCATTTTTGATGGAAAGCTTTCAAAAACCGCCGAATTCGTTATACCTGTAAATATGCCAAATAAATTTCCGACAATAATTCGGAACAAACGGGCGCAAGGCAAGATTTGAAAATAAAAACATAGTTGAAAACGATACACAAGCGTAGATTTTCAAGTAGTTGTTTGGGGAAAATGGAAGCATACTTTCGGAGTTAACATTTTTATTCCATCATATACTTATATATATTCTGATATAATAATTCCCACCAATTTTGTATGATATTGCGGCAGCTTATCGTTAATTTTATTTGGTGGAACTGGCTAGAATTTAATATTTTATAATAGAATAAATGTTCTTAATATGAAAGATCTTTCACGTTATTTGATAAAATTTTATTTTTTCATCAGGATAAACTTGCTTCCCGGTGAAGATTCATGACAAACATTCTTTTTTATATGTATTTTGTACATTTTTTTTATTCAGGAAGTTACAAAAGAGACTTGTTGATTTCTGTGAAATACTTATTGCTGAATCTTTTTTTCCCGTAAATATATGTTCCGACATACCAGTTAATTTATATTAGATATTTTCCTTCAAATGAAGATAGACCCGTGCCTTCGTCGAAGGGTAGTTAATGATGTACGTGTTTTTTAAATTAAATTATGGATACTTTTTTTTTTCTCTCCAGAGGCAGCTTCATAAGCTCACGATGTTAAGATGTTGTCCACCTTCAGATTTACTCAGTTAAATTTTCTGGAAGATTTATCTTTTTGAGAATGCACTCCGAACGTAGGTCCGCGCTTGAAAAGAATGTTTCGAAATTAATTAAGTCTTTAAACGGCGGAAGATTTTTCCCTTTTTCTTAAACATTTCGAAATTGAATAAAATAAAACTGGCGCCTTTTTCGACGAGCAAAAGGCGTGCCAGAAGACAATGGATTTCGCTTCCGCTTCGTACGCATATTAATTATCTGCACGTTGACGCGTGAGGGGCAGTGCCTGAGAACGCAGGTCAGTTATCTTCTGCGCTGTGATGTAGAAAAATGATACAAGCCTTCAAACCGAGGCTTGTTCATTACACACTTAGCTGACGTCCACAACAACCGAAAGTTTATTATGAGACCTACGTACGCGAGCAATGACAACCTGTCGGAAATATCCGAGACCGGAACTGGTCGCACGGGTAGCACATCTGGAAGGAGCGGCTACAGCGAAAACCGGGATGAATTGCTGTCGATACTTGGGCTCACGGAGGAGGATGAGATTTTCACCGATCGATTCCGGATTGACAGGAAGAAACTGGAAGACATGATAATGAGTGAGTTTTCCGCTCCCGATTTCGCGGATTTTTTTTCGGTCCCGCTGGGGGTGGGGGTGGAGGAGAGTGCGCATTTTCCGCCGGACGCTCGACTTTCCCGTTGTCCGCGAACCATAAGAGAACACATGATTTCACACTACTCCGGCATGCCGCTTACAAGACCGTGCGTGTCTGCCCGCAACGTGATTCTATGACAAAATAATAAATAAATAACAGGAAATATTTTTTTATTTTTTTTTTTTTTTGAAATGCGTATCAAATTAACGCGTTTTTACATAATTTTTTCGCTTAATTCCTCCGATCGTGCTTCTTGTGAGCGGGCGGTCCACACATATGAACATAGTAAAAAAGAAAAATAAATAAATGACTCCTAACATAGAGCTAGAATTATTCCATCAGTTCAATCGAATTAAATATATTTGCAGAAAATAATTAATTTTTATTTATTTGTTATTTTTTTTCAGACGACAATGGCACCTTGGATTCGACCCAGGCTTTTTTCCAAAAGGTGAGTACCTGACAAAGATGTCATAAAATTTTCACTTACAAAAGGAGACAGGATTTTTTTAAAATTAAAAAAACTTATAAATTCGACGTTTGGGCCATTTATACAGAAAATGCGGACGTTTTAATGAATATTTTTAAGTTTTATGTATTAATATTTGTAAACTGCTTGTGGAAATTGGCGGGCTTTTCTCTTTAAACAAGAGATTTTCTTGAACAATTGTCACTTATTTGTATGAAGTAAGTGAAAATTATTGAAGTTTTAAATTCATAACGTAAAAACAAATTCCTTGTTTTTTTTTTAAATACATTAATATGTAACTATCAATAATGAAATTATTTTACGAAAAAACAATATAATTCCCATATTGATAATCTTATTCCAAACAATCATTACACATATATGTATAAAAAAAAATGAAGATTAATTAATTTTTGCGTCGAACTCATCGTATATGTACATTGTTATGAGTTGCGATTTTTATTGAAAAATGATATTATCGTGAAAGTTTTATTATATATTTGATCTATTTGAAAATATTAAGTTCTTTTGTTTTTTTTAAGTAGAGATGAAGTTATTGGTTAAAGTTTGTCACAATTATGGTATGATTTTCCATATTCGCGTTCGTGTTTCCGTCCGAAAATTCAGACCGATCGGTTCTTCAGCGAAAAATCTTTTACGCCAAAGGGCAAGCCTCCCGAGGCGCCAAACCAAAATTCGTATTCCTTATTCGGCGTCAGGTATGCCCGGGAAAGTTTTCCAATGGATCGCGGTCGCCATGTTTTTCAGGTCGCGAAACCGACGCACCCAAACCTGTTCATTTTTCGATGTACGAAGTATCACCTTATACCACGTTATCATATCAACGTCTTGTCCTGTATTCGCATCGTTGGTCAAACACTTCGTTCGTCCACGTTCCCTTCACCCCATGTTGATTCGAGCATTTTTCGACATGCCCGCATCTCGGCTGTCCCGCACAAGAAGGTGCAGACCGCGCTTTCGCGCAAAACTGTCGAGCCTGTGACTCCTCCCGTGTCCCATTGAATCGGTATTTGACTTTAAAATTTCCAGCCGTTCCGAACGAATGCAGCAACCCGACGAAATGGGCAGTTCTCTGTTCGAGAGACTTTTGGGCAAATTTCAAAAATAATTTTTTTTTTAATTTTAATTTTAAACTTAATAATATTTTATTAATGTTTCGTATTTCTGTTTCATGCACGAAACATTAATTTTACTTAAAATATTAAACACCTTTCTCTATTTACTCTTTGACTATTTCAACCGGAGCATTTGAAATTATTTTTGCTTTTCAAACCCACAAAAAAATGCATTAAAAACAGGTAATAGTTTACTATGAAAAATTTATATATATATAAAATATATGTTTAGGTATATACTTTCAAACCCAAAACCCACAAATCAAATCCCCCTGTGAAAGTACATCACCAATGCAATACTTCTACTAGGAAGAAAATCTAAATGACGATTCCAACATAATTGAAATATATTCAACCATTTAGAATTTCAAATTTCGATTCAGAGTTATCCTAGCTAAAGGAAAAAAAATGGCTATCTTCAGTAAATGGAAAATTAAATATTTGTAAAAATTGTAAAAATACCTATGAACCCAGTCAAATTCAACAGTGTTTATAATATCAATATTAATATATATATATATATAATCAATATATATCAATATATATATCATATATATCAATATATATGTATATATTGATATTTTATATATATACATAATTTACAATTATTATTACTATTTTGAAAACTGACAATTTTCTTTGCCTCATCATCGTAAATAATCAAAGTTCAAGGAAACCAAATAAAAATGTGATTTGTTTACACTAGATAATGACATACTGAACCTACTATTACTATAGAAAAAAAAATTGAGTGTCGGATAGTCATCCAAAAAATTATATTTATGATAATTACAGTAATGTAATAAACCTTTGAATTATAACAGTAAAAAATGATAAAAAAAATAACATAAATCAAAACGTCAGAATTGCCATTTTTTTAAAAAAATTATCTTAACTTTTTATATTAAAAAAAATATGATAAAATCCAAATTTGAATTAGATAGGACTGTGTGAATGATATAAACTTGTATTTTTTATAAATTTACAAATATTATGGATATATTTTGCTTAAACTATTGAATTACTGACATCTGCACATTTGATTTTAAAAAAATATTTTTTTTAAACGCAAATTTTATATATATACACATAAATATTTTTTTTTCGTTAAATATGAATAAATCAAGTAAAAATTTGATATCCATATATCTATTTATATTAAATATATCAAATTGTAAATTGTTATTATAAATTAGTAGATTCTCCATCAAATTTTATTTAGGATACAATCATTTGTTATGATATAGAGAATTCTATTTATAATAGAATCATCTTTATCAAGACCCTGTTCTTCTCTTAGATTATTTTTAACCCACAAAAAATGCAAGTATGAGATTTCCTTTTATATAAAATAAAATTTATAACATTCAGGTTTCTGAAAAGACTACTAAGAAATAGTCATATATCACATGAGATAGCCTCTTTACAAAAAAGAGATTCTCTCTGATCTTTGTGTCTTTTCCCTGAGAAAATATTGTTAATTGAAAATCATTAATATTTAGCTTTTTTTGCATATAAATCCTGTACAATATTTTATATGAAAAAGAATATCATATGTAGGAAAAAACATTATTTAAGATGGAGAAAAACTGCCATAAAATCAAATTAATTTTTTTTAATTACCTGCAGTATTATAATATATTAATAATTGAGGTGAAAAGAATATACTTTTCCGCACATATACTGTAGCATCGTATATTCGAATATTGTTTTCAACAGGACTATAAATATACCTAACAATGTTATTGGGTGTTTTAGAAGACTTGGTGAGTATCACGGGCTTAGACATAATTTTAAATGGTTTCATTCATATGATGCATTTCAAGATTTAACTTGCTCGTTTTTATGTCGAAAATATAATGAAATATAAATAAGTTTATTGTTTTGACATCAGAATTTGTCATACATAAGAATATATTTGATATAATGATTTTCTTTCATAAAATTCTTTCTTTTGTAAATTTCTTAATTTTTTGGGAAATTGAAAATTTCATCAAAAACGTTTCCCATGTTGCAATATTCTGAACAGTTGCCATATTTTGTTATTGACCAATGAAACTAAAAGAAATTTCTTTATGTTGCATATAAAAACAATATGTCTTAGCTATCGGTAAATATATATATTCTCTTTTTTCGTTTTTATTTTTAAAAGGCATATGTTTCTTTAAAGCAATTTTTTTATTTAGACTAAAAATTTGCATTTTAAAAACTATGATGTCTGAATGAATAAATCAAAATAAGTCTAGATTTCAAATTCAGTACATTTTTTTTGGAGTTAAAATTGTAATTTTCATTTTTTTTTTTTTTTTTTTTTTTACATGCTTTATTCATTTATGTCGATTTCTTATATAAGTATAACATTAAAAATACAAAAATTGAAAGCTACGTATTAAAATATGATTTTATTTAAAATTAATAAATTTCCTTAGTAACATGCAACAGAAAATTTAATATATATGTATATATTTTTAGATAATGGAGGGATCAGGCACTCACATTGCGTGGCCGTCAAGATTAAAAATTGGAGCGAAATCGAAGAAAGGTAAAAAAGTTAATTTTTCAGTTTTATGTTTTAAGTTTTCGTGTATAAATGTTTCGTTTTTTTTTAAATATAACTTACATTTTTGGCCAAATAGTATTGGTTATGGTATTTTGACCGCTATCAGGATATTAATGCGATAGAATGCAACCGATTTTCTTATGAGGTGTGAATTTTATGATTGTTTTGGGCGACGATACACAAATAGATTTGAATTCCGTTTATTTCATTCATTTGTTGTCGGATTTATGAAATTCAACTGTTAATTTTATGAATGCGAACGAATAGCTGCCCCATCCAGTATTTATCTTTCCACAGCGGTTGAGTAAAGCATTTTTTCTTCCCGTAGAATTCTCATATAAAGTCGGTTTGCCTGACTCAATGCATGATTGTTGTGTACACCTTTGAGATATTTCTTTTTATATTAATATTTACACAGTCCGAGTTAAAATCATTATCTGTCGCTAATTTACTTATCCGACAGTAGTGGCCATTATTTTTTAAATTTTCAACAATTTTCTTCCTTTGACACCGAATTACTTTTAGGCGAGTCGCATAAAATGAGTGAAAACCTTTTAAGATATTTGATGGGCGATGGATACAATCGAATGCTTTGCATTCCGAGAGAAAAAAAAATTTTGTTTTATAAACGCGGAACAAATGACGGGCGACATTTTTCTCGTTTTAATACAGGCAAAGGGCATTCGAAATATATCATTTGGACACGATATCGTACTTTCTGAAGCTGTCCGCGGACACGGGCATCCTCCTGCAGGGGTTTGAATCATCTGCAGCACTGGGGAAAAAAAAAGCAGCGACGCAACTTTTGAATACCCCGTCCAAATGAGATATCTTACCAGATCGTTGTGAATTAATACAGTTGTCACTAAGTCGAACTTTTCTTTAGATGAATATTCCGAAATCCGCGATTTATCCATCGCCATTCGCAAGATGGAGAACATTTGTTCTGGGACAATATCCGTGCAAATGGTCATCCGAAATTAGGGAGATGCTAACTTGCATGCTCGAGGAGGGGGAAAGACCTCCCAAAAATGTGCGCTTACCTCCTTGAAAAAGAAAGCTTCAAAGGCATGTATCGTTCCCTTTTAGACAGGATTTCTCTATTCGGAAGTTAAAAATGATCTCCGCTCTGGCTTTTTCCTTCGTTGGAAAAGCGAATCGGTTGAGGTTTCTCTCGAAAAAGTGTTCGAAAATTGCACGGATGGAGTCGAAATGTTGGCTGCCCCGGGAAGAAAAAGGGGGACCGCGGGAAAAGACACGCAGATCCATAAGCTTAAGATGGAAGGTAATTTTTGCCGCAAGGTTGTCCGCTGGTTGAGAAACCGTTTTCCGCGTCCTCATCACGAAATCCTCAACGAATTATAAGCTCGGAGGAGCGTGTGAGAGAGAGAGAGATAGAGAGAGAAAGAGAGAGAGAGAGAGAGATTCGTGTTGCCGTTCGTGTCCGAGAAATATTTTGCATCTCCGGTGACTCCAAGTTGTCTGGAAACACTGCGGCTGAGCAGAAGAACGAAGCATCCACACAAATCGAACTCGCCCGCGGTTTTTCATACGTGTCGACCAATGGGTAATCGGAAAATTTTTCAGAATTTTAAAACGTCTGCCAGAGAAGGAAAAAAAAAAAAAAAAAGTCATTTCAGTAACGGTTTTTCTGGCGCCTCACAAGCACGCCTTCCGTCGCGGAGAGTGGATAAATGATTCACGGCGAGCATTGAAACCCTGCTTCGTTTCTCTTTTCTTTTTCCTCGCGATCCGGTGATGATTGACTCGCCATGTTGACCCATGGCAAGAGCTACCTGGAAAGAAGGCGGATTTTCCTAAGGGAGGAGGAAATCGAACTGCTCGAGTGGTGCAAGTGGATAGCGGACGAGACAGAGGGTAAGTGACTGCCGGGGGAGGCGGAAGAGGGGGCGCCTCCCCTCCTCTGCCTTCCGCAGCGGAGCTCGTAGCGCCACTGGTCGTCGCCCGGGGAGGGAAAAGGGGCAAACGCGGAAAATTTCTTCCGCTTCCGCCATTAAGCTCCTTGAGTCGGCGGAAAAGATTCTTTTTGTACATCAAAAAGGAGCGGAAACCGAAATCTCGGCGGATGCGGCATTTTTACCGAAGTCGCGATTCACGAAATTCGTCCCGGAAAAGTCAAAAAATTAATAAACATTGAATTGGACGTAACAAATGTTACAACTTCAATTTCGTTTAAACTTCTTGAAACATTAAAAAAAAAAAAAAAAAACAAAAAATTGCACATTACATGAAGATTTTAAATCGTTATAAATTACTCCCAGTTAAAAATATCATGATCGAATAAGTAAAAAAACCGCTTTTATATTTTCATACAATTAAATATTTCAATCTCTTTACAATAAAGATGAATTTTATCTGAAATACAATAAACAATAATTAGAATAGCCATACTTATTTGCTTGCAGAAAATATCAAGGTACGAAGAACGTAATTGTTAAATTATTTCATTGTTTTGTGTTAAAACAGATTGTGTTTAGAAATGGATTGAAAATATATACATGTGCGGCAATAATTTTTATAAAATATTTTGGTAATCTCCTTCATGTGGGAAAATACCTTAAATTTCGTGCTTCTGTATTATTCTAAATTCGCATGCTCCTATGGATGGCACGAATATGCGAGATGTGCACATGCATTCGATGCATCTGAAGAGTGCATCGCGTTTTTAAACGATGCGCACTTGCAGTGAGCTGCATTTAGATGTACGATTCGTGTGCTGCGTAAGAACCTGAATTAAAAATTTGTATTTTTTTTTTTTTTTTTTTCCAGATCCTCACGTCAGAGTGGCCGGTCGTAGTTTGCACGACATTCAGACTGCAAAAGACAACATTCTGTCTGCGCTGGGCATTCGGGTGAGTTTTGAGGCAAGGAGATAGGGCTGAAATAAAAATGTGAAATTTTGACTCGGTGACTCGAATAAAAAGCGAGCAATGTAATCCGACAGAACAAGCAAGTGACAATGAAATTGAACGTGAGCTACACGCACCATTCGCACATAATCGGAGAGGGAGGACAGACAATAACGAACGTTCGAAAGCAGACCGGATGTCACATACACTTTCCGGACAGCAATCGAACCGGTTCCGAAATGAAGAGCAATCAGGTATCGATAACGGGATGCATTGAAGGAGTGGAGAAAGCCAGGACCAGGGTCAGGGTAATGATGCGAGTGTAAAGGAGGCGTCTTCTGCGTGCCTGGCCGGAAGGAAAGCACACTGCAAATTTGAACGTTTCTTCCAGGAGCTGGTTCCTTTGGTGTTTTGCTTCGAGCTTCCGGTGTTGGGATCGATACAGACGTTCCCGGACGTGAGTTCGCCGTACATCCAGCAAATATCTGAAAAGTACAATGTACACATATCGTATAGAACTCGTTCGAGACTTCACGCCACGCTGGTCATCGTCAAGGGCTGCGAATGGGAGGTGGAATCGGTTAAGCAAGCCACTCTTCTCCTCATCAACCACATGTGCGGAAGAGTGGCCGTAAGTATAGGTTCGGTTTGTCGTTAGGGGATGCAACCCTGCAAAAATAATTTGAGGGAATTCTGCAACAAGAAGTTGCCAAAGAACACGGTCGTCTTAATCCGAATGTGTATTAATGCAAAAGACTAAAACAATATTCTACGGTTATATATCCGTATGTAAGGATAAAAACCCGTGAACAATATAACCGACGCACCATGTATGTTATAAATTTGTTCTCATGTGCCTATTTCACTTATAGATTCTTTTATTTTTATTTAATAATTTAGACGTCAGGATTTGACGTTTCAGGTAGGGAAAGGTTTCACAATATAACTTTAATGGAAAATGCATAATTTGATCGTGATTTACGTCCAAAAACTAAAAAGTCTTGCGGTTTTTTTTTCCATGGCCAGAGTCAGGTTCCCGTCCAAATGACGATGGAAATTTCGCCTCACCATCATCCGATAGTGTTAGGACCCCAAAGTCAGTACCTGAAAGCGATTATGGAAAGCACCCAAACCCAAATCATGTTCCCTGATGCTCAGGATCCGAACATACCGGTCTTGAAAAAGAGCAACGTGACAATTACAGGTCAGATCAACAACGTGTACCTGGCTCGTCAGCAGCTAATGGTAAGCAATAGACTTTGCTGCTTTTCGATTTCGGAAGGGAAAACTCCCAATTATTTTTTTTTCTCTCCGTCTCTTGCAGGGCTCGCTGCCCATTAATTTGACATTCAGTTTGACAGAGGAAAACATGGCGATCGACTCAGAGAGGATTAACCAGATATGCGAAGCGCTGGACGTTTCCATTTCTACCCGCCACTGCCCGAAGCAGAACAACCTCTCTGTTATAATAAAGGGAGTCGAAAGGAACACTTCCAACATATACGAAGCAAGGCGTATCTTGCTTAATTTAGAGGAAAAAATTGAGGCCTCCATACCGGAGACTTACAAGATACCGAATCCTCCGAAAATATTTGACAGGAACGGTATGGAGTTTGGCCCCGGGATTGGCTCGGGGATGAAACGCCACCACCCCTACCGAATAAAGCAACTGAGATTTTTTTTTTTTTCAGAAATCAGTGACATTAATTCGACAAGAGCACCGCCTAACATCGTAACGGGGGAAAATCTCCCGAATTTTCCGGCGATTTCCCTCCAGGAACATTCGCCGCTAACGGCTCCACCCGTGTACGGCCAACTGTGGGGCTCGCAGCTGCCTCCTGGGCTGATGTCCATCGGCTGGGGTCAAATGATGATGCCGCAGCAGCAGCAGCAACAGCAGCAGCAGTCCCAACAGCAACCCCTTATAATGCAAAGACAGCGACCAACGTCCAGCGTCATCAGCCGAGACGTGACTGCAAACTCAAGCGGCTACGGATCGCAGCTTTCCTTCAGTCAGTTCAACAGCATGAGCGGCTCCCCCATTTCGGAAAATAACGGTCGTAAGCGTCAAAATTCGAGTCGGTTTTTGGTGAATTTTTTACTCGGCGAACACTTAACCGCACGATAATCTTTTTCAGTATCTGCTCTTTCTTCGCTAAGCAGCAATACCAGCTCTCTTTCGACGCCAGCGGCAAGCCCTCGCAATCAGTCCCCGACACTGCAGGGTTTGGATCTTCAGTTATCCGTCGGTGAGTGGAAATTTGCGAGGCGGTGACTGAAAATGCCTCGGGTCTCGCCGTCCAAATTTACAGATCGCCGTTTTTTTCAGATTTTAGCAATTTGATGAAAGCATCTCCGGAGTGGACGGATCGCAGAAACTTCGGTTACGACGCGAACATACAGCAGAATCTGACACCGGGCGACTACGATAAAAAAAAATATCTCGCCGTAAAAGCACTGCAAAACATGCCAAACAGCAACGAAATTCGCGTGCCCACGTCTGCATGGACCGGATACGGATTCAGCCTGACGAGTCCCCCGTCCCTGTTCAGCGATCAGAAGAGTTACCTAAATAAACCGAACGTGAGTCTAATCTGGCGAAAATCAACGCTGCTGCGGGTTACCCCGGAGTCGATCACCGTTTTTATTTTATTTTTTTTCCTCCGTTGCAGAACGTTTTCGATGTGGATCCGTGGAAGGGTTCGACGGAGGTGACGTCGCCGGGTTTTGTCGGAGCCAACGACAAGGATCAGACAAATTTCCTCAGCAGCAGCAATTCCATCGAATTCGTGCCCAGTGGAATGCTGCAGAATTTACAGAAATGTGATACCGACCTGCCAACGCTGCTCGCTTCTTTGGGACTGGAGAAATACATACGTGAGTGTTCATTTGGGGCAGTCGGTTCCGGCAGTCCCTCAGGTCGTGTGGAAACAGCGAATCCCAACAGGCGGCCACGTCGAGCGTCTCGATTTCATTAACTCTAAGAACATGGGATTCGCGGCGTGATTTTCTACACCGATGCTGACGTCGGCCGAGATATTTTCAAAAAGTTCCTCGTTCAAATAGCATGAAATTTTCGCGCAAATCGTTTCACGTTATAAGACCGAACGCCGACCTCACTCGAGGTTCTCCTCTCTAAACACTGTTATTTGCTTTTCAGAGCTGTTCAAATCTCAGGAGATAGATATGTCATCGTTTCAACTGTTCAACGACACCAACCTTAAAGAAATAGGAGTTTCCGCATACGGAGCAAGACATAAAATGCTTCTGGCCATTGCAGGTGAAAAAATTATTTCGTTATACCTTCTTCACCCTTATTTTGTAAATGTTTTTGACACAGTCATGGACGATACCTTAAATATTCCAAGTTTGATTTTCAACTCGCATTTTCTTATTCTCTAAACCGTTTTGACATTGCATACGTAGTATTTTGGAAGTACCTAACCCGAGGTACGGTTAGGTATGCAAAGTGACGCTTCCTAAGACGTGATATTCCTACATCTGATGAGTTTTCTTAATATTTATTTAGACGGGATTTTAACACTCACAGACTACGATTTTACCATTTGGCAGCCGACCGTTCCGCAATCTTATTTTTAAGTCAGAAATGCAGAAGGTGCACTCTTCTCTCTGTTCTCGGCTAAAGTTACAAATGGAATTAAGTTAGGGATCGCGTTGGGTTAGAGTTCGCTTTTCCGCGGCAGCTTTCCAAGTCGCCCCCTTACGTCTCTTGTGCTTCCTCTTTCGGAATCGCTCTCGCCGCAAAAATCAGGTCCGGGCACTTTTGCCGAGAGGGCGAACCTCGTCGCAGACAGCGAGTTCGGGACGGGTGACTTCGGCGTTCGTCAGGTGTCGGAAGTCGGCCGCACCTTTTCTCTTCGCTTTTCCGAAATCGGAGTCAACGCTTTCCCTGTCGGCAACCGAGCGAATGCCGACGGGCTTAGAATCGCCGTCGCCCAACATTTACTTTTTTTCTTTTCCCCGCTTACAGAACTGAAAAAGCGCAGGTCTCCTGTGATGAGCGCAGCTCCGGGGGCAGAGAGAAAAAGAAGCCACGGGTGGCCGAACAACGAATAGCGAAAGGAAGGGTAGAAGCGAACGCGCAACCTGAAGACTGACATTTTCCCGAAAGACTGAACCGCTAAGCGAACACTTAAAAAAATAATAATACAAAAAAATAAAAAAAATAATAAATACAATAAAGGAAAAGGTTAATTTTTCAAAAATACACGAATGAGTCCCTTTTAATTTTAGGTTTAAAAAAAAAAAATTCAAATTTGTTTGGTTTAGGTTGAGTTAGATTTCTTTACTATTTTATCCTATTTATTTGCATGCTTTACAAATAATAAATTAATTATATTTGTAAAGATAGTTTATAATTTTGCATGTTCTCATAGTTTAGGTTTTTTTCTCTCTCGCAACAGTTAAGTTAAAATAAAAGTTTAGTTTTTACTTGAATCATCGCAAAAGTTTGTTGACGATACATTCATAAGTGACGGCAGTTCGAACGGTAAAATTTTTTATTTAGCCCCCACCCTCTCTCCCCCCTTGCAAAGGACGTTAATCGGTAGACAGTTTTGAAAAGCAGCAGCGAAACGCCCTGTAGAAGGTTAAAGGAGAAAAGTCACCCTCGCGAGAGAAAGAGCAATGATGATGATAATGATGATGATGATGATGATGATGATGATGAATGAAATGAATGAATGAATGATGATGATGATGATGATGATGATGATAACGATGATGATGAGATTGACGGGTTGGCAGTGAGATGTGCGCAAAGGCGCATTTTTCCCCTGAGATCCGAAATGAAAAAATGTTCGCGATTTTTTTTTTTTTTAATGATTTTTTTGTGTTTTTCCAAAAGTCCACCGCAAGAATTCACGAAAATTTAAGCGAAAAACGAGAAGGAAAACGCGGCAGAATTGCGCTGAATAATTTTGATTTTGCATCCCAAAAATTATTGAAAGAGTTTCGATTCTACGATTTATTATTTATATTTAAAAAGTCGATATTATGAAAATTTATTATTATTATTATTATTATTATTATTATTATTTTATTTTTTTTCGAAAATGTAAATTTTAATAAATTCTGTGATGAGATCCCGGCATTGGTTTGTTATTGAAATAAGACGATTAAAAAAAAATTAATTTATATTTGTATGTATGTGAAATTATATATTTGGTAATTTTGTTTTATATATATATATAAATGTATGTATATAAATTCAAACCACTCCCGATTTTTTTCAATGTTTTGGTATGTTGAATTCTGCCCGACGAAAATATTCAAATTATAATCATCCCAGAAGGAAAATAAGTTAAGGGGATGCTAGTAATATATTGACATTGACAATTCATTGTAGATATATATATATTACATTATATAATATGTGTATATATATATTAATTATACATTCCCCGAAATCGATTTTGAAAGGTGAAAATTAAGTTAACCATTTGTGGACAATGACTATGATTTATTACTGCCGCAGAGTTGTCACATTTTGATTATCCCGTGAAGTGAAAACAATGATAAATAAATAACAGCGAGTTTGTTAAATATGGAAAAAGAATCTTGAAAATTAATTTTCAATATAATATTATTATTTGAAATTCCGTGGATTTTCTTTCTCAAGCCGCTTGGGATTTGCAGCTTTTCCGCCGCTCCAAATCCGTTTTCCTTTCCCTCGTCGGGGAATCGGGCAGGGCTGCCCGCGGGGGCGGGCACCGCCCTTTTCTCCTTCCACTTTTCGAGCCGGCTACGTTTCTTCCGGTTTTTCGACTCGCGTCTTTTGGAAGCGACTTCCGGGGGAAAATCGCCCGCGCGTCGCTCACCCATTCGCAAGCGCGGGGGTGCGTTTCTCCCCTTCCGCGAAAACCCAAGCACATTTTCTTGGAGTTACTCCCATGCGCTTTCGCAGCCCCCCACCCCTTCCTCCACTTAATTTGACGCTCCGAGGGAGAGAATGGAAAAATTGGCAACAAAGCGAAAAAAAAGAAAAAAGAAAGATCGTTTGTTTATGTAGATAAAAATTTATTTTTCGATTAAAATTTTAAACACTGAAAAATAAAAAAAAAAAAGGTAAAAATGTACATATAAATGCAAAACGTTCGAGAATTTGAAAATGTTTAGTTATAAAAAAATAATTTGTTAATAAAATGTTTGCATTCAAGCATCGGACGACAAACGGAATATTCTAATAAAATCTGCGAAACATTGAGAGATTAACAATTATTGGGCTAAAACATCGGTGGCCGTGGTCTTACCCGTGCGAGGTATTTTGTTAAACGCGAGCGACTAACCAGCAGCAAAATCGTGGGCCACGTCCATCCATGCAGCAAGTTGGCATTCGCTCCGCAGGTAACGTGCATTCCAAAAGCTCGTGATTATGCGAAGCACTAACTACCATCTAGGGTTTAAAAATCAGGATATCGTAAGCGAAAGAGGCAAACTTGATTCTAAAAGGAGCGGTGGAATTGGAGAACGTGTCGGGCGTTAGAGAAAATCCGCGGGGTTGCCGGGAACTCCCGTCACTTCCCATATCGTTGCCGCCAGTCGTCTGGACTGCTCCAAAACGCAGGAGGAGGTGGCCAGACCAAGGTGGATGCAGTACAGCTCGTAGCACTGGACTTTGTTCGGTGCCATCTTCGGGAAGCATGTCTCCACCAGTCTTCTGTAGAAATCGTCGACTATTATTCCCGGAGGCGGAAGGTTTTTCATGGCGGTCGTGGGATATATTTTCGGTTTGAGCGGGGACCCGGAAGTGTCTTCGAACCACAGGAAATAAGCGTAGCTGAAGGTGGTGTCCTTCCACATTATGGACAGGTGACCTTCTTCGAGGTGCTTCCTCGCAAAGTGAATCATCGACCAAATCTTCTTTTTCGTCAGCAGGGTTGTCTCCTCGGAGTTGAAATCGAGGCTGGGAGCCGTCAGCCTGTGGTGCTGTCGATCGATGTAGAGGAAGTGGACCAGACCGGGAAATTCTTCGAGATATTTGTTGATGGTGAGAGAAGCCCTCAGAGCGAGGGTGAAATTTCTAAGGGCTTTGACTTTTAAAAACTCACTGAAGTCTTTCAGACGATGCCTGACGCCCTTGTAGACGGTTTCGATTACGGATCTGCACTCCGTCAGGACGGCTTCGTCCAGGCAAGTTATTTGGAAAAGCATTTTCAGACTGTCCAGGAAATTCGAAGTGCTCGATTCTATCCGCATCATGCACTCCGGATCGGGATTCTTCAAAAATTCGTTGTACTTCCTTTTAATGAAATCCCACTTCGGACTAAGGTTCTTCTGGCACATTTCGACGGATTTCCCGCATTTCAATTTCCTCAGTCCCTCAAAGATTTTTTTCATGCCGGAATCGAGGAACTCGAAGGCGTATCTTACGCCGTCGATGTCCTTCTGCATCTGCATGTTTTGGAGCGTGTTCAGTGCGTGAAACGCGTCGTTCAAACCGGTCGAGACCAAACCCTGACCGCACTCCAACAGGAGCAGCACGTAAACGCCGTCATCTAAACAACCTATGTGCACTGCATGCGGATGGTTACCCGTCAGAAGTATCAGGTAGCTGCTCAAATCTTCGGAGATCTTTTCCACCTTGATTTGCGAGCATTTCGCTTCATTGGACATTCGTCTGTTTGCCAGGGGGCTGTACTTTGATGCAAGTGTCGAGAACTCAAAATCCGACTCCTCGGATTCGGTCTCGCTTTGCACTGTGCTTTCCTTCGGTTGCAAATGAACGCTCTCCGTCAGCAAACCCAAGAAAATAATATCGGAAGGAATCAGATCCTGGGCGTTTCTGCTTGAGTACAGAGATAAAAATTTATTTTCCACCAGAACCAAAGCGTGAATTTTTGAAAATTCCGATTGCTGCTGCAGCCTATTCACCGCCTCTTGCAAGGCTTTCAGAGTAGTGGAGCTAATATCGTTGTTCACCATTAGTTGTTCGACCGCCTCAACCAGAACTGCTTGATCATAATCCTGGAGCTCTTGCCATGTATCTAACAGCAATGACAATAAGTTAGATCGCTGCTTGCTGACTTTGATCAGCGGAACGTTCGGGCCGCACAAATGCTTTACCATCGATATGCAAATGCCCAAAGTTCTGTTGAGGGTCTCCACCGGCAGATTGCCTATGTAAACAAATAAGTAACCCATATATTCATTGAACGTTAGATTCGTTCCATCCTCGCACTGAATGTTCGAGTACGAATTTCCGAACTGGCAGGCCATGAGCCTCTGAGACGTTATGATGGGCGAAAATAACTGAATTAATACGTTCGAACTTATTTTCGGTGGATCGGAGGTTTCTTCTTCGACATTTTCGGTGATCAAACCCTGGGTTTTTGCGATTTTGAATGCGTGCTTTAAAAATTTTTTATCGGATTTCGTATACAAAACGTCGTTCAACTGATCAAATATTAACAAGCACTTCATTGTGAACGATTAAATGGAGAAAGCTATCCAGGCAACTCTCATGTAATAAAAATAAATATCTGAAAATAAATAAATAAATTTTAAAAAGACATTAAAAAGTATAAAAAATCTGAATAAAACAACATGCAATAACACAAACTTTCGATATTTTCTGTCCCGTAATATTAACATGTAAACAATCACCAACCATTTCCTTATATTTATACGAATACGATTAAAATTAAAAGTAAAAAATTGAATTTTGCAAGCATATTAATTTTCCATCAGTTAAGTCACCCTAAATAGTAATTAAAACTCACCAATTAATCTCAGATTTTCTGCTTTTATGCATGTTATTTTTGAAATAGAAATTAGAGTAATGTCGGATTCAATTAATTTGAGTTTAAAAAGTATTTTTTAAAATTAAAGGCTGATCTTATTTTAAAAGTTGACTTCACACCTTCACATTTCAATTCTTAAAATTACAAAATATATTTAATTTCATATATATATATAAAAAGGAAATAAAAATTTAAAGCTACAATATACTTCATCATTTTTCACTGACAATTAACCACACTAGTTGACAATGCTTTCATAATGTATTGTATGAAATGTCTGAATATGCAAAGTTCAGCTTCATTTAATACCTGGAGGAAATAATATAATGAAGTAAAACCATTTCAATCTGCAGAAAAAGGAATTTTTATGAACATTCTACAAAGAAATTTATTATTATAAAATGAAAATTTTTTGCTAAATTAACAGTTTATAACTGTAACAGGATTATATAATTTAAAAGAATATGGATGAGATTTTTATTTCAAACTTAAGTTTCTGCTTTTTGCCATTCTGCCAAAAAATCTTAAAAGAAAAGAAAATGTTGATGCAAGCTTTAAAAATTTTTTGGTTGAAAAATCACATTTTCTCCCTGAAAGCAATTCAAAATTTTAAATGTCAATTTGAGTGCTTTCTTAAAAAAAAAAAAATTCATTTATTCAAAAAGAAAGTTTGTTGTGCATAGCATGATGCAATAGGTATTTTCAAATGTTTATCACAACAAAATATTTTTTATGTTCTTATGCACTTGCAGGCAGGACTTTTGGATCACAAAAATAACTGACTTAGAGGAAAATAAAAGAAAGAGTTATGTTTTAAAAAAAACTGAATATAAATAATGACTTTTTTCCCCGGATTGCAGAGGGGATGAAAATTGGCCAAAAATAAAGAGGCAGGTTGGAAAATTAAATTGTTTCAGTTGCATTCGCCTGTTACGTTTTGTTATTTTTTTTTCTTTCGCCAAGCATCGTAGCTTTCCAAAAAAAAGGAGATAACCGTCATTGCATTTGAGAAATGAAAATGGTAAGCCGTAAAAATGTAAACAATGAACGTTGATACGAGGGTTAACGTGATCAAAAGAGAAAAAAAAACCCAATTAAGATAATTGCATAACTTAATTCCTCGGCTACTCACCTTCCTTTTATAACAGCTTCATTAAAATTATTCCATACAAAATATTTCTGATCTTTGGACGATTGGACTAGATACGGCAAAATACAATCTTATTTATGATATGGTAAAATAACTTTTAAATTACATAGTGAAAAAAAAAAGTGAGGATTCTCTGTTTACAAACATTTTAATCGAATCGCGGGTGCCAACTTAATTTTTTTTTGAGAATTGCCAACTTCTGAAAATTGCCATAGACAGAAATTTAAAAGGAGACTATCCAAATATAAAATAAAATAAAAATAAATAATTCTAATCGTACTTTTATGATTTAAATCACATTTAAATTAATCATATACTATTAGACCTTTCTTTCCCTTAGAAATGGACAAATTTTTCTTTCCACAAGTTTCTTTTAATAATTACCGTAAAAGAAAGTCACTTTGGGTGAACGCGAGCCCTTTTCTATCAGCATCCTGCACGGATGAGCCTCTAAATAATGCGGATACACCCAACTTTTTTAAAGTTAATTAACGAATTACAAGCGAACGACAATGAACAGAAATCAAATTGTGAAGAATATATATCTCGCTCTTTGCTTTTTGCCAGAGTTTTTTTCCTAAATAAAGTTAAAACTTCGGCGTAGAAAGAACGTGCCCTCAAGTGGAGAGGTCCTGCATTGCCACATGCACAAAGCCGAGGCACCCTAAAGAGAGATGGTCCCTCTCCCGGGTCCACCCCGAGTCTGCAGAGAAAGGGGAATAATCCCGAAAAATAATCAAGATGCATTTCATGCTTTACTCTCGCCGATTTCGCCTTTTGAAGAATTAACTTTAGCCGCACGGGAATCTTCGAAGCATAATACGTGATTCTGCACTGGCCTTGCGCTGCATCCGCAAATTTTACCTAGCGTTTCGACGGCAATAGCGTAGCAGGTTTTTGTAATAATCACGAAACAATGGAGAAAGACAAATATAAAATAATTATCGTTAAGGCCGGAGGAGTTCTGCCAGCGAAATGCGATGCGAGAAAAAAATTTATTAATCGACGATGTTTCTAATGGGTCCCAAATCGCGAGCCAGTGCTTGGAATGAAGAAAGAAAGAGATGGAAAGTTTCCTGGATAAGAAGAGCACCATTCCTCAGTGTGGCATTCACCTTTAACGTTGAAGCATTGCCCACTTTGTCAGTCGCATCCACCGACTGCGAACCGACCGAAAACATTTCACTTAGTGTATGTTATTACGTTTAATGTAACGACTTTTATAATTTCGGAGTATAAAAAGGAAAAATAACATGGATTACTTCTTCATTCACGTAAGTAGACCAGTGCAGAATCCTTCATTTTCATTTTTTTAAAAGTATTAGGAAAATCGGCGATTATAAAGCGCGTTTGGACGTTATCGCTATGTGCATTATCAATTGTGTATCACAAAACGAAATTTTCCCCGATTAAGCGAGGGGCTACACTGTCGATGTCTCAGCTAAAAAATTGTCGCACATTAGATTTACAGTAATGAACTACAGAAAAGTATCCACATTTTTTTTTTTTTTTTTTTTATATATATATGAAAAGGGAATGTCAATTATTTTTCATAATTTATACGCATATGTTGCCGGTTATAAATTAACATGATGGAAAAACCTTTTTTGGACTTTTCTAACAACTGACGAACGTTATCAGTTGATATACGGATGTATTTTATAACGATCAGAAAATGCGGCACGTCGAGATAGGTAAAATTTAATAACCTCTTGATTTAAATTTTACATTAACTTCTTCACACTTTCGATGACTATTAAATATAACCTGAGAATATTATTTTGGAAAATTTGGGAAAACTCCATCTTCGGTCACAACGCGGTAAAATAATGGTGAATATTATGTATATGTAAATCAAGATTACCCCTTAAAAGTATTTACATATCTACGTTTTTAACAACATAATATTTTTAATGCTTTATCATAAATTCTTTTTTATTAGATCAATCAAGATAGGTATTCGATTTAAAGAGTCCGTGCAATGTGCTTAAGTTGTAGATGTACAACATAAATATGAAAGTGCGGAAAAAAATTTATATACGCAGACACACGTGAACTGCTAAAGTAAAATTTTATTATAGTTGAAATTTCTAGAAATACAAATTTTTTTTTTTTTTTTTTAAATGAATTGTTATTAAATAAAATGCTTGTATCTTTACATTAACATACATGTATTGAATATGTGAATATGTAAATTAAGACGACCGCTTTAATTTCGTCGGAATAACTCGATGCAGATTTGTTGGTATAATGATGAATGCTGATTCAGATTTGACGGTGCGATAATAACAAAGAATGTTATTATGTTTACAAAAGCGAAAAAAGGAACTGAGATTCTGGAGGCAATAAAAAAAAAAAAAATTACATAAAAAATACATAATTCACATGGGAGTTAATTTTTATTTTCGTTGTGCAGCATAAACCTTGCAGATCAAAGAATTAAAATAAGTTAATTAATTTTAAAAATGATAATAAAAATAAGAGGAAATCTTTTTGCGTTCTATCCGAGATATTTACGTACACATAAACGAAATTGCACTGGCAGATCATTGGCGAAAATTCTCGTCCCTGTAATATAAAAGAAAAATTCGTTTTTTTCGAAAGGGAAGCAAAACACTTCGCATTCGTTTTCGCCCTTCCCAATAGGGGCTTGTCGCACAAGCGAAATACCCGAGGGTTTACATTTCCCGGCAGGTAGACAAATCAGGTTGAAGAAAAACACTTTACAGAGGTTTGCATTTTTCTCATGTTAAAAGGAAATCGGGTTGTACCACCTCCGACACTCGTTGTTTGAGATCTGAAAGAAAATCTTTGACATTTTTAGCACGCATTAACATATTGCGGGCGGAATTTCTTTTCAGGGGCTCGCACAAGGAAAAGACATTAACTTTTCCTTTTCCGATTTTGCCAAGGAAGGGAACGCAACGCGATTCTCCGGCAGAATATTTGCGCGAATGTTTTCGAACGCTTCCGATTAACCGAGAGACAATTTCATGCGCGCACATTTGCCGAGTCTTTCCTCTTCGGTCCGGGATTCAACCGCTTACGGTGCGATTGCTTTTCACGTTCAGATGCAGTTAGAATATCCGCAATCGCGGCCGGGCAATTTCGAGGCAGAGCGACCCGAAACGTAAGCCGCTAACGAAGAGATGACCATGTTAAGTAAAGAGGCCCTAACGTGCCCGCGTAACCCGAGAACTTAATTCCAGGTCGCGCCTTCTTGTTCATTCCTCCCTGGAAAATCAGAAGGTACGGGCCCCTCATGTGGCCGGCAACGTTGGGTTTATTCTTGTCGCACGTCAAACTTGATTAACCGCCGCATTTTGGATCGTCAAAATTGGCCACGGGTCAGTATCCTGGCACTCTAACTGATCCGTTTTAGTGCTCTTTGGGTGTCCCGTCAAATGGGTTTGAACTCATTCGGAGATAGCCGCAGTTTACTTACGCTGCGACAATTTTGAGGAGATATTAATGCGACAACAAAAATTCTGACATCGCTCGGTTGGAGTCAAACATCTTGAGGATTGCTTCATTTTCACACCATCGGGCTTTCAACGTAACATTTTATACACAATACATTAACCTAAATTTCATCAAGATCATTCAAAATCATCGCCCACACTCTAATACACATGTTTTTTTTTTTCTTCACGTTATATTAGAAAAGCGAGATAGTTCATACTCGAATACGTTGAAAATGTGAAAATGCATTAATTTATAGGCGTTGCATTTGCATTGTTATGATGAAGATGTGAAGAGATCGAAGTCGCTGCAAGGAGGAGCTTTGGCATTCGCGACGGGAAAAATGCCGGGAACCTTTTTTAACCCGCAGATTTTCGGTTTTGCCTCCTCCGGAGCGTTTGGCGGTCACGAGGAGTATTGAATCCAGGGATTATTCCAAAGCTGTGCGGGTTAAGAGATTTGGAGAAATGAAATAATAAAAAAATAAGAAAAAACAAAAAAAAAACCTGATTTACGGTTTATATCATTTTGAGAACAGGTTCTTCCGGTTATGATAGGTAGTTGTTACACATCTCATCGAGAAGCCCCCTCGGAATGACTTATTTCTGCGCACCCGAATCGAGCAACGTTAACGTGGAAGGAAAAATATAATTTTTACGCTGCATCCACCGGCAAAGAACCCACGGCCGAGGACTTCCGCGCCACACCGAAGGCACCGCTTCTCGGCTGCCCCGCGCACCGCCCGGAGGAAATTTCGGAGGCGACCGGAAAAAGCTTCGAAATCGGGCACCTCGTCACGCGACAGGGAAAACCTTTTCCTGCGCTGAAAATCCCCACCTTCGCCTTGCGTCTGGGGGGGAGGGAAAGAATTCGGTACGGGTTCATCGTTCCCGAAAACGCGCGCCAGGGTAATTGCTGAACGTGCGACGCGTCTCGAATACCGTTAGGGATGTGTGCGCAAATGGATTCGAAGGAGCGCGAGAGAGAGAGAGGAATGCGATCCCGACCGGCGGAGGAAAATCCGACGGTCGGGACCTGTGACATTTGCCTTTAAGACCAGGAACAGTGCCCAAGAAGACGTCGCCGGAAGGGGGGACGTCGCCGAAGAAGCGAATGCGGCACCCCGGGAGGAACCGTCGAGGCGGGAGCGCAAGCAGCGAGATTTGCAGGGGCCCCGAGGGAGGTTTTCCGCAAATCGGAGGCACTAACCCGCCCCGGCGGGGCGATCGAGCCGCGGGATGCCCGCCCGAAATGTGGATCGCATCTCTGCCGAACCTCCCCCGCTCCGCTGGGTAAAAATACCGCCGGGGGGTGTTATCAACCCTTCCTAATGGCTTCTCGAAAGGAATTCCATCGCGGTTCGATGTTATACAACAAAAATCACCGTCAGTTTCGTTGATTTTCGAGCGTTCCCCGCGGTGCCGAGGGTCCGGACTAGAGATCAGGCACCGAGCCGGGGCCGCAAGACAAGATCTCACAGGTGCGCCAAGCAAGGTTCCATCAAATCCCGTTAACCATTATACACAATGTGAGTTTAGACTTCTCCTCACGTATGGTCCGGCACATTCCAAAGATCCGCCGCAACAATTTTACCGTAAGAAATTGCTACACAAGTTCCGCGTTAGGAGGAGCTCTCGGCCACCGGATATCTGCGTTTGCTTCGCTTCCGTTTCGGAGGCCCCGAAACGGGGCAGCTTCGGACCGAGATTTGAAGGGCTCCCGCCGCACAAAACGCAAAGAACGGCGACAAATTCGAACCGCACGTAACAATACCTGATTTACGGTACATCGTGATGCAATACACCTCGGAACTGCATTCTTCGTTGCGTACCTGTCCCATCGCCGCTCACGTTTTTCAATGCAAGAGAGCGGAATGTCGATTGACTTACGATTTTTGGGCCGTCCGCATTCTTCTGCCGGAGGAAAAAAAAAAAATTCGTTTTTTGCGGGCGGATTTCGATTCCCTCCCGGGTCGAGCGTCCCTCCGACCTGCGGAAGGTTGAGGCACCGGATGGCCGGCGACTGTTTCGCACTTCGGCATCGCAAACTGGAAACCTCCGGAAACACTTCCGGTTTAATTTGCTCCTTTTCAGGTCCCGGCATCGAAATGCGAGCGACCGCGAACCCGCGGCGACTTTTTGCTTGATCGACAAACGCTGACTCGGAGCGTGAGAAACGTTCCGGATTCCGCAGGACGAAAAACGCTAAGGAGGAAGCCTTCTCCATCGCTGGAAAGGGATTTTTCCATCAGTGTCTTAACACGCAAACGCCGTTATTAGCCCTGCCAGAGAGAACCGTTTTGAAAATGCCCTCTCGAAGGAGGTTAGCAGCCGAAATCGTTTTATTCCGAACTTGCTTCAAATATTTTTGCTCCCGGGCGGAGGGGGGGGGTGTGTGGACAAGCTCGGAAAGGCCGCGCTCTCCTGATTGATGCCCGATTGAAATTTTCCCGCCCGACAGGAAAGCTGCCCTGGGACGAATTGAAGAGCGGACGTTTAAACCAACTCCCAGCATCATTATTATTTTCGCTTTTATCTTATACCGTTAACGACCATCGAGATGATTATATGCAAATTTATATTTACGCTGTCAAAAAGGAAATGTCTACCTTGTTTGCCGGCGTCACACCCTGTCTTTGGATCCATTGAAACCGCGAGCCTTTGGCAGTTCCCCATTGGTCGATAACGCGAATACCGTTATAAGCGAAAATTCTGTATTATTCGCGTTATGACATTTCGTGACATTTTGGATGTGCGAAGTAGCCGGAAGGGAAACCACCGTAGGTGTCGATTTGTTCTCCTTAAACGATTAAACCTGCGTGCCGAATGCGGCTGTTAATGGAACGGAACAATTTCTTTTCGCGCAGAATGGATTTTCCCTTTTTAAGCGGATCCGGATCGGTCCGAAGCGTTCGCATCCTCCGCCGCGATCGTTCGACGGACCCTGCATCTAAGCTGCCCGCATAAACTTATTCGGTGAAGCATCGGAGGACGAACCCCTGTCGCGAAAGACGCGGAAATCCCGGAAACGCCGCGCACCGTTGGCACCGTCTTTTTGCGGGACGCTTCCGCTCCGTAAGTGTGCGCACCTCCGAGAGTGTCGATCGAAGCAAAGCGTCGCAAGAAACGTGGACGCGAGTCCCGCGGGACGCAATTGCGGTCCTTTAAAGGCTCCCGAATGGGAATTTAATTGAAAAATCCGGGGCTTCGCTACAGGTGAAGAAAACTCCGAAGACGTCCTCAGTGTCGAAACCTTACCGAGTTATTAGCGAACGCTGTCGTTGCTCTGCCTGCAGCAGAGACCAGGCTCTCGGTCTGTTCCGTAACGGTAGTCGCAACGCTTGCGGAAATAGCGGGCGGAGTAATCTCGCATTCGCCGGCTCGTTTCTTTCGTTGTTCCGTGAGAGTGCCATTAACGAACGGAACGAATACCTTCCGACACTGTTTACAGCTAAGTTACTTATTTACGTGGCACGAGATTGAAGGTGCTTATCACGTTTGTCGAGTCACCGCGATTAAAATCGTTCACGGTGTCCGGCGCGGTGCGTTCCAAGCAGCGTGTCAGGATTCCTCGGAGGAACTTTCTCATCGTTTCTTTCCATCGTGCAATGGCCGGGTTCGGTGCCTGTTCTTTTTCACTCTCCGGAAGCTTTCATCTTTTTCTGCCGAGCTCGCAACGAAGTCGAACGCGATTCCCCTCGCATCCCGCGTCCTCGTTTACGAATTGGATCAGCATCCGTTTCCACTGGTCCGTGGATCCATTAGAGTAACGGTAAATTCGGTGGATTTACATTTCGATGCATTCGAAAAATTTCGCGATCGGACAACCGGCGGAAAATCCCGCGGTGAAAAATAAGTCGGCGCCCGGGGGATTTTCTCCCGGGAGTTTTTGCCGTCGTGATGGCGGACACCGCGGCACGGGGCTTTCGGAAGAACTCGCCGTCCTTTGCGGACTTCGAATCAGCTTGCTGGCGACGCCCGAAAACGCCGCGTAAAAGCCAGGCACGAACGAGCTTGTTTACTTCTTTGCAAGAAAAAGCTTTTCCCGTATTTGCACGGAAGACATTTTATCGGTTTGCGTCAAGAGAAGGCTCGTTTGGCGACACCTCGCGCCAGGCACTCTTTTTGTTCCAGAGTTTTAGGCGATCCGCGGCCGAGCCGAACCTCGAGAATGTCGAAATCAGTTAATTTCAGAATGCGGAGAAACTTCTCATGAACCATGAGAATTTGCTGTCGGTTAACCGGAAGAGTGAGGTGAACCTCGGACGAGAGCGCGGTTTGGTTTTTCCGCCCGGGGTGATCGAATTGCGGGAGGAAGCCGCTGACGGAATCGAGGCTTAGGCACCGCGTTCGATGCTTTGCTTTGTTTACGAAAATTTGGCAACGCTGCCTTCATTTTGAGCAGAAGTCGGAAGTGGCAGGAGAAAAAGTTCGCGGCCGATTCCCATGCCCGCGTAATCGAAGATAATTCAAGGTCGGTCACTACTAATACCGTTACGTCCTCGCATGATTAATGGCGCTGTATTGCCACACGCTGATATTTAATCGCCTTCTGTGGGGCAAAGCAACGCGAGGCCTCCGGTGACCGCTTTTTCGTACCCTCCCACTGTCGGAAAATCCAAATTTTGGAAAATTTTCAGAAATTCCTCGTAATCCTGGCGGTCGTGGCCGGCATGGAATCTGTCATCAATCCATCCGGACAGCCGGACATCAGCATGGACATGATCGAGGAGCCTCCAGAAGAGTATTACGCCTTCATCGAATCGCCCAGCGCGGAACCGCCGAAGATACGGCGCCCTCCGTACGTCCAGTCGGACGTGGAGTGTCCAGGTGAGGCTTCCGGTTCGGAGGGTAACGCTGCCCACTTTACGCGACCGCGGCTTCCCATTGCGCGGTTGCCGCGCTCGGGGGCAACTTCCTTTACGCAAGAGCTGTTCGGTCGGTTGTTTCCACTTTCCGAGTTCCTTTTCGCCGCAAATCCGCTGAGCCTTTTCGCGAACCTGCCTCAGCGCGAACCCAAAGCGCGTCAATTGGCACGACGAAGGAGGCCATCGAGCCGGAAGATGAATCACGTACCTGCCACGCCATTCGGGAACGGAAAAGCGTAACGAGCGCATCGGTCGCATATCTGGCCGCAATTTTCTTCTCCGTATCAATTTCCATCGGCCGACGAGGATGCGAGTTCTCGCGAAGAGCGGTCCAACCGTGAAGATCCAATTTCTTTCGCCGATGCCGTGCGCTATGAAAATCTCACAGATGAAACGATATCCTGCATGTCTTGTCCCCTGACCAAATCCGGGTCATCCATCAAAAACCGCCCGAACAGAACGAGATCCACTCCGCCGTGAACCTAAAGTGAAAATTTCGCAGTTTGAGCGAATGCAAAATAATGAGGTGAACAATTCTTTAAATCGACGTATTTTCAGGCGTTAAGAAAATCAAAGGGAAAATCAACCCAAATATACAGAAAACGCTTAGTCTTTGCGGGGACCTAAACAAGGGTTACATTCCCAAAAATCCGATGAAGCAGAATGTGCTGGGAAGTCCGTATCCTTTGTGAGTACGACATTTAGCTAACCGCTACCTAACCTAACCCCGAAATCCGTTAAAGATTTTCATTTCCACATTCGAATCGCAGACCCGGAGAATTTGCCCGGTTCGCTAAAAACTTAATTTTTATATTTTGCAGCGAGCTAATAAGAAACAAAACTCTCCAGTTCTTCAGCAAGGCACTTCCCATATTAAAGGCCGACGAAACTCTTCCTAAGGTCGCCAAATACAAATACGTACAGGACGAGGACAATAAGTGAGTGCGGAGTGTGCCTCGGTTCACGTTCGCGGTATTGGCGGGGTGAAATTTTCAATTTTTGTATTTTAAATTTTTCTACCTTTTCAGAATATCGAAAAAGCTGAGAGTGAAGAGAAATGCGAAGGAAGGCAACGTAACTGCGAAGGAAAGTGCTGCAGACGGCTTTGCCAATGTGTCCAGGAGAGTCGGACGGAAGTTTTGCGACAATAACGACGGGATGTAGGTTCCCTTTGGGCAAAATGTTGTGAATTGCCCTTTTTTACGGAGGAAATTCATAAACCGTGCCGTCATACATGTATATCTCGTGTTTCGATGTTCATTACAGATTCTGTCTCCTTTATAAAGCTTTTCAAGGAGAGTCCGTGCTGTCAAATCATGGATTTCACGATCGAAGGGATGATGTGAACGACGGCCCGGAGTACCGCAGGGGTGAGGCCACGCTCTCGGTCGCACCCCGAGAGAACTTACCCCCCACCCCTTGTCCGGCCAAGGTGGAGTACGCAACGCCGGTTTTCGCAAGAAACTATCAGGGTGTTTGGAGATACGTCGTGCAAATCCCATACGAGGGCTACTTCACTCAAACCATTGAAGTGACAAGATGCCTGTGAGCAGCGGTCCAAGTCTATTTCCAGATTTTTCCGCAATATGTAAATTTAATTTCTTTACAAATTACCTTGCAGGAATTCCAGATGTCACTACATGGAAGGCGGTTGCATGTCCTCACCCAGATGGACGAGCATTCTGGTGGCGGAAATCTATTACCCGGACACGTACCTTCCGGGGAGGACGAAAATCCAAAAAGGCTCCTCCAACTGGTCTTCCCAATCTCACAGAGGTCCGGTGTCGCCTGAGAATCCTCCTCCCGTTCAGGATTTCCAAAATTATCAACAATATCTCCAGAAGAGGGCCGGACTCTCTTCGGGAGACAGTCATGACAGCTCTGGACTAGGAGAGTCGAAAAAGGTCGCTCACTGCGATGGAGTCGATGAAATTGGGTGTTTTCAGGTGCGCGATTTTTACAGGAAAACCGATAATAATATAATTATATTGCTATCGTAGCTTGACAGTTTAGCTTACTGCCTATTGGGTCGAGACAATAGCCTTTGTGATATATCTTCTCTACAATTTCCGTTTCAGATTCGTCTCTACTATGACTGGTTTCTCGTACCCGGAAGCTGCAAATGCTGGAGACCCGATTACTTTTCGAGATACATGAGAAGAAAAGTGACCTCAACAGAGCTTTAACGAATTAATTCTAGTTTGCATTTCATCTTGAAATTTAAACTTTTTATATAAAATTGCTGAAAACTTCGCTTAATTCGACAATCAATAATAAATTTAGCTATTTAAAATCTGTATTAATACTAATCAACGTTATATATATATATTTCGCCAAATTACTCAAGAGTTTTTTCAATGATTCTTTTGATAGAGGAAATAAATGCGAAAAAATTTTTAGTGTACAAGTTAGTTTAAGAAATAGTTAAAAGGATTTTAGAAAATACTCAATTGTATTTGTGACTGACATTTTATATATATATATATATTATATTATCATTGTGGTTGCTGCTAGTGCTGGATTTTATCATCGTTCAAATATGTGTAGAAATTTTTAACCCATAAAATAGTGGTACGTTAGTAGTTGATTTTCCACCCCAAAAAAATATACATTTATTTGAGTATAATAATAATAATAATGCTCTTTAGATTAGAGAAAAAGTGGCTATTTGGTTTGCTATCAGTGTTTTATAATTGCTTAATGAAGTATTTGAAAAAAAAAATCGATTCTACATATTCTTTAGCTATCGATATTTTCATGTAACAAATTTAATGTTTTCTAAATATTAATAGTAGAAAAAATTAATATTTTTATTTTTATAACATCAGTATATCCTTTAGGTAAACATCAATATTATCATAAATTTTAAAGTGATTTCATTAAATTACAAAAGACTTTTTTAGAATCGTGATGTTAAGATTCTATTATATATATATAAAATAAATTATGTATTTTTTAGTAATAAAATTTTCTATAAAAGTCTTTAACATAATATAATTTTGATATTAGGTAGCTTATAGTTGTAAACATCAACGAAAAATTATATAAAATCATTAATTTTTCATATTAAATTTGGATATATTATTATATATTTGACACGCAGCAAGTTATTGCAGATTTTTAACTTATTTGGGCTATAACACTAAATTGGAAGTTATATTTTTAATAGCTAATAAAAGTAAATTTTTTAAAACTTCATTATAAATTTTGGTACATTAAGTTTCTGTTTTATAAATATCTGTTCTTTATTACTGATATCTACGATATATATTTCATTTAAATTGTGTCAAATAAATATGTAAAATATCGATTTCTTTTTTATACCAATTCGCATGCGAAAGAAAAAAAAGGATGAAAACTCAACCTGAGAAAGGCTAAGAGAACATATAATTCACCTTCAAAACGGGCACTCGGTTAAAAGCACATATCCACCTGAAAACAGAGAAAGGTTGACCAACAGAATTTGCCTTTGGACACGTCGCTGACAGCAACGAGCCCCTTCACGTCGCTTCCACGGTTTAATTCATCATTCCAGGCGCTGCAGCATTTAAAATTATACCAGGGATCATTAAATATTAAGGAAAATACATGTGCCAAAATGAAGCAGATTTAAATACTTCAATGCTTTTTCTTTTTTTTAAATGTTGCCAGGGAACCCAAAATATAAGATGCATCGTCTCCATCTGCCCAAATGTATATTTAGTTATTTACATTTATTGTTTATCTAAAAATGACTATTTTATCAGAATTTTTTTCCAAACTGAACAACCTAATAGATTATTGTCGTTCTCCACAAATGACAGACAGGTATGAAAGAAAGAAATACAAATGGAACAGAGAGCCATTTTTGAGACATTTGTTTGCCTGGTAACCAATAAACACACGCTCAGTACGATTTATGGGAATTTCACGTTATCGACAAAATATTTACTAAGCAGATACTATTAATTAAAAAAGTGCTTTATGGATAACCTGATGACAGAGATTGATTCCATTTCAGTATTTAAAAAGGTATGAAATCTAATACGGCAAGAGAGCAGTCTTTTTCAGTGAGAATTAATTTGACATTATCAACTCTCATTTATGAACAATGAAAGATATCACAAATTCAAACTTATAATATTCTTTTGTTGACTGTAAACCGCTAGCTTTAAAAATAATTAAATTGTAATCCTTAAGAAAAGGGCTCTAACTCAAAATTTTTAGATGGGGAGTGTCCCATCTTTATGTAATCAAACAAAAACTTTTCGTAACAACAACATTTAATTTGTGTATATTTAATTTTTTTTTTTTGTAAAACTGATTAATTTTTCGTTATTTGAATTATATTTTTCTCATATATTGCACTTATTTGCCAACGTCAGAATAGATGTATTTTGTGTTTTGGCACGATGCAAATGATTTTCTTCACAAATATTACCCGACCTTAGTTTATACCGCGTCGCAATTGCAGCCCTGCTTATATTTCCATGATTATGTACATTTTCAGAAAAAGGGATCCTTCCTTTAAGGATACTTGAATTATTTATACAACAATTCCTATTTCTTTCCCTTAATATGACTTCGCCTCCGTTTCCGCCGAAAAGGATTTACGTTAGAAAAAGGAAAGCCATACCAGGGCTACCGTGGCTTCCGATAGTGGACGATTCGATATATGTGAAAAATGCGTACGCAAGAGTGGTTTACCCTCCGATTTTGCTCAAGAAATCATGGACGAAAGCCGTTCCGTATAAGGTTAGAATGTTCAATCTGAAAACATGTTTATATCGCAGATTTAGCAAGCCACTGAAGCTATCTGGTTTTTCCAGGATACGTGGGAATACACGAAACCGTCCGAGGGAATAGGTTGCAGCTATACCCCGCAAGCGGCGGGACTGAATATTCACATGATGCCGCCCCAAAGAAGCGATCCCTTAATATGTCCGATACCCCCAACCGGAATGTTGGGCTACCCGACCAAACAATGGATGGATATGATCGAAAAATTTCAGAAAAAGGAAAAAAGACTAAAATATAAGGATTCTGAAGCTTCGGTCGTACCACTGGACGTGAGATTTTCAAGATACTAAAACTTTTACTTATTTATTTATTTATTTATTTTTTTTAAGGAATATAACTTTTGAATAGTGATTTGGTACGGAACTTAAAAAATAACCATTTTTTAGGAATTGTGTTCGGAGGACTATTACGAGAAAAGAAATGCAAAAATTTTTAAAGGCCAGAAATTAAAAAGACCCAAAGAAACGCTTAAAACTTTACTGGAAAATATGGGAATGGAAATAGCAGAAGAGAGAAAGTATGATATGTTTCACTACTATTTTTAAACAGTACATGATATTTAAGTAGATTTTAATGTTATGTAATAATAAATATTCTTCGTAAATCTCTCGAATCGACTGATTTGTAGTTGATCCCGAACCATTAATATAATAAATCAAAATATTTACATCATTTGCTAATTTACAAAGGTCATACTAAGATAGTTCAAAATTTCAGGATTTTGGAGAAATTGCAAGCAATCGAGCCGATGGACCCGGATCTTCAGAAAAAAATGTTGCTGAACATGGTTGAGGAAGAACAAAATCAGATCGTCAGAGAGGAGGATTTGATCAGAATAAAGTATTATCTAACCCTAGGCATGGACGAGTATAATATAGAACCTTATCCAAGGCACTATATTGACAACGCCAGAAAAAAGATTCCGTCTCACTTTTACTGCAAGCTCCAGTAAGTAAAATTTTTAAGATTCCGGAGCAGTACAGAAAAAAAATTGCTAGGATATACATAATCCGCTTCAGATTCAGAGCGTTGATACGCAGAATGGAAGAGGAAATAGTGCAAGATTGGTCGCTAAGTCTGAGGCAAGCCATTTTCGATTACATTATAACGGATCCAGACGAGAGAAAGAGGTTGGACATCAGGACGATGCCCCCCAAATTTCCGGTTCTAATGGTGCGGGCACCCGTCGGATGGCATACCTCGAAAGTTATAGCCGGTCAGCTTCTGACGCAGAATCTTCACATAAGCAACGACATATTTCGCCTGCTGAAGGATCTATGGATCGAACAGTAAGAAGGAAGCGCAATATCGCGTAAGTTCGGCAACCGCAGTCAGTTTCGAATTAATTGTTTCACGTCTGACTCAGATACCAGAACATGCTCATAGTTTCGTCTGAAGCCTTAACCGAAGGGCAGATCCCGATGGAGGCCGATGAGTTCGAGAAAAAGATTGATAAACTTTGCGGCGAAGCGAGGGACATTCTCGTGAAAAAGTGGATTCCTGATTGTGCAAATATTTTTCGCGACCATAAAGAGCATTGGGCACCATTGGTGCCCAATGAGCCGCAGGGGTCTCTTCTCGTTGTGGAAAAGCTATTCAGCTGCGTCAGCACTCTCATGTCCATGCAGTTGAGATCTCTGGTCTTGAATTCGGTCTGTCATTTTCGGGACATCATCGTTCATTACAAGGCGAGTAAAAAAGCAGAACGTTTAAGAACCGTTAACCAATCGTCGAGTACTGCATTACTGAGGACGCTGTCCTTTAGGGAGGAAACGTTTACGAAGGCGAATATGTCGACTTAATGTTCATCAACATTCCTCTCGTGGTGGTTACCGTGAAGAATCATCCTGGTACCACGATCCTCTACTTGGATCCTTCGTTGGATTACGTGAGAGAGATGCTGCGAAGATGTTTCTTTAAAATAATCTCGATTAATGTTCAATTGCCCAGGATCGAACGCATTCTCTTTCCAGGTAAAGTGAAATTTCCCGCACTTTCCTCCTCCAAAAGTCAATTTTTCAAATTAGGTGTTCATGAATGTTAATCGAATTCCGTCAGAATACCGGGCTTCACCGCGGAAAGTGAATTAATTCAGCAGTTCGATGTACCATATTGAAATCTGTTGCAGAAATGGAGGACTGCCAACTGTTTCTGACTCCGGTTAATGAAAATGAAGAGCAAATCCAAAGAATAGTAAAGGAGGCTTTGGATGCGTACAATACCAACATTGAGGGTCCTTTTATCTATTGCAAACTTTACGAAAAATATAATTACATACTCGCCGGTGAAGCCAAGAAAGAGCTGCTGGAGTTTTTCGAACAGGAGTTTTTTCCCTCGCTAAAGGTAACGGAATTTGACATTCTCCCACATAAAAATTCTGTACTTTGATCGACTGATTTTACAGGAATTCACAGAGAGGATAGATCAATACAAAGAAAAGTGCGATGAAATTAATTTTCTCAGACGATCCATACCGCTGAATTTGATCTCTTTGAACTGTTGTGAGATCAACGATTTGATATACGATTTGGTCGATAATCTCAGATCTTACATAATTGACTATTTCGTGAACGAAAACAGGACCCACAACAGAAAGTTAGTATCGCCATTCGATTTTTGACGTTTCGGCTGGTTCTGCTTCCTCTGCATTCATCTTGAATGTGAATTATGTGCAGCATTTGTGACATCTTCGACAAAATGTCCTCAAGAGCAAGCGAATTGCCGGAGACCACTGCTGAACTCGTTGAACTTACCAATTACCTCATTGAAAGCAGGGATTCCACCATGTACCAGCTTCGAAAAAGTATACAGCTTACTGCTCAGTATGTTCTATTTTTGATGGCTCACGCCATTTTACCCGGTTAGTTTCTACGGTAGTACACGCATTTTTTTTATATTATCGTTTAAAAGATCATGATAATGCTGTTGCGCAGCATCAAAAACCAAAATTTTTCAATTTCAGTCGAAGATATTCAGCTGAATTCGAGGGTGTTCTTATGGCCGAAAGATATGGATTCGGTTTTGGATTTGGCCACGGCTCGGCTTTCCCACAGGCGAGACGCGGTGGAGAACGTCCTGAGAGCCAAAAGAGTTGAATTCGATGAAAAGTTAATACTTCACCAAAAGGAACTCGATGCGTTCAAGAAAAAGGATCCTCCCATACTGACAATGGAAGAAATGGCGGAAAGTGTTGAAACGATTGACGTTATAGTTGCAAAGCTCAAGGAAGATAAAAAAGAAGCTGACGTAAGTGGGTGATGACAGCATACGAACCATAATATGCAAATACATGTTTAATAATAATTAAAATTGTGAAAATTAAAGATACGCTCATACATACGTTTTATATTAAATTTAGCTTATTAATGAGGAAGAGCAGCTTCTGGAATGGGAGATTACTCCTTTCATGAATCTGGGGAATATGCTGCTCGCGGTGGAACCGTTTGAAAAACTGTGGCATACCGTATACGATTGGCATATAAAGAACGATCTATGGTATTATGGTTGGCATCAAAATTATTTGGATGATGTTAAAAACGTGTTAACAATGTTCTTGTAGACCTCGAGTTTTGAGAACTATAATGTAAAAATAATGAAATATTATGGTTTTTCTTGCAGGTCCGTTTGCCGGACTTAACGCTGATGCGATTAAGGAAGAGGTTGAAAACTTTTGGAGGCTGCTGTACAAATTGGCAAAGGTTTTGTATGACGTGCCAGGTTCGAAAAGGGTAGCTGAAATGGTTCGAGCGAAGGTAGAAAAATTTAGGCACTACGTTCCCGTCCTGCAAACGATTTGCAATCCAGGTCTTCAGGAAAGGCATTGGATACAAGTATGGAAGAAAATTTCAAAAAACAATTATCATCTTGAACCGATGCCTCACGTTTACAATATTCAGCGTACTACAAGTTTCTGGTATATCTAGATGAGCGAAGTTCTGGGTTTGGAGATCGAGCACCCACCCGACGCCTCCCTTCACGACATGATAGAAATCGGCATGATCAAGTATGTCGGAAAACTGGAGGAAATAAGCGTAGCTGCGACTAAGGAATTTGCACTTGAGAAGGCTTTGCAGAAAATGAGAATGGAGTGGGACGATGTGAGCTTTGAATGCGTACCTTACAGGTGCCTGCCGGAATGTTGGATGAACTTTTTTGTAATGTCATATGCGCAATTTGCCTGTGGAAATAAAAACTGAGTTGAAATGTTGTCATTTTCACAGAGAAACCGGAGTACATATCCTCAGTGCCGTTGACGACATTCAGGTTATGCTTGACGATCACATACTCAAAGCACAGACGATGAGAGGGTCCCCTTATGTGAAAGCTTTTGAAAAGGAAATGCAGGAATGGGAGGATAAACTCATATCGATGCAAGACATAATTGATGCCTGGCTGCTGGTAACGCTTTAGATCGAATTAATCTTTTCTTTGAAGAGTGTTTCACTTACCCAATTAATAGATCTTTTAAAATAGTGTCAGAGCACTTGGATGTACCTGGAACCGATATTCAGCTCGGAAGATATCATGCGGCAAATGCCCGAAGAATCAGGAAAGTTTAAAAAAGTTGACAAAATGTGGAGAAACGTCATGAAATCAACGCTGGAGGACACTCACGTCCTGATTGCCACGGGGCAGCCGAACATGCTGAAGATACTAAAAGAATGCAACACCCTTCTCGATGAAATCCAAAAGGGACTGAACGATTATCTGGAAAAGAAGAGATTGTTCTTCCCAAGGTAGTGACACGTACGATTTTAGCTTGAAAAGAAGCCCTGGAAATCGGAAGCTGTGGCTTGTGTCAAAGAAAAAAAAACTTGTTTCAGATTTTTCTTTTTGTCAAACGACGAACTGCTGGAAATCCTCTCGGAGACTAAGGACCCGCTGCGTGTTCAGCCTCATCTCAAAAAATGCTTCGAAGGAATTCATCGCCTGGAGTTCAACAGCGATCAGGAGATCGTTGCAATGATTTCCGCAGAGGGTGAAACGGTCAACCTCAGCGGGAAGATCGTTCCGGCAGAGGCCAAGGCACAATAACCTTAAAATCCATTTTGCTGAATAATTATGAAATTCTCAGCGTGAAAACGTGGCAGTTCGTGCTTCTCATACTTTCAGGGAATGGTCGAAAAATGGCTGGCGCAAGTCGAGAGCCTGATGATCCAGTCTGTCCGGGACATATGCATGGAAGCTGTTTCGGCTTACGTTAGCAGTCCGAGAGAGAGTTGGGTGCTGTCTTGGGCTGGACAAGTGGTCATTTGTGGCAGTTCCATCCACTGGACGGCAGAGGTATCCCAGGCAATTGAAACCGGCGCTTTGAATGTAAGATTTCGGTTAGATACAGTATCATCTCCGCAAAATATGACACGTTTTACTGAAGAGAAAATTTAATGCCTCCAGGATTACCTGTTGAAGAGTAATGCGCAGATAGATGAACTTGTTAAATTAGTGAGAGGACCACTCGGGAGCGGAGCTCGAATAACCATTTGCGCCTTAATTGTAATCGACGTGCACGGTAGGAGTTAAATTGTACGATGCGTAAATGTAGCATTAATTCGTGTGTTACACCTCGGATGGAGAAAAATTTTTTTAAAAATATATAAAACCAACTAAATGAAGCCAATTGTTTTAACAGCCAGGGATGTTGTGAAGACTTTAAGTCTTACGAATACAAAAGAAGTCACCGATTTTAACTGGATAAGCCAATTACGATACTACTGGAGAGACAACACCGTTGTTGTCTCCATGATAACAACCGACGTTCACTATGGGTTTGAATACCTTGGAAACACCCCTCGCCTTGTCATAACGCCTTTAACCGATCGCTGCTACAGGTATTGACCAGATAACAAACTTCCGAATTTTCCTCCAGAATTTTGAAATGTAGCTAAATTTGTTTATCCATTCAAAGAACTTTGATGGGTGCTCTGAGACTGAACCTGGGCGGTGCGCCAGAAGGCCCTGCCGGAACCGGTAAAACGGAAACGTCGAAAGACTTGGCGAAGGCCGTGGCAAAACAGTGCGTCGTCTTCAATTGCTCAGACGGTTTGGACTACAAGGCTATGGGCAAGTTCTTCAAAGGACTTGCACAGGCAGGAGCCTGGGCTTGCTTCGATGAGTTCAACAGAATTGAACTCGAGGTCCTGTCCGTGATTGCACAGCAGATCCAAACCATACAACTTGCCATTCAGCAGAAGCTGGAAAAGTTTGTATTTGAGGGAACGGAGATATCACTGAATCCAACTTGCAACATATTCATCACTATGAATCCTGGGTGAGACAATGCCACACTGTTCTTTGTCTGTCCGTTTCGTTACGGAGTATTTTTCGCGTCGACCAGTAAACGTTATGGAATGTAGAACATCCGAAAATAATGTTTTTAATTTTAAAGATATGCTGGTCGCCAGGAGCTGCCGGACAACTTGAAGGTACTTTTCCGGACGGTTGCCATGATGGTGCCCGACTATACCATGATAGGAGAAATCTCTTTGTATTCGATGGGTTTCATCGAGGCGAGAAATTTGGCTGAGAAAATTGTCGATACGTACAAGCTGTGCTCGGAGCAGCTATCTAGTCAGCATCACTATGATTACGGCATGAGGGCGGTGAAGACGGTCCTCACCGCTGCCGGAAATTTGAAACTGAAATACCTGGATCAGGTAGAATCAGTTCTAATTTTAAGAGCAATCATGGACGTGAATCTTCCAAAATTTCTGTCTGAGGCAGGTTTCTTTTTCAGTTAATTTAATAAAAGATTATACATGAAATTTTTAGTGTTTTGGCCCAAAGGAAGGGGCCATTTGTGACAACTAATTTGAATAAATTTACATAAGTTTTTCCTTCGTAGGACGTACCGTTATTTGAAGGTATAATATCCGATTTGTTCCCTGGTGTACTTTTACCAAAACCAGATCGGGATGAGCTACTTGAACTTCTAGTAGAATCCTGTAGGAAAAGAAACCTTCAAGCAACTCCCTGGTATCTGGAAAAAATAATACAGGTTTATGAAATGATACTGGTGAGACATGGTCTAATGATAGTCGGAGAGCCTTTAGGAGGGAAGACCAACGCTTATCAGGTTAATTATCTGTATAAAATTCATAATTACGTTTCAATAAATTTATGGGATTTTAATAATTCACTCGTGCTCTAAATGTCTAACGTATGTCATTCATGTTTATGCCAAATTTTTCTATCGGATATTTCTCCATCATTGAACTGTGTACAAAATATATAATGTGAAATGCCACAATATCCATAGCTCTAATTTCCGTTCCAGTGTCTTGCTGAATCTCTGGGAGAGTTGAACCAGAACAAAAAGGCAACGATGAAAGAATTTAAAGTTCTGTTTAAGATAATCAACCCGAAAGCCATAACAATGGGTCAGTTATATGGTTGTTTCGATCCAGCTTCCCACGAGTGGTCGGACGGCGTCCTGGCCAACACTTTCAGAGAATATGCATCCTCCTTTTCGTCGGACAGAAAATGGATCGTGTTTGATGGTCCGGTGGATGCCGTCTGGATTGAGAATATGAACACTGTCCTAGACGATAATAAGAAACTATGTCTCACTTCGGGAGAAATCATTCAGGTAAAGCCTTGATTTAGTTGCATCAAAATGTTTGCAATCATGCTTGCTTTTACGTGGGAGAAACGATTGCTTCAGATGTCGAACAAAATGAATCTAATATTCGAGCCGGCCGACTTGGAACAGGCCTCTCCTGCAACTGTGTCAAGATGTGGAATGATATATTTTGAACCTCACAAACTAGGCTGGAGAGCCATTCATGAGTCTTACAATAACAAACTGCGGGAGAAACTGATCCCGGAGCAAATGGAAATACTGGAGGAACTCATAGATTGGCTAGTTGATCCAGTACTTTATTATATCACTCATTATGCTAAAAGATTTGTTGTTACATCCGAAATCCATTTATTTTTGGTAAGTAATGATTCAAAAACATTTACTATTTGCAATATCAAGTATCCATTTTGGGGATTATTTTTCACTTCCTTAAACTTCACAAAAAAATACAATAAACATTTAGTTGAAATGTTCATTCCTTATAATTAAAAATTATGTTTGATTTACAGATGTACACCAAACTTCTAACGTGCATGTTGGAAAAAGAGTCACAATTTGCCACTGTTTGGTTACAATGCACCGTTCTTTTTTGCCTCATATGGGGATTAGGCGGCACGATGAATGGAGACAGCCGAAAAAAGTTTGATGTCTGGTTCAGGAAATTACTCCTGGATCAAGACCCGGATCATCCGAGACCAAAAATGTTCAAGTTATCTAAGCATCAGCTTTTCCCGGACAAGGGAACGGTTTTCGAATTCGTCTACGACAAGAGAAACAACGGATCTTGGATGCAGTGGATAGATCTCTGTGACAAGGCAACTGCGACCTATCCTCCGACAGCGAAGGTACATATTGAATGGCTTTTTTTTTAATTTTTCCCTTCGATCTTTCGATCCTGCGATCTTGATGATTTTTTTCAAATAGGTCAGCGAACTGATCATACACACGAATGAAACTGCGTGCCAGAATTTTTTTTTGGAAAATTTCATAAAGGAAAAAATGCCAATTTTATTCGTTGGCCCCACTGGCACCGGCAAATCAGCGATTGTTCTCTCGCATTTGATGTCGTTGCCAAAAGACAAGTTCCTTCCGAATGTCATAAACTTTTCGGCCAGAACTTCCGCGAATCAAACCCAAGAAACAATAATGTCCAAGCTGGACAGGTAAGAATAATCCGAATTCAATTCAAACCGTTTTCGGACGATGTGAACGATGCTGGAACAATTCCGTTCCAGGAGAAGGAAGGGAGTGTTCGGACCCGCGATGGGCAAACAGTGCGTTTTATTCGTGGATGACCTGTCCATGCCTCAGAAAGACATGTATGGTGCCCAGCCCCCGATCGAGCTCCTTCGGCAGTGGCTCGATCATTGCCATTGGTATGATCCAAAAGATACATCCAAATTGGAGCTGGTGGACATAGTAGGTATTATTTTTGTAGGCCTATTTAAAGAACTGAATCAGAAATATAGTTTTCTGTATTCGTAGTTGTTTGTCGGAGCTATGCTGCCTGCTGGGGGAGGCTCAAACGAGATCACTTCAAGATTCACGAGACACCAGTATTTGGTCGGAATAGAATCTTTCGAGGAAAGTACGCTGATGAAAATTTTCGGCTCAATTATGGAATGGCATTTGAATAAAGGATTCGATGACAATTTAAAACGGCTGGGAAGGGTACGGCAGCGAAATTTGCATAATTTTGAACTGAAATTGAATAAAATTTTGAATCGATCAATGAAAAGTCTCGCTAAGTGCCTGAACACCCAACTTAAAATTAAAACAGTCTTCGGTTTCGATCTTCAGCAACCCTTGGTGGCAGCCACGATGAACGTCTATCAAAATGCCATCACGACCTTCCTGCCTACACCGTCAAAGTCCCATTATATGTTCAATCTCAGAGACTTCGCTAGGGTTATCCGTGGGATGTTGCTCGTCCCGTCCACGCATATGAAAGATCCGGACAAATTTATTAGGTTATGGATTCACGAATGCTACAGGGTGTTTTATGATAGACTCATCGACGATCACGACAAGTAATCATCCCGTTTACGTATCGCAGATAAATTGTTAAAATTGCACGTTATATTTAATAATTATTTTTGATTTGGTTTCAGACAGAGTCTATTCGAGATAGTTACACAGGCCTGCTATCAGAATTTTCGTTCTCACATCGACAAAGTATGTGCAAATCTAATCCCAGAAGGAAGCAGCGTTTTAAAAGATGAGCATATAAGAAATTTATTTTTCGGCAATTATATGGAACCTGATGCCGACCCCAAAGTGTACGACGAGGTGACAAAGAGATTGTTCAACCCATTCAGCCTCATAAATATCTGTCATCGATGTATCAATTTTTAATTTTATAAACTTACATTTTCAGGTTACTAATTTAGATGATCTCGTCGAAAAAATGCTTTTCTATTTGAACGAATACAATCTAATATCATCAGCTCCTATGTCTTTGGTGATGTTTAAATTCGCTATGGAGCACATATCGAGGATTTCAAGGGTGCTACTACAGGACACTGGTCACTGTTTGCTGGTTGGCATCGGAGGCAGTGGAAGGCAAAGTGCCACCAAAATGGCTGCATCAATGGCTGATTACCAGCTTTTCCAGGCATGTTTCGGAAAATCTTATGATGCAATTTATCATTGAAACTCAAAAATTCTGAAGGATTTTTATTCCAAATTGTCGATTAAAAGTGATTCGCTGGCAGTTTAAACCACGAAATAATTTTAATTCCTCTTCCTCCAAGATCGAAATCAGCCGTCAGTACACCATGACCGACTGGAGAGAGGATCTGAAAGTGCTGCTGAAGAAATGCGGCGTAGATAACAAGCCCACTGTGTTTCTTTTCGCTGATTCCCAAATCAAAGACGAAGGCTTCGTCGAAGACATAAATATGATTCTGAACACGGGTGACGTTCCGAACTTGTTCACGGGGGAAGAAAAAGCAGAAATACTTGAAAAAATGACCAGTGAAATTCAAGCCTCGGTGAGGATCCACATTGTGAATTTTCGCGAAAGAAAACTTATCCACAGTATGAGATGAAAATTGCCAATTTTTTTTGGCGCAGGGTAAGAAACAAGAAGCGACACCTCTCGCTCTCTACAACTTCTTCGTGGACAGGGTTCGACAAAATCTTCACA
Organism: Ricinus marginatus; assembly: GCA_028565995.1. Classification (NCBI taxonomy): domain Eukaryota; kingdom Metazoa; phylum Arthropoda; class Insecta; order Psocodea; family Ricinidae; genus Ricinus; species Ricinus marginatus. The sequence continues at coordinate 3,668,867 of JAOWBB010000001.1, forward strand.
TAGTACTCGTCATGTCGCCGATTGGGGACTCGTTTCGCATTCGACTGCGAATGTTTCCGTCACTTGTCAACTGCTGCACCATAGACTGGTTCATGGCGTGGCCGGAGGATGCACTAGAGCGAGTAGCGAAGACATTTCTCTCGCCGATGGGATTAGACGAAGAAATGACGGAGCATTGTGTTACCATGTGCAAGCACTTTCATACGACGGTCGAAGAGGCATCGCATGAGTATGTTCAAAGACACATCAAGTAGTGACGATCAAGTCACTTGAAGAATGATATCCTCAATGATTGCCTTCGTTTGCCTTTAACAATCTTTCTTTTGTAGCTTTTATGTACAGCTAAAGAGAAAAAACTACGTTACTCCCACATCGTACCTCGAATTGATCAGGTCTTTTCAGAACCTCTATGGAAAGAAAGTTGAGCAAATAACACTTCAAAAAAACCGCTACAATGTCGGTTTGGAAAAGTTGGATTTTGCTGCTTCACAGGTTACGCATATAAATTTCCGTTCGAAATTCAAATCCCTATTAATTCTTTCTTTTTGCGAAATTCAACGGAAATTCTCAACAGATATCTGTAATGCAACAAGAACTTCATGCCCTTCAACCTCAGTTAATGATCACGTCAGAAAAAACGGAAAAGCTCATGATCAAAATAGAGCAGGATACGGTCGTGGTCGAAGCCAAGAAGGAGATCGTCGGAGCTGACGAGGCTTTGGCCAACGAAGCCGCTGCCGCAGCCCAAGCAATTAAAGACGACTGCGAGAGCGACTTGTCGGAGGCCATCCCGGCTTTGGAAGCCGCCCTGAACGCCCTGAACACTCTGAAGCCGGCCGATATTACCGTCGTGAAATCCATGAAGAATCCTCCGTACGGCGTTAAGCTGGTGAGCACATTTAGCGAGAACGATGAGTTAACATTGAAGTTTTGTCAGATTTAGTTTGGATCATGTTGTTTGCAGGTGATGGAATCCGTGTGCGTCATGAAACAAATCAAACCGGAAAGAAAACCGGATCCTGCCGGTTCCGGCAAAATGATAGAAGACTACTGGGGTCCGTCGCAAAAGCTGTTGGGTGATTTGAAGTTTCTGGATAGCTTGAAAGCTTATGATAAGGATAACATCCCGCCTCCTGTCATGAAGAGGATACGAGAAAGGTCCGAACGGAATTATCCTTCCGTGTGAGGCGGCTAAATTCACGGTTAAAATTTATCTTACAGGTTCATACCGGACAGAGATTTCGATCCGAACAATATTAAACAAGTATCGGCCGCCTGCGAAGGCTTATGTAAATGGGTGCGAGCAATGGAAGTGTACGACCGAGTCATTAAAATAGTGGCCCCCAAAAAAGCAAAACTGGAAGAGGCGGAAGCGGAACTTGCACTTCAAATGGATACTTTAAATTCAAAAAGAGCTCAGCTCCAAGAGGTAGCTCACTTTTGATATCGCGGATACGGAAAAATAAGAGAAAAACAAGCCTGAAACCCCGTACATTCCCAGCCAATCACGTATTAATTTCTCTTATTATGCGAAAGTAGGTAAAACTTTGAGGTGTTGTAGGTGACAGATAAGTTGCAAGCTCTCAACGATGAGTTTGCGGCTATGACGAAGCAGAAGAAGGAGCTGGAAGACAACATAGATCTTTGTTCTCAAAAATTAGATCGCGCCGAAAAGCTCATCGGCGGACTTGGAGGCGAGAAAAGCAGATGGAGTCAAACTGCTAAGGATTTGGAAGAAATGCTTGATAACGTCATCGGAGATGTCCTGCTGTCCGCTGGAGTTGTTGCTTACTTAGGTGCCTTTACCGTTAATTACAGACAGGTAAGACACCAAGCGTTGCGTACCTCTGTTCGAGCAGGCATCAGAGCGGCCGATGGCTCATTCGAAATCGTCTGCTGTCGTCGCATAAAATCCTCTCGTTTTATCGATGCCATGAGAATTTCATTTGCTCCTATCCAAGGAATTGGTTAAGAAGTGGAACTCAATCTGTCGCGAACTGGGCATTCCGTGTTCGGAGTCATTTGCATTGGTGCAGGTACTTGGGGAACCCGTGCTAATTCGACATTGGAATATCTGCGGTTTGCCGGTGGATAATTTCTCCATAGACAACGGTATAATAGTGAAAAACGCTTTCCGGTGGCCCCTGATGATCGACCCCCAAGGTGAGAAATGATTATTAAAGGAAACTGAGTTCTTTAATTAGCATTGTCTTCAGATTTCGTGTTTCCTTCTTTCTGAACTCGAATATCATTCTTAGGTCAGGCGAACAAATGGTTAAAGAATATGGAAAAAGAAAACAGAATTCAAGTTATAAAGCTGACTGACAGTAATTACTTGAGGGTCGTAGAGATGGCCATTCAGTATGGAACGCCTGTATTATTGGAAAATATACTGGAAGACATCGATCCTGCTCTTGGCACGCATATATTTTCATTCATATTTCATCTTAGTCATCGCTTTTAGCTTTTAACGGCCGCAACTATCTTAACTTTAATTTTCAGATCCTGTCCTATTAAAGAACATATTCAAGCAAGGAGGAATCGAATATATAAGATTAGGAGACAATCAAATACCGTACTCTCAAAATTTTCGATTTTACATAACCACTCGCCTCAGGAATCCTCATTATTTGCCGGAAATATCTGTAAAAGTGGGTTTAGATAATAATGTAAATCATGAACAACGATATTAACATGTTGCGCGGACGGAAAAATTGAATACGTTATTCTTTCGAATAGGTGACAATACTTAATTTTATAATAACGAGACAGGGCCTCCAGGATCAGTTGCTCGGTATAGTCGTGGCAAAGGAAAGGCCCGATCTCGAGGAGAAAAAAAATCGATTGATCATGGAGAGCGCTCACAATAAGAAAATGCTGAAGGAAATCGAAGACAAGATACTGGAAGTTTTGTCGTCGTCAGAGGGAAACATACTGGAAGATGAAACAGCAAATCAGATTCTGTCGTCCTCGAAGGTAAAAGCTCCTCCCACCTTCGAAGTTTCTTTGCATATTGAATACATAAACTTAACAAAGATCGCTGTCTCTTTCAGGTGCTGTCGGAGGAAATTCAGGTCAAGCAGAAAATCGCTGCCGTTACGGAGGATGAAATTGATCATGCCAGAGATTTGTACAAACCGGTTTCAAAGCACAGTTCGGTATTGTTTTTCTGCATCTCCGACTTGGCTAATATTGACCCGATGTATCAATATTCCCTACCGTGGTTTATTGGTCTGTACAATGCGGTAAGAGACGCATATGTTGATGTGTGTGTTATACGCGAGCACCGCATTTGCTAAGGATACCTAAAATTAATTGTTTTTCCAGGCGATTGACAAGAGCGAGATGTCGGAAGTGCTTCAAGAGAGGTTACACAATCTAAACGAATATTTCACGTATTCCATCTATAGAAATGTCTGCAGATCTTTGTTTGAGAAAGACAAATTAATATTCTCCTTTGTTCTTACAACGGGAATACAAAGATCTAGGGTAATAATTCGCCGAAGATTTTACAGAAATAAAAAGTTCGGGGCAAATTTCCATTTTCAGGTATTTCCTTTTTTTTTTTTTTTTTTAGGATGAAATAAACGAAGAAATTTTCGCCTTTTTTCTGACGGGAGGAGTGGCGCTGGAAAATCCCTATCCGAACCCGGATCCGACGTGGCTTACGGACAGATCGTGGTCGGAAGTCGTCAGAGCATCGAACTTGCCGGGGTAGGGAAAAACCGACACTGCGATTGGTTTCAAAAGGGAATCGTCGAAAATTGAGAAACTTGAGCCATTTTTCCTGGGTTTTTTTCCAGCCTGGGCGATTTCAAACCTTCCGTGCAGAATAACACGGCGGCGTGGAAGGAATTTTACGACTCGTCGAATCCCCACAACGAACCTTTTCCTGACGTTATGCGGGATCAGGAGGGCCTGGCTAAGCTCGTCATCCTGAGAAGCATCCGATCGGATAAGGTTGTGTCAGCCGTGCAGAACTACATCGTCGGCTACATGGGCCAGGCTTACATTGAGCCACCGGTGTTTAATCTGGCCGAAATCTACACGGATTCGACCTGTGTAACGCCGCTCATCTTCATTCTGTCCGCCGGCTCGGATCCCATGATGGCGCTGTTAAAATTTGCCGAATCCAGAGGAAAGAAGAGAACCATTCAGGCTATATCTCTCGGGCAAGGACAGGTCATTAACTAATTCCGTCCGCATCGAAAAGCGAAGTTAAACTGGAATTGTCCAGTCGTCACCGTCTGGAGAACTGGAATTATTTTTTCAAAAAATTAATCTCTTGCAATTGCGGATTATTTCCGATTTCAGATTCCCAGTAAACGTGTTCCTCCTTTGCTTTTCTTAATTTTGAAACAAAAAAAAAAAAGTGATCTCTTTATTTTTTCCGTTATGAATTTGAACGGAAGGAAACGCAACTTACGGAACGTGCCCGAGTAAAATAATTCCTTTCCGCAGGGGCCAATCGCATCGGGTATGATAACGACTGCCATTAAAGCTGGAACTTGGGTTGTCCTGCAGAACTGCCACTTGGCTGAATCGTGGATGAAGGAACTGGACAGAATCACGCAGGAAGTCATCGTGCCCGACAACACCCACAGGGATTTTCGCCTCTGGCTGACCAGTTACCCGTCGAATGCGTTTCCCATTTCCATCCTGCAAAACGGTAAATGATACACGAACTTCTCCCGGTCAACAGTTATACCTTCAACGTCAACTGCTTTTCTTTCCAGGCGTGAAGATGACGAATGAGGCACCGAAAGGGCTCAAGTTAAACCTCCTGCGGTCTTATGCGACAGATCCGGTATCGAACGAAGCATTCTTCGAAGGTTGCAAGCAGCGGGAAAACTGGAGGAAGTTGCTGTTTGGACTTATTTTCTTCCACGGTCTAATTCAGGAGAGAAGGAAATTCGGTCCTTTGGGCTGGAACATTCCGTATGAGTTTAACGAATCAGATTTGAGGATAAGCGTCATGCAGTTACAGGTTCATATACATAAATTTTCGCCTATATTATGTAAGAAGAAACGTAGTAATTGTCATTGTCCTCGTCCAATATTAAAAAATATTTTTTGTGGTATACGGACGTGATACCCCCAAAGAGGAGTTACAAAACTATGTTCCTGCCATTTCGTCTTGCATTATGGTAAATTGAATCGTATGAAATTTAATTTTTCAGATGTTTCTCAACGAATATGAGGATATTCCATTTGAAGCTATAACCTACTTAACGGGGGAATGCAATTATGGCGGTCGCGTGACAGACGATAAAGATAGAAGACTCTTAAATTCTCTTCTTTCGATATTTTATTGCAATGAAATTGTAACGGAAGAAGGGTACCCCCGTCACATTTACTCATGTACACTTATAAAAATAGGCGGCAGCTTTTGTGCTGCAACTTAAATTTATTTAAGTGCTCACTTTAAAATTTTTTGTCGTACCAGGTACAAATTTTCGAGCAGCGGAATATATCACATGCCAGCGAAGACCGATTATAAATCAGTAATAGAGTACATTAAAACGTTGCCCCTGAATCCCAAGCCAGAAGTGTTCGGCCTGCACGAAAACGCCGACATTACTAAGGATAACAACGAGACTTTGGCCGTGAGTTCCTGCAACATTTTCTCCAGTTAACCATAAAACTTTCCAATTCGCGATATTAATCCCGTGCGTTGTAACATCATTCGCTAAAGTTTCACACTTTGACAGTTTCTCCGGGGAGTTTTGATGGCACAGCCTCAAATTGGAGGTGCGGCCGCTGGCGGCGAAGCCGGTGCCGTTGTGATCGAGCTCGCCACTGATATTTTTAACAAGGTTCCGAATGCGTACGACATAGAAAAGGTTGCTCAAAAGTATCCAATTATTTATGTGAACTCGATGAACACGGTCTTGAAACAGGTAAAAATTTTGGAAAAATAAGCGATTTATTTCTCACATCGATGCGGGCATATATTTTTCGGATTTTCCTGAAGAATAAACAATCAGATTTAATACTGTTAAGTTACCAGTGATGTAATGTAACTTTTTACATGATATGAAATGCCTCTCACCGCATTAACATATTTCCCATTTTAAGTAATTTTTTTCCCATTTTTAGGAGCTCATTCGTTTTAATAGACTGATCCATGTGGTTAAGATCAGCCTCGTAAATGTGCGCAGAGCCATTGCCGGAGAAGTGGTGATGACACCTGAACTCGAGGAGGTAAACAGAAGTCTGGTTGTGGGCAGAGTGCCTGCTTCGTGGTCTTCAAAATCCTATCCATCTCTCAAACCTTTGGGTGGCTACGTGACGGATCTGCTGCTGAGGTACAGGAAAGGAACGAAATCTCAATCATAATGAAGAACATTAACGCTTATTAAATGAATAACTCAAATGTGAAAATTTAAGGCTGAAGTTCTTCCAAGATTGGATAGATTTTGGTGCTCCAACCGTATTTTGGCTCTCCGGATTTTACTTCACTCAGTCATTCCTGACGGGAGTGCTTCAGAATTATTCCAGATCGAAGAAAATACCGATTGACAAAATAGGATTTGAATTTGAAGTCACAGTTTATGAACCGGAAGCTAAAATTTCGGCGGATCCTCCTTATGGAGTTTACACAAGGGTGAGAATCTCATTCTAGTGGTTAAAATAAGGCATCTTACACAAAGATCGTGGTCGGAAAAACAATTATTAGCCTTATCAAAGCATTTATATGATATGAAATTTTATAAATTATTCCGTTTACATCGTTCAAACATCATTAATCATTGTCTGTAATTTTTTAATACTTTAAGTACATTCACCCAAGTCACACTGAAGAAGAATTTCGTGCTTACACAGAGGTAAGATAATATACGTTTTGAAGAGTTTTTTTTAATTGTGCATCTTTCACTGTTTCTGTCTCTGTAGAAAATATAATTTAATATTAGTCATTGATCTTGGACGCAGCAAAAAATGTTGGAAGAAAAAACTGGAGTATTTGCAAGTGTAAGTCAGCTTTAAGAAAATTTTCTAAATCATCAAATATTTTGAATTTTAGAAATATATAAATTATCTGTTTAATTTTCAACGTTAAAACAAAAAAATTTCCATAACTTGTGCATGTTTTTATATACTTTGTAACTTTTCAGAATTTGATTATTGTTTATAAACTTTTTGAAAATTCAAATTGAAATATTATATTTAAAAATGATGCCTTATCAGATATAAATGCTTTTAAGAGATTAGATCTTATAATGAAGCAAATACATATATATATATATGTGTACTGAATTAATTTATTTATTATTTTCAGGGATTGTTTCTTGAAGGAGCAAGATGGAGCAGGGAGGATGATGCACTTGCTGAGTCATATCCTAAAATTTTATTTGACACCGTTCCAATTATTTGGTTTAAGCCAGGTGTAAAGGTATCTGTAGAAAAATTATGATGATTTTTTTTGTGCCACTTATCATAATTTAACATATATTTCATAAGGGAGTTTAATCATTTGAGGTTAGAATTACTTTATTATAGAAGTTTCATATTTAAACTTTCTCAAATTTCTTACAGGCGAATTTCGTCCTGCCTCCTCATTATAGATGTCCCATTTACAAGACCAGTGCTAGGAGAGGAATTCTTTCAACAACTGGTCATTCGACTAATTTTGTCATGTTCATGGAGTTGAAGAGTAAATTGCCGGAAAAACATTGGATTAACCGAGGAGTGGCACTCTTGTGCGCCCTCGACGATTAAATATTAAAGTAGTTTAGGAATAGCTTTTTTTTCTGGATGTAAAATAAAAAAAAAAATAATTTATCTGTGACAGTTATTTTATCGGGCTTTGACTTCCGACATCGCTTTTTATGAAAAAATTGCAAAAATGACGCCATAACTTTAATTCTGTAATGTTAGCAGCAATGGTGATCAGCGTCTTGAGTATTTTCATTATGCTGGCCGAGATAAGCTGATTAGAAATTAATTTTTGTTTCGGCTTCGTTATTCTGAAAAGTTAGATTTTTTCTTATTTTATTTTAAATCGAAAATAATGTAAAAATGGAACATTTCATTAAATTAAATGCCCGAACCGTTGGAAAAGATAAACTTGCTAGGTGAGTATATTGAATTTTTCAAAGGTATTTTTATTTCGATCAACAATCAAATTTTTTTTCTTCGGCTAAATTAATTATAAATTAATGCAATAAATATCAATATTTTTACTCGTTATTGATGGTTACGCTTTAAAAATTTGCAAAAGATGTGATGTAGAATACTAGAGAATAATATATAATAACAAATCGCATTTAAAATTAGGCAAATATATAGACATTTCTACGTGTTATCATCATTCTATGGCAGGTTATAGTTTATTTGTAACTGATTTACCAAAAAATAATTTGTATATATAAAATTTTTAATTTACCTACAGAAGCCTACTCTTAATTAAATTGTTGTGATAAAAGCATCTAAGTGCATTCATTTAGCCAATGGACTATAATTATATATTGAACTTAAATATTGCTGAACAATTTTAAATCAGAATAATTAAATATGCTCTTCATTTTCATTTTAGACTATTTCAGTATTTTTCTAGAGCACTGTGGTATCACATACAAAAACATCAGATAAATCCATATACGGTTGATAAACTGAAATCTTTGGAATATACCTTGAGCACATTCAGGAAATGTGAGTTATTTTTTCATTAACTTGGTTGTAAGTCATGGTTTTAATTGCACTGTTATGAAATGATTATTTCATTTTAAATTTTTGTTTTCAGTGCTAAGATTAGGTAAAAGTCTAGAAGTTTTGTATTCAGCTTTCAAATCCATACACTATGAGGATGTAGCAGTTAAGTTAACCTGCACAATGTCAAGGATATCAAATGCACTGTTTTTGTTAACAGATCACATGCTTTGGATTGGACGTTCAGGTCTGGCAACAGTCAACATTAACAAATGGTCTGAGATATCAAACAAGTATTGGCTTTATTCCATAATTTTGAATTTAATTAGGGATTTTTATGAAATTTTGAGAGTATTGGATGAGGAACATGTTAGAATTTGTTTGAACAGAAATACTAGTGTAATTAATATTTCTAAACAATGCATAAGCTTTAGTGGCAATTTCATCAACAATCACAAGGATATTTTTTGGGATACAGTAAAAAATGGTTGTGATATTTGGATTCCCCTGAATTCTTTAGGCTACACAAAGTTTAACCCTGGTCTTATAGGTTTACTTGGAACAATATCTTCATTTGCAGGTTTAGTTAGTATAATTAATCCTAAAGCTAGACTGTTGCCTTAATCAAAGATTGATTTTCATGAAATAAGTTTCTGGGGTTGGTTTTTTTTGTATGTAAATATATGTTACATGACTGAATAACTTTATAATTTAAATATGATATGATTATAGAAGTATTTCTTCTTTATTTAAACATTTTTCAAATACATCAACCAAAAAGTTGTATTTTAGAATTTATATTTTGTTTCAGATTAGCATTTGTAAATTTTTAAAGATTTTATTGTTGCTATAACTTATATGTTGCGTCGTTAGCAACGTGATGTATTCGGAAAAGAGACCGAGCAGGATATCCATGAGTTTTGAATGAAAATTTCATTCTCTGTAATTATAAAAAATAAAAAGAAAAGAATTAAAGAAAAGGATTATAGAGTATAAATCTAAATTGATGGATGAATTTGAAGTCAGGGTTTCTGACATGTACACCTCTGAAAGTGAATATTTTTTCCATACATCTGCAAGATAAGTTCATTTAAGTAATTTGTCTGATGTGTTTTATTATTGATTAATAAATTTTAAGTTGGAATTTAGTAAACTAAAACTGTTTTATTATGACCGTTATCATTTACTATCTGTAAGTGTACACAATATGAAAATTATGATTAATTAATTCGAAGGCAAATATATTTAAAAGGGATCATTGAAATCATCTTTTCCTTTTTGAAGTTAAAACATTTAGAAAAACAGTATAAGTTGTCAAAGATTAATTTTGTATGAAGCCTGAGATAATATAATTGTACGGTGATTTTTGAAATGTTTTAATTTAAGTGGAATCAAATGCAATTTGTTTAATATTTTAGCATCGACTTTTTTTCTTGAGTTAAACACCCGAAATGAGTGACGCAGTAGATTTGTATTTCACATTTTCCTAATGCATATATTCAATTAATATTTGAGTTAAAAAAAATTTTTGTCACATTTTTTAATGTGTCAAAAATCAAAAATCATTATCACAACTTCTAAATTTGTACATATTTTACGGTGCTTTTTAAATAAAAGTATTGTAAAATTTCTTTAAGAAATAAAAAAAAGTATGATTTTAAACTTTTAATACGCGTTTTAGAATTTTTTTCTTTCTATTCCGATTATAGATAAGGTACGTCATACAGTAATTATAATAAGAGAACATATAAAAAACAATTTTATAAAAGTAAACATTTTTTTCTTAAATATTGTATTCGGATTGGACAGCGCTGTCATGAAAATTGAAATTAAATGTGTTGAAAATTATCCAACCATCTTAATCATTCAGAATATTTAAATTAGAGGCAATGTCATGCAGTTTATGATGTTTCGAAACTAAGCTCACTTCATATATTTTTCATCGTATATGATTTTCATTTCTTGATTGTTACATCGATTATTTACAAATGTAAATATTTGAAAACAATCAGAAGCTCATTGTGGTAATTCCCATAATGTAAACAATGACTGACGTTAATTATCGTTTGTTTTTTTGTACGATAGTTCAATGACGGAGTTTGCCTGTACAGGATGTGGATTCTTTGGTGTGGAAAACTGTCCTCGGTTTTGACATTCCACAAGGTACGGGATGCTCTTCGTTCGGTGGCCGCTGTCGCCAGCGTCAGTTGCTGACTGAGGATGTCTCGCGTTCGCGGATCGACAGGGACCTCTTGTTAGACATCAAATTACGGAAAAACGTCTTGAACCTGCGAAGATTATGCCTCTCGGCTTTCTGTTGGAATTTTTAAAAAAAAACAGAACCATCCCCAACAACGTTGACTTGCACACATTCGGGATAAGTTTAGATTATCTTTTGGAACATTTTGCAGCAGTAGGAAAAAACGAATATTTTTCACGTTATTGATGCTAATATGAAAAATTGTGAAAATTTTTTAATTTAACCTAAACTTTGGCTTTGGTTACGTGCGTTTGCACGTTTGTTTGATCACCGGGTAGAGCTCTCTTATTTACGCTCTCGTTTTGGTTCTTTTCCTCTTTAAGGTTGCCATCCAAGAAGTGGTTTCGGTGATGAAAGTTATAACGTTCAGTCAGATTGGATAGCGTTTAAATTTCTCATTGTATGTTAAGGTACATCATCGTTAACTTTTACGTAAACCGGATATGCCGGGCAGGAACACGTCCATCGTTTTAATGGCTTGCTGTTTCAGGTGATGGACGAATGCTTTTTCCCGAAGATTCTTTTTGCATTATTTTCATTTTTCTTTCCCGGTTGGTTTTCCGCTCAACGAGCCATGGCCTGCTTGTACAGGTAGGCTTGGTCTCTCATCCACAGCCTCTCGCATATGATGTTCAAAATGGGAGCGACCTCATGGACCTCGTTCTTTTCCCCGGACCAACAGTTCTCGATCTTCAAAACGGGGACTTCGTTTTTTATTTCGAATTCCTTTATTTCCGCCACCGAGATGTGCATTTGATGCGCGTTGCACCTGAAAGAAAAATTTGTTTTCTTTCTCTGCATGCAGCCCGCATTCGCTGTCGCGACAGAAATGTCAGAGTACTGACCTGGTACCTATTACGATCGGAGTCGGATTATTGCTTGTGTACAGCAATTTCCCCATCGTGTACTGCATCTCTGTGAAACTGTTTTTGTCAGCAAACGAAAAAACAAACATTATTCCGTCCGCCTTGGATTCGCACGCCGAAAGTATGTAGCTGTACTTTTTGGTACTCGTTTCGCCTGCCTCCCAAAATTGAAGCTTGAACAATATGATCTTTTCCCATATCTTGACCGGCCAGTAAACATTCGTCTTCTGTATTCCCATCGTCTCGTTGTAGCTGCTGGATATCTTGGTTCCGGCCAGACGAGATATCGTTGCCGTTTTGCCCACCCCTGTTGGCCCGGTCACAAACAGCTTGTACGAAACCTCCTCCACGTTCGGCGGCAGGGCCGGTCTTTCGAGCACACCTGAGAAGATGAAATTTTTTTTCTGTTTTATCTTCCAGAGACTACACAATTTTGCTTAACTCACCGAATAATTTCCTCCCCGACGTTTGGGGATTGTAAAAATACTGCAGAATGGTCTCTCCCTCGGCGGTGCTCTGCCAATCCATGCAAACAACTCTCCCGAAATTCATATCGAGAAACAGAAAATAAAATGGATGTCGCGGGGTATTGAACCGTGCTCGCGTTCCACGGCAACCAACTGAACATTCCAGGTTCGCAGTTCAGGTACGGGCAGTGGCGGGTTAAGTGCATTTGAACGCAGTCTCTCGGTCGACTGCCATCGGGTTGTCAGATAAATAACCGAATTCATTACCCACGATAATATTTTTTTGGTGAAATGATTGAAACGGAAATATCATGCGGCGGAAAATCGAAAGTAAGCCGCGATGGCGACGGCTCGTCGAAACGCGAAAGCGAAAGCGGTGCATTTCGAGGCAGTTCGCCGCCCCCGGAGTCCTCCATGGACTCCTCGAACCTGAGGAAACTGCAAACGCCCGGAGCGTCGGAAATATGGATCACAATATGTGTAATTTGCGGGTGGATTTTCTTCGGCATTCGCTTACTTGATGCCGAGGTGGCACCCCTGTTCAGGAGCAATTGCTGTGCGGAATTTTTAGCTTGATTAACTTAATTTTAAAATTTGCTTTGCACGCGAACTTGTGCCGATTCACTTAATGAGGAAACGATTCTGAACGCGGGACAAAGGCGACGGTAGAAAATTCGTGGTGAGATCCGGGCCGAGCACGTGGCCGAATGGTATCAGGTTTGCCGCACCTGAGATGGCCGAATGACGTAGCCGGGCATCCTGCCACGGCTTGGGTGGCGTTTGAGGGGGCACCAACGAAGTTGAGCCTAAAAACGCCCTTTTTGAAAATTTTTTTTTTTTTTTTTTTTTTTTTTTTTTTACGGTCGTGTTTGCGGAATTTGGATTCAACGTTCGCATCGTACGGTAGGGTGCAATTAAATGATGTTACCTTTCGAAGGAAGGGAACACCGCAAACCGGTCGTAAGTGGCGGGAGAGAGGTTTTGAAACGTTTTTGCATCACATTTCTGCCCTCCGCGTTTCTGATCCTCTCGTTTATGGCAAAAATTAAAAAATGTATAGACGAAAAATCACGTGAAAGTTAACGATTGTGCGGGACACGAGGCACCGACCGCCTAGCGAGATCAGGTTGCAGATTTTCGTGTTCGCTGCTGGTTTAGAGACCGGGAACCTTTGCCTCGCAGCCTCTGCCCAACCTAACCAATACGCAGATCTCGTCGGAAGAGAGAGGAAGGGAAATCCAGCAGGCGCAAAAAGGAGAAGTCGTCTCGAAACATTGCAATTTGATCGAGTTTCGAGTTCTGGAATTTGCATTTTTTCATTTTCTGCGCAAAAATCCCCGTTTCGTATTTCCACAACCGGGCGATTTCAAACGTGAAAAGTTGGTGGCATGTCCTAGGCGTTTGCGTGCTTGCGAGAATTTTTTCAGGATTTTTCGGCACTGCCTTAAACAAAAAAAAACAAAAAAAAAAAAAAATACACAAATTTCTACAAAAGTAATAAAAATATAGTTTATTCAGTAAAAAGGAAAAAAAGAAAAAAAAATTTAGTTTGCCTCATTACAAATGTTCATAAAAACAAAAAAAATTACAATTAAATTGGAAGATGCTTAATTTCTATTTAAAGTAATAGGAATGGTTTAAATAATCCTTGTTCATGTTTTTCCAGAGCATTTGCGCGTTCCTCAGAAAATTATCTTCATCTGAAATACACTTTAAATTGGAACCATTCTTTTTTTAAGTCAATGACATTAATATACACATGTAAGATGTGTATGTGTATATTTAATACATGCGAGTCAATTAACATCGGTTTACGAACAAAAACCACTATTCTTATGAAAATAAAACCTTACTAATTAAATTGCAAATGCTAATTAGTTGATTATGCGAGCGACAGAAGTCTAAATCGAACAATGCTTACGCCAATGCCAAATTGAAATTAAAATAATGCGATTCGTTTCAATAACAATTAATAACAATAATAATATTATACTACTATTATTATTATTTATAATGTAATTTTATTATAAATAATAATTATTATTAATAAAATATAATATTATTATTATTATTATTATTTTTACCGAAAACGTTACTAAATGCCTCTTTTCATTTTTAAGTCCAACAATAATATATTTTCTTAATGGTTTCAAGTTGGGTAACAATTCGAGCAAATAAATTTGGTAATTCAGATACTTTTCTGGCAGTGCTAAAATATTAGGCTCTCAAGCTGCAATCCGACATAAGTTTAAGTTTTATGTGGAACTCTGTTCGTCCAAAATCCAATCGCAATTTATACGGGAAACGGAAAAAAAGCAAAAAGATCAGATCGGTTTTAGCTTTGATTGTCAATTGCAACAAATTAACAGTTGCAGATTTCCTCTGGAGAAAATATTTCAGTTTCTTGGCACTATAAGCAGAATTGTAAAATTCAACAGGTCAAATCCCCGACACATTTTGGCAAAACCATATAAAAAGCAGATATCTTTAATATAATTCATTTAAAAAAAAAAAAAAACAGTTTCAGACTCCGAATTTCTATCGAATAAATTCTTTTTATTTTAAATACAAAATTAAAAAAAAAAAAAAATAGATTTAGGCTTGGGGATTGTGATTATTGTAAAATTAAATTATTAATGCAACTTACTAAAATTGATTAAACTCAAGGAAAAGTTGACGTGATATATTTTCGAGTTAAGAACAATGTTTTTCCTGATTATATGTTACAACTTGGACATTACTGTAAATGATAAACTGAAGTAACAATAAAATATATCTCTGTATTAAACATTGTTGGAGTTAACTCATCAAAAATTTGGCAAGAAAGCTAAATCAACAAAATTAAATTTTTTTTAATTAATATACAGAACTGTAACAAACAGTAGACCATTCCAATTATATAAATGGGCAGCTTTTGAATTTGTAACTAATGGCAACAGCAACAGCAGCCATAAGAGTGGCAGTAGCTGCAGTTCCCAAAATTTCTTTCCATGTGATATTTCTCCCCTGGAAAAAGAAAAAATATCAAAATTCTTTATCAGATTTAAACTGAATTAAAATTAAAGTAGCTGCAGAAGATATGACAAAATAAAATTTTTCTGTCTAAAATTTTATTTCATTTGATTAATTAGTAACATTTAATTTGGAGATATTTCACAACAGTCCTTCACTTTGATTCGCTTCATCATAAAATTTTCAAAATGAATTTTTGTCATTCCTTTTCAATTAAAAATAATAGTCTTGGGCAATGATTATAATTTTTCTTACCTTTGACCTAGTTGCACTTTTCTCATTCTTAACATTTTGTCCTAACATCTTTCTATACAAATTTTTTTCATGCTGTTTTTCTATTTGTTGTAGCTTCACACATTGACTTAATTCCATTTTGACAGCATTATTATCAGGCTTAAGAACCAATGCATGTCTTAAGGTATCAACTGCTTCATTCGTGCATCCCTTAGCAATTAATATTTTACCCTTCCTAAATAAGGCCTTAATATTGTTGGGTTCATGTTTAATGACTTCGTTAACAGAAGATAGAGCTGTATCATAAGCTTTTGTCAATAACTGAGCCGCTGCTAAATTGTTATAAACTAACAGTTTTTCCTGAATTAAACTTTTGATAATTTCATCTGTGCTTTCTACATCGTTGACCTTTGCATCAACATAAGGTATATTTTCATCTAAAATCTCTAATGCTTTCCTGTAGCACTCAATGGCTTTTATTGCATCTTGGCGCAGATACCACCAATTCCCTTGTTTTCTCTTTGAGCAGGCTAATGTTTTCCTTTTCTCATATGAAATAGTCTCTATGTCTGGCTCCAAGTCAACCTTCAACAATTCTACAGTGTACGTGATGGTAGCATTGGGGGGTATGTCGGGAGGATTTCCGATTGATCCGTAAGCGAAGCGAGGAGCGATAACTACGAGCGTTTCCTCCCCTACGTTCATCAGAGGCAGGGCCAACTCTAATCCCTGAACAACTTCATGGCCCCCGAGTTGAATATCAAATGACTTATAGGTCTCGACAACTTTTCCGCAATCCAATTTTCCAATTAAATTAATAGTGCATACATCGGTGGGATTGGGCCTCGTGTCTGGCACTCCTTTGCGAAGAACTTTCATTTTCAATTCTCCGTTGTCCAAAATATCAAACCAATCATCTTTTGCTACTTCACCTTTAACGGAATCGCTTGTCAAATCGGTTGATACATTTTCGTTTTCGTCCTCTTTGCTCTCGATCGGAGAGGATGGATCTGTCATATTTTCAGATGTCGGCATAGAGTCATTTGCATCAATTTCAAGCATCTTATTTCGTTAGACCAAATTACAAATATTGTCAAATCGAAAAAATCTTCACACCTACTACCTTTCAGTATCAAATTTGAATGATAAATTCCAGCTTTTTAATTTCTTTTATATTTCACAATTTTAAAATGAATGCTACCATCAAAAAATTTTATAAATAGCCAAAAAGTTCTTAATAGTAATACAGTCAACATTCTATCACAATTAATACATGACTTTACATATGGTCGTGTGCAGCATTTTTTTATTCTGCTTCATCTTTAGTCTAGAGCCACGACAGAAATATTTTCCACAGTAAATAACTCATATTATTTGCATCGTACAATCATCTAGTCTAGATTCTTATGATACAATTCATGACATTGTCATTAGTTTCACATTTTCAGCTTCTGAAGAATAGCTTATTGATACAATGTATTCAAACAAGTTAAGAAAAATTGTAAACAAGGAATTATAAAAAACAAGGCAATCTAACTTTGAAAAAAATTGAAACGAGAAATAATTTTTCAATTCGGTTTGATAATGGCTTTGGCTCCAGCAAGTGGGGGAGCTCCTTATGCTGAATGGACACTTAAAGTAATCAGATTAGTTAGGCATGGATGTGCCAACCGTCCCTTTTTTCACATAGCAGTCATGGAAGTAAGTTGGTGTTCAATTAAGAAATTGTGCTTTATACTTGCTATTATAGACAGAATACTAAAGGGAATAAACTTTCATTTCGGTCAGTTTTGTTTTTTTGTGTAATCCTGGCTATTTGTGCTAATGAAACAGTGTTTTAAGAATTAAATTTTTACATTTTAACATGTATTTATTTTTATATGTTTGAAGAATATTCATCTCAAGACGTTTCTGGGCTACTTTTGCAGTTGATTGTTAAAATATTCTCAAATATTTTTGAATTTAACGATCATATATAAATGGAATCTAAAAATTGTATTAAAATAACATTTTTCAAAGTAAAAAATATTAATTTGATATTTCATTAAAATTTTTAATCCATTTTGTTTTGTGATAATTATCCATACTAAAAGTATCTTATGATTAAAGTTATCATTTTATTGATTTAATGCAAACTGCAGTTTTGACTATGAAAAATTTCTTTTCCTTTATTATAATAAAATTCAACTTCTTTTTTGGATCAACACATAAAATTTAACATTAAAAAAAAGGATTTGGAAAAGATGTTTTCATACTAAAATCTAATCTTGACATAACAGAAATTCATCTTTAATGGGAAAAAATTTTTTTCCTTGTGGAAAACTGATTTGTAATAAAATTTTTGCAAATATTGATGGAAAAAAATGTTAGTTAATTATTTTATTTTTCTATGTAAATTGAATCATGTTGTTTTTTAGGGAAAAGAAGAACAGTATGATCCAGTTATAGAGCAGCTTGGAACTTATGATCCAGTGCCTAATAAGTACAATGAAAAATTGCTAGCAGTGAACTTTGATCGGATTGAGTTTTGGATGAAAAAAGGTGCAATGTTGTCACTTCCTGTTAAAAAGTTATTAGGTATGACATTTATATTTTTTAAAGATTGATGTGGCTGAAATTAAAAAACTGAATTTCTTAATAATGTCAGCAATAAAATTTCTTAAAAATAGTCTACAATATCTTTGTAGTATTGTCATATATTAAGGACATCTTTGCTACGATTGTTTTATAAAAACTGATATTTTTATGTTATAAAATAGATTATCAAGTGCAATAATTTCAAAATTTTGTTGAAAAGATTAGAAAATTCATTTATTTTCCACTTAATTTTTGTTTGAAGGTTTAGCAGGCTACTTTCCAATTCATCCAGACACTTATAAAATTTCTTGGCTTCGCAGAAAACAAATTCTAGATACATTGGAGGAGTTAAAATCTGCTGCAGCAGCTCAGAGCAGCAGTGAAAATTCAAAATAGTGGTAGCAGGAGAATACATTTTAAAATTAAAATATTAATTTGTTTCAAGTAGGGAATAGATTAACATTCAATACTGTGTATTATATGATGTGAAATATAAACAAGGTGCATGATTGATTTTCTGCACCAAGTAAATAAAAAAGAACATTATACATATTTTGCATTATCAAATGCCACATAAGCAGTGAAGTATTATGAATTGAACAAACAGTTTTATATGGTCACACATATAACTTGGTAGTTTTTCAGCTTGCATAATAGTTAACTGCTCAATTTAAGAAGCGATAAATATGTTTCAGCTTAAAAGGGAAATCACAATTTCTTTCATTATCTGCGCGAATCATGATTATAATTCGGTACAGATAAATGAATATAAATAACGTATATATGAAAATCGAATCTTTATGAACAATAAAACTTGAGAGTTATACTTTTTTTTGTTATGTAAAAAATACCAAAAAGATGTGGGATGCGGGAAAATTCATCAAATAATTTGTATTTTCATGCATTTGCGTAATACATTTACAGGTTTTACGGTTTTGCCATTTACGGTTTTAAATGTTTAAAGTTTGGAGTAAGATTTGTTAAAAATTATAATATCTTTTTCAGTTTCACATTTAAACAAAATTAATTACATAGGGCAACATGTAAAATCGGTTTTAATTTAACAAAAGTAAATTCGGTCAACTTGTCGTTCGCTCCTGTCAGGAGCGCAAATGGGTGATCCACATCGCAACAGCACGAAATTTGCCCGTCGAAAGATTTTTATTTAGTTTTTAAAGTTAAATATTTTATTTTTCAATCCAAGGGAGAAAATTCAATCTCACAGTTGAAAGATTCGAATCCGTTTCAAATGCATTTTTCGCCTGTGAAAGGAGCGAACAACACATTTAAGAATGTTTCTGCGGTCTCGATTACATTTCGAAAATTGTACGTTTATTTTCGGTTTTTTTTTTCTTTTAACTTTGTCGGTGGATTTGAAGGAATAAAAATTTTTTGAGTTTACGTCTCATCGAACCCGCCCATGCAGAAAGGTGGATGAGGATTTTGCGATAACGTCAACTGTGATTCAATTGGAGTATCAAATCCGACGTCTTTCTCGTTTCCCTGCCCAGTAATTTTGGAAAAGAAGAAAAAAGAAAGAAAAATCTCATTTTCATTTTGTGATTTTAAAAAAAAAAAAAATTATGTTCGGGAAACATTTCCATTTCGTACTTTAAATAAGAAATTTTAATTAAAAAATTTTCCGGCTTTTCCGTTTGTAATTTGAAATCGCTTCCTTCTTTCATCCGAAAAACCGACTCCCTGGACTTCCGGGACCGTAGGTTCCCGCCTTTTTTCATTAGCATTTTTCCTCCTGATGGATTTCCGGGGCCTTTTTATCCCGAACCTCGAGATTCTGGCGTGCTAAATAATCGAATTCCCGGTCGCTCGCTGTGGCTGTCGGAAATCCTGCGGCTGACCGCGAAGTTCTTTCGGTTTCCGAATAGCAACGGTGAAGTTTGAAAGGCGAGGTTTCTGCCTTTGGCCGGACGGCTTCGTGAATCAGACGCCAAAGCGGGCGAAATATAAAAAAAAAAAAAGTTTAGATCAGCCATGAAAAAAAAATAAAAGGAAGGAAAATTGATGGAAACGACCGAATTCTCCGGGGTGCGTTCGGTAAGCCCTCGTATTGATCGGCTCGGGGTGGGGCCGTCTGGGACGGTTTTCGCGCTGTCCCGGCGCCCGGGTCGGACCCCACGCTTAAATCGGAAACGGAAATGAATTTGACGCGCCCCGCGCTGCAAAACCGAAATGCGGAGTTCTGCAGATATCATAACTCCGCTCAACCGTGAAATTGAGTTACTCGTGACACGTCTTCGAGCGGTAATTGAAATGGATGCGGATTCGAACCCCCATCGCTCTCGTCTCCCGCCTTTCTCGCTTCCTCTCCCGGGGCGCTTCCTTAATTTCTCGCGAACGGCGGCGGCGCACGAAACCGATTTTCGGGTGGCGTCAAGGAAAGGCGAAACGTCCGTCTTCGGGTGCGAAGGCGGAGACGGCAAAAATGTAATTGTCCGCTGTCGCATTTAAAAAGTGAAAAATGAAATTTAAATGCGAGAAATAAAGCGAAAGGCCTAAGGTGCATCGGATCGCGCACTTGGGAGCCCCCCCCCCCCCGATTTGCGCTGCGGGGCCGCGGAATTCGCCCCGTCGTTAATGAAGAAGTTAATTCAATTTCCATCCCGGAGCTGATGACCGTCCATAAGATTCCCGCACCTTTCCCCGATAATTCCCTTCTTCGACCGCTTTTGCGAGAGTGCGGTCGATCAAGTGCCGCGATCGCGTCCCGTCGGGAGTGGACCCGGCAAAAACGCGGGAAAAGGGTTCGAACGGGTCGAGAGAAGCGGAGCTTCCTCTTCGGAGAGAGCGAAAGCGGCAAAAAGTGTGGAAGGCCGAAGGGGAAAAGATCATCGGGCTACTATCGAAATTTTCTTGCGCTCCCGGAAAATTTTGCGCTCAGCGAAATATTCGCCGGAGTTTTCGAGCCCGGAATTCGATCCTCCGACAAACGAAGGGAAAGGCGAGAAGCTTCCGTCGGAGCCGAAAATAGGCGGCGAAAATCGCGGACGGAGGATACCCCAACGAAGTGGGAAACTGCTGCCCCACGGGAATTTTCCGTACCTTAAACCGAATTCTCCGGGTGAAGTTTTCGCAGGTCGCGGATGCCCTCCAACTGCGGGAGCCCGAAAGCCGCTCGCTTTCCACGGGAATGCGCGATGGCCGTGTGACAAACGAATCGACGGCTCCTCGCGGGAGAAAGAGGCAGAAGGAAAGAGAAGAATCTTCGGTCGGGAAGGTTCACCCTCGCGAACGGGCGAAATGCAGTCCCGCAGCGCGACGGGCAGCCGAAGACTGTTCCTTCCGGAAAGCGGATTAACGGCGAACAAAATGAGGTTGTTTTCCAATTTTTCCGCGAAACACTTCCTGGGAAAGTAACCGGAAGCCGATCTTCGAGATTTCTCCCCTTCTTGGCCACGTGGAAGAAACCAAATCTCCCGGAAGCTCCGCGTCGAGCTTCCTCTTCCGCTTCCGCCGTTGAATTTTGCCTTTCGTGCCCCCGATCTTCGGAAGGACCGAAGTTGCTTTCTGAAGCAAAATTTTCTTTTTTCTCTCTCTCTTTAAAACGGGAGCTGCGCGCCACGTGGAATTGCATTTGGAGCACGTGAAAAAAACTTGCAAAGAAACCGGAACTTCTTCGCGCAAGCAGGTTTCTTGTCTCGACCGGGGAAGGCCTCCGCGATTCGTCGCTGCTTCCAACGGTTGAACCGATCGAATTTCTCGCTGCGTGCAATCAAACGGTAATTCGACAGGGATTTTTGGCGCGCGCGAGCGTTCACGTTCCGGGAGCGGCTTTCCTTTTTTTTTTTTTCTCGCCATCTCCCATTGTTGCTCCGAAAGCCTGAATTTTTTTATTTCCTCCCCGACTTTCTCTTTCCGCAGGGTGAAGGTAATTCGGCGGCAAGCCGGCCACGCGTGCGGCAAAGACCGCGGCCAATTTCCACGTTCGCACGGTTGCATCATCGGCATCGGTCGTTCGTGTTTTACGCCGGAATTTCCTGCCCCGGTCACTGTTTTCGCGCCCGATTAAAAAAAAAAAAAAAAAAAACCTCGATCCGAAGCGGGAATTATTAATCCCGACCCGGGAAAGAGGTCGAAGAGGGGAGAGAGAGCGGCGCGGGGAGCGGGGGGGAGAGGGCGGGAAGAAAAGAAAAAATTAACGGTTGCTAAACTCCCGAATTTCGGAGATCTCCGTCGAAACGCGAGGAAGCTACGTAGATCGGGGCGATTCCGGGGCGGGCGGGGGAGGGACGGCGTTTTTCGGTTTCAGTCGGTGGGAGTGTTTGCCGCCGAGCGGTTCCCGTCCTCCGGTTTCGCCGTCAGCTCGTTTCGTGCCGCGCGGGTGATCGCACGCGGTGAATTCCCAAAATACATAAATATTCGTACGAGGATCGAATTCGTCCGCGCAACACGAACTAAATTTTTTCTTTTTTTTTTTTTTTCTGTCTTTCGCTCCATTTTCGAAAGAAAAACAATTTGCAGCTCGCCGGGGGAAGAAAATAAAAAGAGAAGTAGATTAAAAATCGTGCGCGCCGGACCTTTCCCTTCGGGTGCCTTGGATTGGACGATGAAAAAGCTGTGAGACGAAGCCCGACATGTCGGGGCAGTTGACCGTGTGACAGGATTTTCGGTCGCCGCCGATGGATTCGTGAGTTTGCCCCGGGCGCCCGGATCCTCTCCCCCATCCCAACCTGAAATTTTTCGACGCCCGAGGATGGACCTGCGGTGAAAAGCTGGGGCGGCAGGAGAGGAGAAAAAGGTAAAGTGACGAACTGCAATTTCCAGTTGCGAAACTGAGCGGATCCGCCGGTCGGGAGACCGGTCAAAAGTACCCGAGAAATGTTCGGGGATTTTGCGCACGCTGCACCCGCGCCCCTCCCCGGCCACGAGCGAAGCCCTCTCGTTGCGGTGAGGACGGAGCGGGCCCCTCGCGATGTCGCCTCGGAAAGAAACGCCTCGTCTCCGTCCCCTCTCCCGCATTCGCGCGGATCGCGAAGGCCTCTCACGCGAGCTCAAGATTGAGGTTTCGTCCGGTCTCCACTTTCGCGGATCTCGGAGGCCGGCGAAGGATCCTCCCCCGGATCCGCTCCACCTCTTCCGTTGATCTCGGCGGAAACAAACGAAAAATGCGAAAGTCGAATTTATCCGAATAAATAAAGACTCGAAAACCATAATAAATCCGACGACACCTGAGATATGCGAAATTGGACTTGGACAAACAAAGGGTTTTTCCCCTTTTTTATTTTTCCGTCTCAAATTAATTATTGTCACGGTTTTTCCGTCGTCCCCCGTCCCGTCCGGCGGCAGTAGCCATGCCAAAATTATAAATAGTTTTAAAATAAAATTCTAAATTTGATTATTTAAAAAAATAAAATAACGCCGAATTACTTAACACATCTTCTCAACGTCGTTGGAGGAAAAAAAAAGAAAAAAAAAAAAAAAGTTGCCGGGTTAAAATAAATGGATTCTCGTTCTCGCCAGCAAATCTCCCCGCTGTCTCATTTTCGACTCCCCGATCCGCCCCCTCCTGTTCCGCGTGGAAGCAGAAACTTTTCTTTGACGTTCTTTGGTGGTTGTAATTTGATCATTCCTGAATGCGACTGGAAGCATTCCGCATTCTGAATGAGTCCTCAAACGCGGGGCTGCGCATTCATCCCTCTCGCACGAAGAAAAAGCGAATTTCCGCTCCCGGACTTCGAGTTGTTCGGCACGGGGGCCCTTTCGCAAAAAAAAAAAAAAAAATAAAGGGATAAATAAACATTTATTCATTTTTATATAATGGGACTGGGAAGAAAAAAAAAATTCCGAATAATAAGTGGAATAGTAAAAAGTTCCTTTTTCTATCAGACAAATATTTGTATTATATAAAAAAAAAAAAAGCTGATACGATATTTTTTCTTTCCGTATCGATCTCGAGATATTTGCGAAAAAATATTCGTATGTACACATGTATTTGTTTCGAATCCAATCTCTTCCGTTAGCTTTTCGAAACGTTAATTAAATGTATTTCTGTGCAGAAGGGTGAAAACCAGCTTCGCCTTAGCATAAGAAGGAATCGATTGAAGTTTTTCATCAAATTTTTTATTATCTCCTTCACTTTGTTTTTTTATTTTAATATTGAAAAAAAAAAAAAAAATGCTTACCATCTCGCTTGTCCCGAAACAGCAGGAAAAGGTATCGGTTAAAGCAACGGCGCGCGCCTGCACGTATGTGCACATCGATGCTCTTCCCCTTATTTCGTTCGGGGGGCTCCACTGCCGGCAACCTGAATTCGGGCCTACCGGCGTCAGCACTGCGAATCCTCCTCGATTCGAATGAGTCGTGCACGCGTGCACGCACATACGCGTACATATACACGTGTATAGCAAATGCGTGCGTTTTAATACGTGAAACCGGGGTATCTCCTCTCCCGGGGGCTCGCACTCTTCCGTCCCGTTCTCCGGCTCACGAAAAACACCAAATTTGAATTTATTGAGTAAGAAATTTTATTGGCCTCCGGGCATTCCTCGGTGCTTCCGATCGAAATCTCCTCCCGGCCCCTCGATGGATCGTATCAAAGGAGATTTATTTTCGTTTTATTCAAAAACGGAAACGACCGGTTGATCGAGTTTGTTCTCAGACGTGAAAATGCAAACAAAGAGCCGGATCCGTTGTTGTCGAAATCTCATTTGCTAAATTCGGAAAATCCGATCAAAAGGAACCTTCGGATATTCCCGCAATTTATTTAAAAATAAAAAAAAAAAAAAATAAACAAATAAATAAAAAGGATGTGGGAGCTATTTACGTATTTTTAATGCGAAATATAAATAAATGTAAGCGCATGAGGAAAATAAAAAAAAAAAAAAAAAAAAAAAGAAAAATTTGAATATTTTCTTTTTGTCTTTGAAAAACGTTGGTTGGGTTTCCGATGCTCATCCTCTCGTGCTGTTTTGTAATTGAGTCGTTATAACCGAGCCGAGTATCGTTTATAGCGCTCCTTGCTGGAGAATGCACGGAACTTCAGCGCGCTACCCCGTTTTATTTTTTTCGTCGCCTTAAATGCAAAGAGGCGAAATGAAAAATATGTAAAATATCAACTGTTGTATGTGAATATTAAATTATCTTAAAACCTGTCGCTGGCAACGTTTGCAGATCCGTAAATAATGCGAAATGGGGCCCTACGTGTTAAAGGCGATAAAATTAAAATACAACCTAATTGAACGCAATATTTTTAAGTCTCGGTTTTACGTGAATCAGTTTATAATATATTTCGAAAAAAAAAACATTTACCTGAATATAATAATTTTTATGAAAATTTCCCTAATACTAATTTCAATATAGCAAAAATCTTACATCCATTTAATGCTGATCTGCAGCTGATAATGTATAATCTGCGCTCTATTAAATATTAATAATTTTAATTTATAATTATGATATATATAATATTACCGGTATAATTTGCCTATATAAAATATATTGTGGCGTTAGATCTTCCGTTACGCAATGATTTAATAATGTATTAAGCAAAATAATGTAAATGAGCTGTCATTTGCATTTAAAATATATATATCTTTTCTTTTCATATATATTACGACGAAGCGAGGTTTTTCTTCTATTGATTACTTAATTTTTTTAGGGATGAAAAGTTTTTTTTAAAGAAAAATTCAGTAAAAGCCATGCAAGCAATTAAAGGGAAAGAAAGAGGAAAGGTGGAAACTGGATCCTTTCGTTGAAAGGGAGAACTTTTCGATAGCATTGATGGGAACTTGCAAGTTGATATGTTACATTGGAAAAATAAATAAGGCAGGATAAATCAATCGGAGATGATAATAACAATAATAATGAACGAAAATAACCTTCCGAAACCTCTGCAGATAAAAAGCTAACTACCTGGGTTTGAATAAGGGATACACTGCAAACATCATTACACTATAACCCCAGATATATAAATATAAACACCCAAGCTCGTGGCTTGTGAAAGATTATCTTACAATCCGGACGGAGGGGTTCGCCTATTTGCGATACGGTTTAGTATCACATCTAATCGCAGCTACATGAGTATCATAACCCATATGCAATCAATATGAAAAAAAAAACACAGGTACCTATAGAAAAGCGGGTACAAATCGTCGGCTTCTACAGATTATACGGATAGGCACAACATAAGTTACAGCTAAAATAAATCATCAGAAGCTCGTACCAAGTATAAGCGCTTTTCAGCTTGTACGGGCAAAAAAACCCGAAGTTTTAAAAGGACATACAGTGCACGCGGCGCAAAAAATTAAACATAAGACGCCAACCATAATAATCTTGTCGTTTAATCTGCAGAGATGAAGATAACTGAATACTTCCAATACCGCGATAATGAGACTTAGCCTCTACATTCAAAGACATTCTCATCATAACCTAACCTAACCCGAATGAAGCACGGGAAAATAACGTGGCAAACTGTGCTGGGATTGTAACATTGCACGTCGACTGAACTAACGGTCGGACGCAACAGATCGGATATAACATTGGTGAATAAGGTAAAAAGGAAAATTACTCACTAAACATATCAGTTTCCAACACAGAAAACAAGAAAAGAGGCTGCTATTTCGCCCTCGAACAGCAATAAAGCAAATTTGAAGACAGAAAATCGCCTTCATATTAATAACCGGAGTCATTCGCTGATTCTGCATCCGCGCACATTGGGGCTACCCGAACGCACGTTCGGAACAATGAAAAAAATCGCATCGTCGGAAAATTCTCGGTCCCCAGAACTGAAAGAGAGGATTATCTGCGGTAACCCTTGATAAGAAATATAAAAGATGAAGCTTATATAAATGCGAAAAAGATATGGTAATAACCATAATTTGCCTATTAAAAGAGAGATTTAAAACAAAATAGAAACTTGAAAGTTTATACACCTTGATATTTTCTACTTCCAAGTTTTGTTATATTTATTTTATTAATTTGAAGACTGACTTACAAGCCTTTTACTCGTTTATTGAAGCAACTTTGGTTTTTTCAAACTCCCGCCCTATAAATATTTTGAAAAAATTGACTTAATTGATTGAATGACTTGATTGAATCGTAAATGGATTGAATGACTTCAAATCCAATGTTAGTCTATTTATACTTCATTATTATTATTTATTTATGATGAGTTAGGTATTTGCGTAAGTTCTGGGAAAATATGTAATTAAAGCTACAGGTACGGTTGCAGTTATATTTTATCATCTGCGATTTGCAATACGTTTCCTGCTAACTATATCTGTGAAGTAAATTCGAATTATCTAAAGCGGCACGGAATCTATAAAAATTGAAAATTGTTTAAGTAACATGGAATTTGCAATAAACACATGGATTTCTTTTTGCTTTTTTTCTTAAACAGAACCGGGATTTAATTAATATTGTCAACGAATCCTTTTTCAACGTTAGTAATTCATACATTCTTCCCCCGTTCGGCTTTTGATGTCGGGGAGCAATATCTTAATAATTTTGCAGGGTTATCCAGCAAACGTATTCCGACAGATTTAAAGTTATCGTCTTTCAAGATTAGCATCTCTTAAATTTCAGCATAATCCGGAATGTTGTTAGGCAAGTTTTTCGGGGGGATTTCGAGAAGTTAGGAGATGATTTAGTTCCTCAATAAACTTTGCCTGCAGACACCGACTGCAATTTAATCTATTATAAGTATCGATTATTATATGGTAGAAAAGGGGGCGCGGATGGAAAGTTTTCGATGACAGCAGCGAACCCCGAATACCTTAATAATGTTAACAGTTTCTTTCGATAATCGGCAAGTTTCTACTGATTTTACTTTGCAAAACGGAAGGGCCCAAGCGGAAGGAGACGTACGGGAAAGATGCCGGAATCGATGCCATTTTTCCTCGTTTTCGCAATTTAACGCGTCTCGAGACGATTCCCTGTCGCGAAAACGAAGAATCCTCCATTCTCTTCGGCGGGAGTTGCGGGGCCTCCGCAAAACCCGAACCGCTTTTCATTTTCCGGCACCCCTCGATTAAATCCTATCGAAATCCCATCGAAAAGGAACCTTTGTTTGCCTTTTTTCCTCCCTTAGGCGAAGGGGTTTCTCTCCGATCAATCCGCATGCGAGTTCTTCGTTTAATGTCTCTCTCTCTCTCTCTGTGTCTAAAATTACCGCGGGGATTAATTACTTATTCAAGAGAGCTTTTCCTTTTACGGATTCGAATTATTATTTTAATTTATTAGCAAAATGTTACATTTTATGCAGATATGTCCCGTGAGCAGGATGGAAATCGGGGCTCCGCGTATGCTCGTTCAAACGAGGAAATTTCTTTTGAGCACTAAAATACGTGAGAATATCCCCAGATGTGCAATCTGCTGCAGAAGGAATTTTTCAAATTTTTCTCCCGGATTTAAATGAGCAAATACCCGCGGGGAAAGAATCGAATTTTTCCTTTTTTTTTTTTTTATTTTTATTATTTACCTGACGCTGTCTTTGGGTCACTGGTTTTCCGGCTCTGTTAATCTCCTCCGTATTCGAAAATACTCGTGTGTGCACTTAAACCATTTTGAAGAAAGGCTCTCAGGAAGTAATTCTCGTCCATTTTGTGTGTGGTGCAAGTACTGTCTTGGATCAAGTGCTATTTCTTGCAGAAAACCGTGATGAAACATGATTTGTACGTAGTTAGCGCAGGCGAAACTACTATTTTGATCAAAATTGTTCAGGACATTGAAACTGACAAACAACAATGCCTCCAAAGCCGTTGCTTTGGTTAAAAGCTTAAGCTTAATTCAGTAAAAGGAAGAATTACATTTTTTTTTTTTACGTGTACGTATTTGCACACATGAAATAAATTTATATTTTTGTGATTAAAAAAGTATGTTTCACGATCAAACTCCGCGCATATCCTGGAGGTCAATATTTTGTTTTACACTCAATTATAATTAATATTTTTATTCATGATTAATTTAATGAAAAAATTTTTTTATTAAGTAATTGCGCGCGCTTTTATTTAATTTTCCAGCAGTCCGATTCGTGAATTATTCTTTTGCATATGTGGATAGTTTATTATCCTAACAAGAAATTTATTACATCCTGTATTTGTTTTCATTATTTACACATAAAACAAAATTAAAATAAATTGAATTTGCGAATGAAGAATTTAAAAAGTAATTCGAGAAATTAAAAATTCGTATCTCGATGCGATATTAAAAAAAAAAATAAATCAAAAAATAAAGCGTAAAACGAGCATATAGATTCCACTGCGAATTTAAATACTATTTATAAACGCACATTAACACTGGATTTATCTTTAAATAAATTATTGACTGCATATAAGTTTAAATTAATAATGATCTGTAATTTTAATCTGTTCTTTTATTTTTACCGAACGCAATTGCGAAGAAACACATTATACATGTGTATTGATTTCTGATGATGTCCCTTAAGAATGATTGATTTTATAATATCAATTTGAGGACATTTTTAAATTCTTCTTTTCTTTCTTCTTCTTCTTCTTCTTCTTCTTCTTTACGGAGAAGTAAATACTCCTGGAAAGCGAGAAAAATTTTAGTTTTATTTTTGAATAAATAAACAAAGAGTGCATCTCTGCCCAGAAAAGAATAACTGAAGTTTCTGACACATCGAGGGGTATTTTCAGACTTCTTTTTTGTCTTGCTCAATTTAACTAACAATTTCTTGCAAAAAAAAACCATGGCTTAAGCATCTAGTTGTTTCACATTCGGTTGTGCACCAGTGATTGAACAACTAACCAATTGAATGAACCGTTCCTCACCGAGTTAGTTTTATGAAATATCGAAATTTTTCAATTGATTTTGCGAGCCGCAATTGCGAATTGTCTGACGTCTGACGCAAATGCAGGAGTGAATCAACTGAAAGCATTTTTATTTTAAAAGAAAAAAAAAACCGCGGTCATGAATAAGGTAAATAATGTTATTTACCCATCTGAGTGGGTAGTCGCATGTGTTCCAAAGCCGCTAAAGATGTTATTATCTTGGAATTTTCCAGTTTGGAAAGTTTTTAAAGAAAATAAAGCAAAATTACCATATCTTGCCTTTGTAATTTGATTTTTCTTACAGAGTCATTTTACGCTCTTACTTTTTTTTTTGTTTCTAAATGTAAATTGCATTGCACCTCAACCATGCTCTGAGGCTATGGGGCGCGTTCAGAAAAAAAAAAAATATTTGCCGCGCGGAGTTTTCCTTTTCGAGTGGCAAGTTTGCTTTTATTTTTAATTTTCTTTCGCCAGCATAATTTCAACCATTTCCGCCAATAAGCAGCGCGAGGTAAATTCTGTTGCAAGTTTAAGAATTTCAGAAAAAAAAAAAAATCCCTTTTAAGATTGTTTCTCTTTCATTATTAATTATCAGTACGCCGAGTGCGTTATTTACTTTTTTAAAAATTTACTTATTTGCGTGAAAGGCCAGCGTCTTTAACGCGCAGACGAATTGTGAAACGTTTGCATATGCCGAAATGTACGAGTAAAATCCCAGCTTGCGCCGCTGCCCCATGCCATCATTTTAAATTTAGACACAAGTAAAAGAGAACGCAGTTTTTAAAACGCAATTCGATGTTTTTCAATCTCCCAGTAACAGCTCATCGCGCATTTGCTTCGTTACTTTTTTCCCTTGCAGATTCCTTAATTCCACTGAGAATTTTCGTCTTTGGGCCACGCTCAAGGTCGTGGCAATAAGCCAAGGGTTGGAACACGATCATCCGATTGGAGGATCATTTGACCTTCTGAAGAACCGACCAATGAAATAATCCACCGGTTCGATTACGTCGTCAGCATTTAATTGAAGGTGGCGCCAATCGCTGCCGCCTCGCAACGGATGAAAGTTAAAATAAGTTTAAAAAATTGCCACTCGAATTGGAGGCAGTTTGAGGTTAGAAAGTTTTAAATTTCGTCTTCGAATAAAAAAAAAAAATAAATAAATAACTGCGAGAGTTTTTCGACCGTCTTCGAGTCTTGACACTTTATAATATCGACATCTGTTCCCACTCAAACAAATACACTTTAACGTCTGCAATAAAGTCGTAATTCGCGTGTTTAATCTGCTGGGTTAAGCCTCGTGACAAGCGATCGGGGTACCGATATTACAATTTAATGCATTGTTAAAAGACTTGATACATTGAAAATTATCGATACACGATATTTATTTAGTGCATCGACGGGTCCGCAGGTGGTAATTTTACTTTTAAGAGCAGATACGAACGTTGCGTTTCTTCATGAGAACGTGAAAATCCGCAATTTGTTGCAAATGTTCCGCACAACAGAAATCTGAGCCTGCATAACAGTCTCGTGATCACGCATTATCCCAACCGGCATGCATAACAACCGATGCTTTGGGAGCAGGAAAAAAAATTGAAGCTTCAACAATAAAAGTTTGTCAATTTGCTGATAATATTGTGTTGGGGTGGGAGATTTTTAGTTTTTGGCAGCCGGAAATTTATTTTAATACATCAGAATTTAATTAAACTGTAAACTTCATGACTTAGGAAACTTTCCGCTTAGCAACGGAACGATGACAATTTGAATTTAAAAAAAGATATGGATCATCAATTTTCGAGATTTAAAATTTTGTGCATCATTTAAGTTGAAACTCAAAGCTGAAGTTTTCAAAAAAAAAAAAAATTTTTTTTTTTTACTTAAAAATTTAAGCAGTTGCGACGCAATACATGCAGATCGTTATTTATAATTTACATGAATGGTAAAGGTCTTAAAATGGGATTATTTTCGTCAACCCCATTCAACAAGGGTGGATCGACGGGGGAAAATTTGCCCTTTCTTATTTTCCACAGCCACGTTCTTGAAACGAATTAATTTTCGCAAAATGACAAGCGATATATTTATATCTTTTTGAATTTCGGCTTTAAATTCGATATTAATAAAGTGCGGGAGCTCGCGACGCTTTGAAATGTTATTCATAATATCGAGAATGGCGGTAAATAATAAATGAATTATGGTCAAGGAGCAGAATGGCATTGCCTCGATGGATCATTCTCATTTTCAAGTCAAGAAAAAGAGTTTATTTCGATACATAACTGAAAGTTCATCCGGTGAAGTTCGGTTCGGAAGCTTTAATTCCATGGTATATGACATGGATATTTAATATCAACCAATTTTGCCTCCCTTCAGGCGGATGGGGATGAAATTTCGGGTGTGTCGAAATTTTATTATCAGTAAGACTTAATTTTTGAATATCATTAGTGATCGTTATGGATTGTCGTTCGCTGCTGATCCCAGAAAAATTTGAACACTAAATAACGCAAACAAATAGTTTATTGTTATTTTGGACTGCATGGGTTCGAGCCGGATTTGACTTTCGATGAAAAATGTCCAAATCGTATATATATATGTATATATAATCAGGTGAAAATTACCGTTATTTATGTATTTACACATACAACCTTTTCTTTTTTTTTTGCCGCTTTTCTTCGGCAGAGGCTTTAGCGAATTTTGATAATATATATTTTCCGACAGCAGATCATTGCAGCATACGAATCGAGTATTTTTTCTTAGGGGTGTAATAAATTTTTTTTCTTTCTGTCGCTTGAAACGGAATTTTTTACCTTTTTTCGCCTCGGTTTCTGGAAACTTGGAATTGCGGAAAAAAGATTGGAGGAAAAATAAGAAGTTGGGTTTTATCAGTTTCCAGCGGCGGATTCGTCTTTGTAAGTTCCAAAATCCGAGGCGCTGTAAGTTTTCAAAATATTCCTCAGACGAATTTTATGGTTAGGAGATTTGAATGAATGCCATTCGGGGTCCGTTCCTTCCATCCCGCCCCGGGTTTAGATTTATGCCGAGGAAACTTTTGAAGATTTTGACTTTTACCAGAATGTATTTCGGCAACCGGCCGACTTCCATTACATTGATGGGTTAGCCCCGCAGCCCCGAATTATTTAAGGTTATTATTCGCTGGCGGTATTGATTTGGTATAATTTTAGCGTTGATCGAGTCGTTTTGGCTCAGTCAAAATATCAAAAGCGCAGTTTTCATTAACGAGAAGTTTCTTAGCGGATCGAACTATTTTCGGGTCCCCGGGCGGGAAATATTTGACTGGCAAATAAGACAGACCAATGGGGAAGTTCCGCCTCCATATTTCGAATTTTGCCTTTGCTTTTCCGCACTCTCCCCGGCCCGTCCCCAGCAAAATTACTATCTCTGAAAAAGGAAATTATAATGTTGCCTCCGTGAAGATTAGAATTCGATTCCGCTAAATGGAAGGACTTTTTGAAAATTCGCATCTTCGGGCGGGAGGCGGCGCAATTTGCAATTTATTAAAATGTCATGGTGGAAAACTTGAATATTCCCTTCCGGAAAATCCTTCCCAAGTTCAGGTATTGATCTGATTATTTTCAACGTAACCTCTTGGTCGAGTCGACCTGAAACCTTTTCGCATTCTGAAGATCGATAAAAAGGTATCATGCCGGATCGGCTTACGAAAATAACGCTTTCGGCATTGCGAAACGTATTTGCGGGGGAAAAGTTTGCGAGGCTGGAAAGCATTTTCGCTCGGGATTTCGTAAAAACGAAAATTCAATTCCGTGCAGCAAAAACGAACTTGATAAAGCATTAATTAAATACATATCAATCTAACTTGAGCATATTGAATTAATTTTAAATTAAGTTCTTGATGTAAGGTAAGCAAATTAATGTAAATTCCTTAATCGCATGTGGTGTCGCGGATGTGCCGAGATATCCTGGCAATGGACTTACAACTGACATTATAATCAAGCTTTTGATGCATGTACACGCGGAAGATCCCATTTAATCCATATTGCTTTATCTTGCGCATTGCTTCTATCTAAAGCAAGCCTCTCGCCGGTCCCGCGGCATTATATGTTACTTCGCCGATTCCGTCTGGCCCTAATGTGAGTAGTAAAACAATTTTGAAAGCTTAATGCGCTACGTTAAATTTGACCGTCAAACATTTTGGGGTGGAAATTGCAAACTCGGGAAAAGCTCTTGGGTTCGATGTCTGAATTTTCCGTTTGACGGAAAGAGGGAAAGCGGTTTTTCTTAACTCTCGCGCGATTGCGAATCGTTGTAAAATTCTTTTCTTAACCTCTGTCTGACGGAGAAAATCTCGATTTTGCCAGGCCCCGTCTTCGCGCCTGATGCTGTGGTGTCCCTTGCCTCCCGTAATCGTCAGATTCTCATCTTAGAGAACGAAAACTTGATACCCGAAATTAATCCGTTCGACTCTTCGTGCTCTGAAGGTGTTTCGGCCAAAAAGATGCGATTTTTTTTTTTTTCTTTAAACTATCCGTTTTAATTTTATGTTTCAAATGAAAAACATAAATAAATAATCGACCAAATTGAATCGGGAATTGAATTTGCTGCTGCTCGGTTGAACAAATCAATAAGAATGAAGCGAATATTGTTCATAATTAAAATAAAGGTGATGGGAAATGAGTTAAGGGTTTCGTGTGCGGAGGTTTTTGAATTTTCTAAAGAAAATTTTGTATTTGAATTGCGGTGGAGTTTCGTGATCATTAATTTTATGATAGATTAATTAATTTATGTGTGATATTAAAAACAAATAAAAATTTAAATTTCTTTTTTGGTTTTATGCCGCGGCAAGGGCAGAACACTTTATGTACTGTAATTTGACATCCACGAATGCCGCAGGGGATGCAATATTTCTGATACATCACTCCAGTCGTGATGCACATAAAAGTTTTGCTCTTCATTGAAATTTTTTAAACTTTAAAGTATCAAATTTTTAATATGAAATGCTTTTATAAATCTCACGTTTCGCATACTTTCGAACAATTTTTCTTCAATCCGCATATTGAATCACGTCAGTCGGAATACATGCTTCGCCGTCATATATGCTCTGTGGAAACCTTTTTACCGGACACATTAAAAATTTTGTTTACGAAATTTTTTTAATTTGTCCGACTGCCCGAATCCGATTTCATATAAACAGAATATATGTATGGTCCGTGACTTTTTCTTATAAACATTTTCCGAGCTTGCCAGCGGAATTTGGTTAGAGCGCAATCCTTTTTTCACTGCCTCGCTCTACATGTTAACTGCAACGTTCGAACGGGTCAAACGTTAAAATTATTTTCGGTTTTTTGAAAACCGGACCGTTTTACATATTTGAAAGCCGGGCTGAATTCTACATTTCATTTCTCCATCCTTTCTTTTTTGACGCGACGAACCCGCGATTTTATTATTTTTAAAGACGGGCGATTTTCCCGTACCCAAACCTTGGATGCTGTCAAAGATTTTCAATCCCGTTTGTAATGTCATAATTAACCCTCGGTTTGGATGCCCGATTTCCTACCCGGGTATTAGGTGAAGAAGATTTGCCATTTTCGACGACTGCACGTCGGAGACGAAACCGAATTCGAGAGATTCTGATTCCACGACGCGGAAGATTTTCGGTCCCTCGTTTCCGTCAGTTTGGATTCGTCTCCCTCCCTCGCCGGATTCCAAAAATAAATTTGGTCCGAGACAGCGCGACAAAGGCAGGACCATCTTTCGAGGATGGGAAGGCCCCGAAACGCGAATCGCCGCGTTATTTTCGAAATATTTTCGGTTCATCCTCCAGCTCCGGAAACTCTTCGGGAAATGCCCGAAGAGCAATTTCCGGCGGACGGGTTTCATCCGCGACCGCTTTCGTTAGTAATTGCCAATTAAAACGTACGTTCCACATTAAGAAAAATTAAAATTAAAAAAAAAAAAAAAAAAAAAAATAACAACGAAAAGGCTGGCTTCGGACCCGGATCATCGCCGCCATCGTCGATACGTGTTCCAATTAACCAAATGCTCGCCGCGCGTTTTCGCGCCTTCGCGAATGCGTCTGCCCGGCAACCTGTGCCGCGGCCGCGGCGATTTCCGGGGCTTTGGTCGTTCTCAGCGATAACTTTTCCCGAATTTTCGAAAGGGCGGTGAGGGATCGCCGCCACGTATTTTCGGACTCCCGCAACCGGTTCGAGCTTCGGGGAAGCTCACTGCAAAACAATTGTTGAGTGGTTAATCGTCGTTACCTTTTTTAATGCCGGCAACAGCGGTTTCCGGGGCTCCTGCCTCAAAAGACGTTTCCGTCTATCGAAACGATCCCTGCCGCGAACTCGGTTTTACAATTGTCGAAGCTGCAAAAAAACCGAGTCCGAATCAAACAATTGACCGTTTCTCCGCCACGGGGGCAAGTATCTGCCGCGGGGGGGGGGCGGGATCCGGGATCGGGGCGACAGGAAAAACGGGAAAGGGGTGGAAAGTGAGGGAAGCAGAAAACAAAAGTTGTATCTTGAAGAAATTCAATTTTGAGAATGAGTTTGAAGCAGCTGAGTCAACCTTTTTCGAACTTATTCATATATAAAAGATGCTTAGCCTACATCTTATTTGCCCCAAGCGTGCTTTCAGGGCTGGAATAACAGTTTTTTTCATTCCGTAACTGTTATCATTCTATTTTTCTCCTGACATTAGAGCGAAAATAATAGATTTCAACTTTTTCCGGAAAATATAGAAAACATAAAAGTGAAATTCGGTATTTCATAATATATTTTATTAAACAAAAAAAAAGGGGGGTGAAAAGGAAAAAATAAGAATTGAATAAGGAATTGATTGGGGGCGAGCCCGGGCAGGGGGTGGGCATCATTTCGGTTCTTTCATTTGAACGTTCCCGACGTCGCATAACCCGCAGCGTCAGGAAGCGAGGGGCGTTCAAGAAGTAGCTTCGTGCACAAGCTCTCAGGGAAGGGACTTAAAATGTCTTTCGGGCTTCCGAATTCTATATTTAGGGATCGATTCATAAGGTAGATGACCCAAGTCGAGACGGTCCTCCGGCGCCCCCGGCGTGGCGTTTTACGATCCAACGAGAGATGCGATGCGCGTATAAATATATTCGTTGAAAAGAAAATGGTAATGGGAAAAAGGAAAAAAATAAAAGGAATAAACGGAGACGGATTAGGAGCACAATATCGAATGCCGCACCTTTTTGACTGCGTTTAATAAACCTTAAGGCCGCACCCCGTGTTCGGCCATTGTCATTTTTACCCGTTCCCTTTATTGAAATTTTCCGCCCCGGGGGTGAGGGGGTTGGGGAGGAAAATTCTCGCTGGACAAAGCTGTTTTTGATTCCGGATAGACAATCTGGAATGCGCTTTAACTTCTGGATGCCCCATCGAATTTTCCTTTTCATGGAACCTTTTTTTTTTTTTTCCTGCTGTTAACGTATTCATCAATGTTTTTATTATTATTTTCTTTTATTTCCATTCATCTTCGAGTTTTTCCCCGCTGTGCGAAGCCGCGGCAGGAAAAAGCTTCTTTTCAAAGATATTTTCCAACAGCTTTCTTTCAAAGTTTGCCGCACAATTTTCTCCACGGTTTTTTTTTTTTTCCCGCTCCGGAGTCTGATCCGTCATTTTTATTCTCCGCTCCCGAATCGTCGGCTCTTATAGACGCTCTCCTTTTACCTCTCGGTTACTTCCTTTTTCTGCTGCGGTTTCAGAAATCCGCCGTTTTCAATTCCTTCTCCTCATCCTGCGAACCGAAGCACGGCGACATTGCTCCTTTTTTTTTTTTTTTCTCCTCCTGCCCTTTATTTGGTCTCCCAAATTGTTTTATCGTGCAGTTCAATATGAGCTCAAGACCGAGGTTCCGGATCGAAACTCGAAACTTAAATTTTTCAGGATGCTGTAATTGCAAGACCGGGTTTTCGCTGAATTCCTTCAGGTTATAAGACCGGAGCGGGAATCGCCAGCGCTGGGGGGTGTCGCATGCGAGTGCGCCGAGAGCGATTTTGTTGCATCTGACAGTGTCAGGGTAAGGACCGGGGTTCGGGGCTTTTCGAGAAAGATCGCAGACGGTCGCATGCATCAGGTCGTCGAGGAATGATCGCTTCACGAAATGCAGCGGGAAACCGGGGCGGGGAAACACAGGACGCCTGGAGAGAGAAAAATTAAGGAAAAAGTAAGAAATTCCTCGGTTGAAACCAGAAGGGAACGGAGGGGGTGACCGATTACCTTTGGAACCTCGGAGAGTGCTGGAGGAGTGGTGAAATTGCGCACCCCTTTTGGGGAGTTTCGCTTGATTTCTTTTTTTTTCCGGCAAAGAAGTTGAAAAGACGGTGGCCAACTTCATGGAGGAGGATTCGAAAAACGATGGTCTTCCCGGACTGGTTCTCCTTTTTGGTTGCCGGTGGCGCACGCCACGTTTCATCCCGTCCAAAATCGGGAACGGATCCCATGCGGTAAAATTCAGCTTCAGATTAAACAGGGTGAAAATTTCACTAATGGAAAATATGCGCACCCTTCAGCCGGGGGGTTGTTTAATATCACGGAAAGATATTACCTGTGCCGGGGCACACGGTTGAGTCGGACCCATAAATTCTTAGCACGCGGTTCAGCCCAATCTAGCTACTACACCTGGGCTATTTCGCTTTATTAGGTTTTGCTAATAAACTTGTACCACCGAAAACTTTCCGCGCAAGATTAAGCTCTTTTTGCCTAAAGCAAACTCCCCGACATTTTAAAGGCCAAAACTTTTTACATTTTAATTACGGAGGCTTCTCCCTTTGGGTGATCCATCGCGCGTGGAGTCGAACTTTCGGTCTGTAACCCGGGAAATCCGCGATTCCGCTTTTCTCACTTCCGCCTGGCCTCGCGATTTTCCAGGTTTGCGTCGGGCACGTCCGGTTTTTTTCAGTTTCGCTTCCGATCGCAGTTACCTCTCTTCTTTCTTTCGCTGGTTTAATAATCTCAAAGAGCGATCGGTGGTGCGTCCCCTGACCGGTCTGAGGGGTAAAGTGCAAGACTGCGGGGTCCCCGGTCTCCTTTTCTTTTTTTTTTTTGGCGCGAGGCTGAAAGTCTGGAGAAATTTGCGATCCGAAACAAGGATGAGAGGGATGCACTTGAAAGGGATGCTTCGACGACGTAACAGAGCTGACGGATGCGAAATTTCGTTTTGGTAATGCGATCGCGAAAACGTAATTGCACGCGAAACTGGAGAGTTTATCCTGGAATTATTATCATTATTATTAATTTTTTTTTTTTCAAACAAAATTTAAAAACTGCTAACGATCCGCTGGAGAATAAAGTCTATTATTTCCCTCTGAAAGGCCTTTCGAAATCCTGGACCGTGTGATAAACCGTAATGGATTGCCTTTCCTTGCCCGGAACTTTACCGAAGGGAAAACAATTATCAACTTTTGAAGGAGCCCAAAATTTTAATGATGAATGAAATAATTTTTCTTTTTCCTTTTTTTTTTTTTAAAATTCTGCCGCGGCCGGCTGTTTGACCCGAAGAAGCTTTTCCCGTAAAAAAAGGTTTTTCCACATTATACCTTTTTTTTTTTTTTCCGGAAGAACGGGGAAAAACACGAACTTTTCTAATTAAGCTATCGATTTTTCGTCCGGCACACAAAGGTTGCACTGTCTTGATTTTAAGGGAATCCGTCAAGGGCCGGAATCGACGACCGCAATAAGAACAGCCGCGGATTTCGGGATCCTTCGAAGGACGGTTTTCATCCCCGCAGCCTCCAGGATTTTCCCCATCCGCGGACGTGCGAGTGGAAAATTCTTCACGTTTCCGAGAGCTTAGCGGAGTTCTCATCCGGGTTTGAGGAAAGGGAAAAATAAAAAGGGAAAATCTCGTACGGGGATTTGGCGTGCGACCCGGGTAAAAAAACGTTTCGGAAATTCGATTTCAGTTTATTAAAACGTCTTCGGCCGCGGTTGAAATTTCAGAAGAGCTTGAGAACTTCCTGCGAACCTGCTTCGGAGCCTCGCCCCCGGAAACAGCGTCGGCAGCACTCCGGCACACGTCGCCCGGCTGCTGGAATAAAGCCTTAAACCTCGGCTCGAGTATTTTCCGCGGGTTGCTGCGCCGCGCGCCGGGAGCCCCGGATTTCGGAATGAGGAGTGTGGAAACCGGTCTGAGAAGCGCTTTTGGCGGAGGATTTCGCATCGCACGATGTTTTGACTGGAAATGAATACTTTTGGGTAATAACGCTCCAGCGAAGGGCTTTCCTTTACGTTCGGTTTTGCCTGGAGATTTTTCGATAATTTCGTTTAAACGGATTAAAAAGAAAAAAAAAAAAAAAAAAAAGGGAAAAAAGGCCTTAACTGACGTGTAGAGCGTAGGTATCCTTTGCGTTTTATGAACGAGCAGTTATGAAACGTGAGGTAATGCAAAAAGAAAATAAACGAGTCCAAAATAAATTAAATTTCTCGACAAAGGATTATGAGAAGTAAGCGGTAGTTTGAACAGAGCTCTGTAGATAGTCGATAACGAGAATGAAAGTTAATTTTATTCTCAAAGCATTTTACTGATCATTTGATTTTGAATTTAATTTATTTTCCGTGATGAAATTTGAATCTAATTTGCTTAAGATGAGTTGAATGTAATTTTCTTTTAGTTTGACTGTGTACACCATGGGATTTCTTTTTTTTTCTTAACCATGAGAGAAATAAAAGTTAACACCGTTCGATAACTTTTATACGTCCTCCTGTATATATATATATATATGTGCAAATTAATCAAAAGATTTAATTGATTAACCATAAATATAATTAAATATTATAAACGTGGCCTAGGTTTATATATTAATTTTTTAATATTTAAACATTTAATTGATTAATGAATTTTCAATTAATTTCAAAGTTCATATCAATAAATAAATAACAAGTCTTTCATGAATAATAATTATATATTTAATGAAATCTAAATTATTGGTTTTGTTTCATTCTGGCAGGAAGCAGTTTTAAC
Organism: Ricinus marginatus; assembly: GCA_028565995.1. Classification (NCBI taxonomy): domain Eukaryota; kingdom Metazoa; phylum Arthropoda; class Insecta; order Psocodea; family Ricinidae; genus Ricinus; species Ricinus marginatus. The sequence goes on from JAOWBB010000001.1 coordinate 3,709,626, forward strand.
GGTAAATGAGTTTATAATTGTAAAATGAGCCTCATACAAATGGTAAACGCATTAGCAGTTTGTGCAAAAATGTTTTCATCAACTTTTTAAATTTTCGATTGAGGAAACGTTAATAAGCGGACCCATTATCCGTCGCGGCAGGTACGCGAGATGGGATTTCGTTCCAGATGCGGGGGAAAGGCAGCAAGGCTGAGAGGTTTAGTTCCATTCCCATTATGCCGAAACCTAAAGTCTCACTTCGCATTGGAAGGTAAATATTTGGTGAATAAATTTCATCCTTGCCCCTTTTGCTTTTCTTTCACTTGAGGAAATACTTTGTCGAGTTCCTTTTTACTTATTCTCCTCGGCGGCTTCTGAGCTGAAAGACAGCGGAATGGCAGCGAAAAACGGATATTGACTTTCCTGCTGGATGGGAGCCTTTTTTTTTTCCCTCTCTCTCTCTTTCCACGGCTTTGAAAAAAAAAAAAAAAATTCCCATCCCGAAATCCTCCTCTTTTATTAATGACGTTCTGCTCAACTTTAGCAATATTTCCAGAGGCATAACCTCGTCATGCATTGGAGAGCAGGGCGTCATTTCTCGTTCTGCGCGACCGGTATAGCGGCCGGATACGTGCCGCGGAAAATCTGCCCCGAACTTCCGCTTTGTTTCGCCGTTCGATTCCGACGCTCATTTGCTCGTCTTCTGCACGCTTCAGCGTGCCCCCTGACAAATTACCTTTCGGTTTTTTTAAATAAAATCTTTGGGTGAACCCAAGCGGGGCTTAGGGGTTAAACGGGGGAGAAATATTTTTGAGGCATTTCAAGGTATTAAATGCCACCGCGCCGTCGGCAGTTCAAAAATGGAGCGGTCAAAATATGAATATTCATTTAAAATCTCGTAATGTACGAGCTCGAGAAACACAAATCTTTCGAATGGCGACGTTAATATATGCGGTTAAATGCGAACATCTCCTAATAGCTACGGTAATCTTTGAGCCCGGTTCCTAGCGATTAAACTTTAAAATATTTTATTTACTAATACGAACAGAATAAAAAAATAGACCATCAAAAAATACCATAAAATGTTTAGACTATAAAATTCGGACAATAAAATATTTATGTTCCGAATTATCTAAATTTAAAAATTCTTCGTACTAAATGCTGTATATTTTGTATTTAGAATTTTTAATACCGGGTATAAAGTTTAATTCAAAAGCAGTTAAATTAGTTTAATTTTATTACTACATAGTAAAACTTTATGTACTTAACTAGTTCATGTTTTGCAGTGCATATAGGAGCCTCTAAGAAAGGAAATTGTTGTATTATGCAATGTCGGTGTAATCCCTTAATATGTACATAAAAATAATGTTGATAAATTTAATTAAAATTTATAGAAGGGAAAAATCGGCAGGTTTTCAATGAGCGAGTTTAATCGGGTTGGTTTTATAACGAATCAGTTGGTTTTATTGCCGTTAAATTTAGACGAAATAACTTATTATTTAGTTTAGCTTTATTTTTATTTGCGCATCCTCAGCAAATATTGAGCTTTGATTTTTCGAATCATAAACACCGCAGATTTTTTTTTTTTTTTTCCGCAATATCGTCTTCGATCCGGCGTCTTCGACCAGCAAAGAACCTGCTTCGGGCCTGGGGATTTCGGTCGCTGACGCTCTCCGTTAGCGCAGTTCAAATTATTACCGAGGCTTTCGATGCATTTTTTGCCGTCAGTTGACGGGCCAAAGAAATGCCATCACGACGCGTGATTTCATTACCGTCGGGCCCAGTGAATTTCGCTGTGGAAAATCGTGAAACCGACATCGTGCTTTCCTGCTGCTCCCGATGCTTCTCACACGGGCCCTCCGCAGGATTTACCGGGCACCGAAATATCACATCTTGGCGATGAGACTCCGAGGGGCGGAATGCCGCGGAATAAAAGCGGGGAGGACAAATTTTGATAATTTCTTTTTTCGATTTTATAACGCTCCATAAAGCGGGTTTGTGGTGAATTGAAAAAACGATTTCGGCATTTTTGAAAAATCTTATCGCTAATAAAAAAAAAAAAAAAAAAAAAAAAATCACCGTTTTGCGGGAAAATTTTTTACGGGTGAACCGTGTCCGGACGAGGCAGGTACGTGCCCGGGAATGTTGGAAGATTTTCCGAATAATTATACCACTAAATGTTCACGAACGAATTACGCCTTCCTACAGCGGGGTTTCTTTTTTTCTCCTGCGGTAATATCCACCTTTCAATAGTTTAAGTTTTTGGGATGAAACTTCGGATGCTGTTGAATTTACTCTTTACTTTTCATTGTATCGTAAAACTTATTTTGTGAATTGAGGGGGAAAAAAAAAAAAGATTTTCGTCTTTTGAATTGAAGAGAAAGAACCCATTTACTCCGAGGATAAGGATAAGAGTTGAATAAGGTTATGAAGTGTCCACTTCTATTGATGTGGAAGGCCCTCGAGAATGAAAAGTGAAAAAAAGACTTTGTGGAACTTTGCGTATCGTAAAACTTGAAACTCGATGGATTTTATTCCCCTATTTGCAAACTTGTATATTCACATCTTACTTTTACATATATTTTTAAACGTGCACGGTTATCGCTGACACCGGATATGTGCGTTCAGCAGAACATTTTTTTATATTCTTATTTTCATTTCACTTAACGTATATGCAAACGATTGTTATTTATTCACGTTTATAATTTCAACGTTTTAAGTGCAAAATCAGAAGTGAATTTTTATTCTGAGTTTGGAATTTTATATTTAATCCACTTTTCCTTTTTTTTTGGCCAATTTTACTCGGTTTCGGCTTACGGAGGTAAATTCCCGTTTCGGACCGGAGAAATCGCGAGCTTCTTTCTTCTTTCCTGAGGCAGGAGCCTTTCTTCCGATCGTCTCCAAATTATTTCTCTTCTTCTCTTCCTTCCGGTGTTGGGTCGACGTTTCTGGCCGAGATCTGACGCTGTCGGAATACTAAAAGGAGCGTCTTCCATCAACGAATTCGCGCCAAAGGCGGCCGTCGATCCACGGGAAAAGTAAGTTTAAAATCCTAAAACCCAATCCCCGGTCATTCATCGTTATTGTTCCGTTCCGGTGGACGGCTGGTGAGAAAAAGCGTTTCACGTTCGAATACGGCAGGAATCATAAAGGCTGTCAGAACCAGAAGATGAGATCCAGGAGGCAATCAAAACTCGAGCATCGGCCCCGTATTCTCTTCAATGGAACCGGACTGAATAAAGATTAAAGTCTGGGCATTGTCAGAATGAACTTTCTGATCTACAACCGAAACAGTTTCACAGTCCACTTTTGACAATTAACTGCTGCGAGTCCTTAGTCATTTTATACAGAACAAAAGAGATTCCTGGAGAAGTCGCCAGCGTAAATATGAAAGCAATTATTTTCTGTCAAAAGTCGTTTATTTTAATTCTAACGCGATTTCCGTTGCTCCCAATCGTCAAAGATCTTTTATATGCGATCAGATGCGTGCAGGTTTTGCGCAGGTACGTATTCCACCGTCTGGGCGAAAACTTTTAAGCAATTTTGTTTAAAAACGGAGAACGAAAAAAAAAAAATATGGAACGAAACTAAATCAGGTGAATAAAGTGGTTGAATAAGCTTTTCATAATGTAGTTCAAACAATTTTAAGCTGCTGTAATCGTTTCTTTGTTAGGCGATGCGTTATCCTGGGTGAAATGAAACTTTTCTTTTCTTCCTCTTTCAAATGCCCTCGTTTGTATTTTGGTTTCTTCGTCTAATCGATCAGGAAAAACTGATTTTCTCCGTTTGGTGAATGAAAGCTTGCAGCTCATCCACTCCAAGAAAATGAGTCAACGAAGACCGAAGCTTTAAAAACTGATTTCTCGACTTTGTACGTATGTGTATATATATATATAGACATAGCTGCCAGGCATCTAATCATCCACTCCACGAAAATTTTTCAACGAAGATCGAAGCTTTAAAAGCTGATTTCTCGACTTTGTACGTATGTATATCTATACATATACATAGTGTCTGCTGCCAGGCACCTAATCATCCACTCCACGAAAATTTTTCAACGAAGATCGAAGCTTTAAAAGCTGATTTCTCGACTTTGTACGTATGTATATCTATACATATACATAGTGTCTGCTGCCAGGCACCTAATCATCCACTCCACGAAAATTTTTCAACGAAGATCGAAGCTTTAAAAGCTGATTTGTGGACTTTGTACGTATGTGTATATATATATATATACACTCATACATAGTGCCTGCTGCCAGGCGCCTAATCCGCGTGCTAATGCAATGTATCCGAAAATTTCATTCACGTATTTCATGGCACTTAAACTGTCGAGGAATTTTTTTTGTTGTTATTGGTTTTTTTGAACAAACAAAGCAACTATTTGGTGTTTGGCAACAAGTTTTTATTCATCTGAAATTTTTTTTTTTAAACACAATCCCAGCGACTTCATTTGAAATGTTTTACTGCTTTATCCAGCGCGTTAATCATCATTTTACGATTTTCCATAATAATTTTTTTCCCTGTTGCTATTTTGATTGATTGAACGATTTCTGCGTGCAGCATTTTTGGCAGTTCCAGAAAAATCGCCAGAACATGTTTTAAGCTTTCGGACTTTAATCCGTGGTGAATTTTTTTTTTTTTTTTTTTTTTTTTTACCATAAAAGCGTAAACCACGAACTATAAGCGAAAAATTTAACTTAAATAATTTTTTTTTTTTGTTCAGTTGTGAAGCTAAACTATTTATCAATTTATATATACGTATATATATTTAGAAATACGAGGGTTGTAACACTTCAAAAATACAATGTTTTTTTTCGTCAGACTTCCTCCAATTATCTTTGTGTGGCTCAAATATTTATTTATATAATTTTGAAAAAGTAAAGAAGTAAGCAGATATGACAGTTTCCATCCGTTTATAATGAGAATAACAATTTTTATTTCAGCATCGGCTTAATTATTTTGCATGGGTATATGTGTTCATGTGATTTTCGAAATCCTCATCGCTTGATAAAACATGATGTTAACCTAATTTCACGTACGGAAGGCACATGCGTGAATGTAAAATAATGCCCTTAACAGTGGCTGGCGCTTTATGCGGCAGCATTTCACGAGTGCACGGCGTCCAGCAAGCGTTTTTTTTTCTTAATTTCGACGTGTGTCTTATAACCGAAAACGTCTCTAAGCGAAGACGTTTAAAAGCGATGTCGTTCGTCCCAAGTGTTGCCTCCGCTTCGAAACCGGGGTCATCCGAGGGACGAAAACGTTTTTCGGCAACCAAACCGAACGCAAACCGATAACGAAAAAAAGGATAATAGTCTTTTTTCAGAAATTATTCCATTATAATGTAAATTATTAATAACGATATCATGAAATGTAATCCAAAATACGCGAAACGGTCCCGGAAAACGTTCCGGAGAATTTTCTCAAAACGCCATCGTCAGGATAAAATGCCTCGAAGCTGTAGTTTTGAGCTTGAAACTGTACAAATTGTTAAAATTTGAAACTGCAAACGGCAAAAGGGGCTTCAGCCGTTTAGTTGTTTATTATGTTCAGATGAGAGATTATGCGCGAGACTATTTTATTATCCGACGTTTTTGAGAAAAATCGGAAAATTCTAAATTTCACCGGGAATGCCCCTTCAGTGGCCTCCCACCGCGCTTAGTTTTCCACATGTCCGAAGGTTCCAATAAAAAAAAAAAAAAAAAAGAAAAAAAGAAAATGGAAAATGATGTGTCAGTAATAGTAAAACAAACTTTTCTCCATCTTGCTCCGACGGAGGGTTAAAAATAAAAAATTCAAATTTATATTTTTAACCCCCTCAAATTGCATTTGGATTAATAACGGCAATAATTCCCTTGCGGATGTCTTATTAATGAGAATTTGAAAATAAAATCTGTCACGAGGTAAAGCCATGGAGAAGTGTTATTTTTACAAAAATCATCCATAATTTATTACTTTTATGCGTTTCTCAATTCGCGTGCTCATCCTGTTTTGCTGACCCCGCAAATCGGATAAGAGAAAAAGCGATTCGGTTAGCGCGGGATTTCTGTGCGTAACAACCGGCATATATCCGGGATGTCGGTCATTATCGGATGTAAAAGTCTTCTTAACGGTTCCCTTTGGCACGTTCGGGAGCCCTCCTTTTTCCTTTTCCATCGTTCGCGGCCCTGGAAAAAAAAAATGAAAAACCGTGTTCGAATTATTAACTGAAAATTAATACTTTAAAACGCCCGAAAGAACGGCGGAAATGAAAAACCAAATTGATTTCGAACGGCGGCCAAATATATCAAAAACCCTGAATTATTTTCATAATTACTACCGTGTTATTTATGCGGTTGGAGCCAAGAGAAAGGCGCACGTGTAAATAGAAAGAAAATAAATGGCGTTTGGCGTGCAGCGAGCAGGCGGAATCAAGTTGAAAAAGAAAAAAAAATAAATAAATAAATAAATAAATAAACCGTAGGTTTTTCGGCAAAGAAACGGAAAATTTAAATCCGAGCGCAATTTCGCTTCAGCTTCCGATTCAATTTTTAAAGTAAACGAAAAACAAAAAAAAAAAAAATGGGAAAGCGGTCGGAGGAAGTGGAAGCTGTAAGCGGAGTCGATACAATTCACTTCGATTAATCGTGGAGGGAGAGGAAGAGAAAAGAATAAACCGGAAGCCGTTCTCCGTCCGCCGCGCGGTGCCACGTCGATCTCCGTATCTGTCGCCACGGATCGGAGCGTGAGACGCTTCGCGCGCCCGATCCGCGGAAACTTTTCCGTTTGCGCCGCTAGATACTTCGCCGGATGTTTCCGCTCCCGATTTCGCGCGTGGTTTAATTTCGTCGTTCTTCTCGACGGAAATGACGCGCACGGAGGACGCAGGAAAAGAAAAAAAATAACCAGCCGAACGGCGTAATTAACGGGCGGAAGCTTTAAAGAGAGCTTTTGCCGACGATCAACTTGAGGCGGTGACCCCTTGCAAAGGCGGAAGATGCCGGTTGTGGGCTGCTGCGCGTCCGCCTCCGACAGCGGCCTGTAGGACGCCGCCATCACCCAACCGAGGGAATCGCGAATTCGGTCGCGCTCCCGGAAGCTGCATCTCCGCTTCGCTGCTCGCGTTGCACTTCCCTTTTTTCGCATGCACCGTGCGTGGAAATAAAATTTCTGTCCGCGTTCGCGTTTCCGCGCACAGATGGACGTCGGTCGTGCGCCTTCGAGAGGAACAGAATTTTTCTTGACTTTTCCCGCGATTCGTGCGACCTGCGCGAGGTCGGGGCGCTCGGGAAATTCGGGCAATCGGCATCAGGCAGGCAGTCACGCGAAACCCGGGGAATTCCCTTGTTTATTTCACGCGTCACGTAGACACCCGCGCGGGGATTTCCCCGTTTTTTCCCCGTTGGGGATCCGCCGCATCCCTTCCCGGATGCTTCCTTCTCCCGTTCGCCGAGGGGTGGGCGGCCTCATCCGCGTCGCGGTCCATAAATAACCCGGCATAAAACAATTTTGAACGTAAAATGCGTAATCTGACAAGAATCGCGGCATTTTCGGGATTCGAAATTAGAATTATCGGATTATCTGGGGCCAATAGCGGGGTGTCTTTTAATTCGGAAAATCGAAGATTTATTTTACTTATCGCGTCCGGGCCGAACGCATTCGGATCGCGCGAATGCCAGGCGAGCAACGCGGACGATTCGTCTTTTCAAGCTTTCGGCTTTGCGAGAAGTTCGGAACTTGTTCCTACAGCCGCCCGGCGGGCGGAGCCGTCTTTTACATCGGGAAAAGACAAAGGGAGGAGGAAAATCGAAACCGTGAAAATAAAAAAAAAAAAAAAAAAAAGGAAAAAACCAAAAAAAGCAATTTGCAAACTTTGTTAATAATTGAGAAGGAACTTCCAGGACAAAGGAACAAAAGTGTACATGCACAAGATGAAGCGTCGCTTCCGTTTGAATATCGTGAATTTTTATTAAAACTTTGTCTTTTCATAAGTTTCGGCACGGAAATCCATTAAAAATAAATATCCTGGCACTCGTCTGATTCACCGATCTGCAGCAATAACATCGAATATAATTGTATACCGCGATATACAAATATCACGAGTGAAACTCTTATGAGGCCGATCACGGAATTACGGCTTTGCACTTTCTCAGTCTAAATGAATATAATTAATGGTTTTATGCTGAATTTTATTCCAAACGGTTTTAAAACAATGCGACAGCAACAAAGAACCGTGTTTTTTTTAGACAATCCCGATAACACGACAGGAATCGTATCCTTTTTTAAACGGTTCTTTGAGGAATGCTCCCTATCCGTGTAAAAAAAAAGAGATTTACTCATTTTTCATTTTTTTAATTTCATTTTTTTTTATATTGTACGAATTTCAGGTATTGTCCCTTCCTTTTTTTATTTTGTTTTCGCTGCCGTCATTCCGGGGCACGGTTCCCGAGGCTCAGAAAACAAGCATTTTACATTATTAATCCCTTTGTGTAACCAAAAAAAAAAAAAAAAAAAAAGAAAAAAACAACAAAAATTCGGTCTGCAGTCGATCCACCCCCTCCCTTATTTTCCATCCCCTTCGCGACATCTTACAAAATGAATAAATAAGCAACGACAAATAAAAAGGAAAAATAAAATTTCGGCCCCTTCGAAGCCCATTTCGTAAAAATGCGCCGCCGAGATTGTCGCGCTCGAAAAGCCGCGGATTCCTCTGTCCGATGCCCGGACGCCATGAGGCCCAACCTCGGCAGCAACAAGTTGAGGATCGGTTTGTCCTGCCGTTCGCCATAAACGCCTTTTGATGGATCTCCCACTTGGCCGACAGCGAATCGGGTATTAAAACGGCTCCGGCCGAGGTCCGTCCCAAAATTGTCGCTCCCTCGCTTAGCGATGCCGTTTTCCGCCCTTGGAGGAGGGCAGCGCGAGGCGACGATGCGAAAATTCGGGTCCCCGACGGTGCCTTCTTCGTCTCTCGAACGGTCCCAAAAATATCGCGGGCGTCCCGACGCGGTCGGGATGTTTTCCTTTTTTCCGTTCCCGGAGGTGCGTGTGCCTGCGATAATCGCGATCGTGGAAGGAGAATTCACGGCGTGCGTGAGGACGAATTAAATTCGTCGACAGGCATTTCGGGGAAGAGTGTCCATAAATCAGCGTAATTAATGTAATTTATGCAACGGCGCAAAGTAACCCAAGTCGGGGCTTTAAGGAGCAGGAGCAGGAGCGGCTCCGAAAGCATCTGTCGTTTATGTCTGAAATGTTGCAGCAGCTGTTGCCCTCATTTCTACTTTTCCCGTTAAGAGCTTACAATAAATTGCCTGCACAAACAAAAACAACGGGGCGCATTTCTGTATCGACCTATTTCACGGTCCCACCCCGTCGCCCGGCACTCGAATGATCTGATCCCACGTTTTTTTTTTTTTCGACCCACTCCCAAGCCCGCGGATTTAAAAGCGGCCAAAACCGCAAGAATGAGAAAAGCTTTTCGGGCCTCGGATAAGAATCGTTTGTCGGCGTCGATTCTGCTTCCACTTTCGACACCTTTAAATCCCGTTCCGCTCCCTCCGGAATTTCCGATATTGAAACTTTATATCCTTAAGAGCGGCCACTACATTACGCGCCGTAAATATAAATGGCGAAAAAAAATTTTTGAATTCTTTGTGTGAATAAAACTGCCGCTCTGTTTGGTTTATAACGCGGCAATATCCTTCGGTTAATAAAAACAAGATTCATTTATTTATTTATGCATGTACATACATATATTTTTCTTTTTGCTACACAAAAAAACAACAAAAATAATTTATCCAGTTATGTAGATTCACCGTGAAGGGATTTCAGCTGGAATTTAAAAATTGCAACAAAAATCTGCAAACGTTTAAGAATCGCTGTTGAAAGCTTAATAAGACCAAGCCGAAAACATGAAAATAGCATTAAAACTAAATCGGAGCGCCATAAAATGTATGCATCGAAAAGGTTTTAATTTATTTATTTTACAAAAAAGAAATAATTTAATTTTTCGAACTTAGACAAAATAATTCTTTTTATAATAACTTTTCGTACCTGGGGACGTCGCGCCATGACTTCGCCCCAAAATTTCCAAGGGTTTCAGAAAAAGTTTTTCAGCGTCCCAATTTCTTTTATTTTTTTTTTCTGATTTAAAAATTCGTAAATTCGTCGGCTGCTTAAATCATTAAGCAATGCTCCGACGACGTTTAAGCGTAAACCTTAAAATACCAGACGAAAATTCTCCGCGAAAGGGGAAAATTTCACCCCAGCGGCACGCTCTCGAACGCCCCGGAACCGGGGACCCTCTCGGACTGCTTCCTCTTTCCCGGGCTTTTCCGTCTTCCGCGAGGAGGGCCCGAAGCACGTGAACACCCGATGGGGCTGCCCCGGGAAGGCCTTCGTGGGGGCCTCTCGAGTCGCGGGTCACCCCGGGGGGGCAGGGAACTGCCCGCGCCGGACGAGCGGCAAAATCGTCCGGCGACCGTGACGCGGGACGCCGCGGAGAGGCCCGCCGGGGGTGGCACTTGCGAAAAAATTGAAGCTTTTCGCGCTCGATCACGTCGCCGGTGCGATCATTAATAAGCGATCGGGGGCTAACGTAGGCGACGACGCGAAAAAATTTCCATTTCCCTTCCCCAGTCCGTCGCGCGATTCCTTTGAAAAATTGAAAATTTTCCTTTTTCCGCGCGTTTTTCTTCTTTCCCGGGGAAATTTCAGTTCGGAAACGCTCCCGCAGCCGCGTCTATTTATTATTGCCTTTCGAGCCCTTGCGAAAAAAAAAGGTCCGGTTTAAAGCAGGTTCGATGCTTCCGATCTTGCTTGCAAAGTCGCAGGACAAGTCCCCCTGCAAGGTGATAATGTTGGACGCTGTTTCGACCCGCCAGATTGCACCTCTGAAAATAGACCTAAAAAGGACAGATCGTTTTATCGATCTGATCGATACGATATCGATAGATCGTTCGATTTATAATTAACTTTTTTCGCCTGCATTTAAACGCCCCTTAAAACTGGCGGCTTTTAATTTTTTTGCTAAATAAATTGTATCACATCATGTATAAAATTATGGAAAAATGAAAAAATATCATATTGATTCGAGAAGTTAAACATCAGTTTGCGAAGAGATGCACAAACGTTGTGCATGTACACGTATTTAGTGACCTATATCAAATTCTAATGCGATCGATACATTGCAAATACGAATACGTTAATGCAAACTGCATTAGGATGAAAAAAGAAACCTATTAAATTTCCTATTATATGTTATTTATTATCGCAAAGCAAGCTCACGTAATTCATATATATATATATATATATATATATTATACAAAATTTTAAAATTAATTTATCTTACTTATTAAAACACAAACCCAAATATCTTGTTTTCAATTGTAAGCCGACATGTTACTAGATGTATTTTGTTTTTGATATAATTTTTAGTTAACGAGCAAGAAAAGTTTTTTTTTTTAATATTAAAATGAAGGTGCACTACCTTATGTAAGCTGCTGTATTCGCAAAATGAAGCGAGTTTTGGGTGACCATTGATATTTTTTTTCGTGGATTGCGCACAGGCAAATTACAAGTTAAACTCCGGACTTGTCGCGTATTTGTGCAACCAAAGTATTTTAACATCTCGGGGATAAGCGGAACAAAGTTTAGTTGCATGCTTTTCGTTTTAATATTCGAGCTTTTGCTTAAAATTAAGACGGGAAAGTACATAATGTTACCTGTATCGTAATGGCGCGTTTCATCGGGTAAACGGTAAGGATCTCGTTAACTTGCCAGTGGTTAAGTTTTAACGTCGGCTCCATCGGAGCACCCGCGGAGGGCAACGTCGGATATTTGAGAGTCCCACTGTCGGCACTGATCGGAAATGTAACGACTGAGCGGGAAGCACGAAGGGAGGACAGCGTCAGGGGCCCCAAAGGCAATTTGAAATCAAAATAAGCAGCGTTTCTTACGGGATGCTTATAAATCGCCGGATCGTTTAATTTGGCGGATGAAGTTCAGTCGTGAGCACAAATATCCATGCGGTAGGTCCGGTTTTCCTTTTGCAACGGTTTCTTTCATGCGGAATCTTCCGTTCAGGGAAAACTGGACAGAAATGGTTTATCCCTTTCGGAACGATACCGAATGCGCGGGAAATTATCGACTGTTGTGTGCATACATATATATATATATAAAGCGGCTCGCTTCGGGAAGATGCCGTCGGAAGCCTGCTCTCCGGGCCGTTGCTCAAAATTAAGCAACCGTCACTTCCCGCAGCGGAAACCTAATGGCTCCCAGTGAAAAGGGAAGGTCCGTCTCCTTCCCTTTCTTTCGTGCTTCCGAACGGTCTGATCCGGTGCGAAATGCGATGCGAAGGCAAAGAATCGCCCGCGGAAAAGGTGCAAAGCCTTGCTGCGGGCAATAAAACCGACAGCCGCTAATGGGACCTGTCTCGCAGGAAAGAGGCTTTAGTTTATTTTTAATGCACGCCCTCCTCTTGGCAGTCGCCGTTAAGGGAACCGGTCGAGAATGGTTTTGGGAAGGAAACAGCGGAATTTCGGGACAGACAGCACCGCCGGCTATAAAAATCGCTCCAGGACGCGGGAGGACGGCGAAGCCCATCGCAGTCACTTTCGGGGCGCTCGAATCTTTCGGCTCCGTGCGCACCCCCCCCCCCCCCGGAATTTATTGCCTTTGAATATTAACAAGTCGCTGTCGATTTAACGTGCCACCGCGGTGCCCCGAACTCTATTCGGTCCGTCCACGGCTTAAGTAAGGAAACGGAGACTAAAAATTTTTGATTTTGTGATTCGCTCGTCGAAAACGGGATCAGGAGCCGACGTTTCCCCCGGGATCATCGTTTCTCGCGTGAATCTCGGCCGTGGAAAAAATTTTTCACGCTAAACGGTTGTCATTTTTAAGCGATATCCCCGAGTCTTCACAATAAATCATTTTAATACCGGCGGGGGTGGGCCTGGTTACGTATGGGAAACAACAAGAAAGATATTATAAAAACCGGAGTCTGAGAATTATTTCGGATAAGTTGAGCTGGATGGCGGTTAATAACTCTTAACCCCGTTTAAAGCTGAAGTTGGGGACATAATAGAGTGAATTTTCAGTTAGCGACGAAGGGAAGAAAGGATGGATCGTGAGAGATTAATAAACCAGCAGATCCTCCGCCTGCTGATGTGCTGAATATTCATTTCCCAGTTTGCTCGTCAAAAACGAGCTTGTTACACTCGGACACCTTAAATTTAATGCAATCCGGCCGTTCATTTTAAATGTGGGATTCTCGGCGTTCTTAGCGGATTAGGTTTCCGCCGTTGATCCGCGTGAAAACTGTCAAAATTTTCATCGGCATGGGATCGCTCTGTGATTTCCGCCGAATAAACCGAGGACCGGGAACGATGAAACGAAACCTGAAAGCGTTTTTTTTTTTCTTTTTCAGGTACGAGCACGTCGAGATCGTAGGTGCGGCGACGTCGCCTTTTCATTTCCGCCGTATTTCGATCAAGATCGATCCGAATAAATTCATCCGGGCGCAGCTAAGTTGGAACCTTAAAAAAAAATCTGCTGTCGGATCAAACGCCGAGGCGGAAAGATTCAAATTAAGAAGTTTTCCCGGAGCAATCGACTTGGAAAATTTCCGCCGTGGACGGCGAACGTTCGCGCTTGAACGTCCCTCGCATTAATGAGTGTCCCTTTAAAAGTTAGGGAAATTTTCTCTCCTTTTTTTCCCCCGGAGGCGTTTCGGAGGTTTTGGCATTATCCACGAGCGGTGTCAATTTGAAAAATGACCCTTTAAGCAAGTAATCTTTTTACCTAAGAAAAAAAGGAAAATCCATTAACTGTATTTTTCTCCTTTGTTTGACGAAGTCCGAAAGAAAAGCCTTTTTGTCCCAGGGCCCTTAATTCAAATAAAGGGCGGGAAAAGGGAAAAATTTTCCCTTTTTTTTTTTTTTCCCTCTTTTTCTTCTTCCATTCTCTCTTGTCAGGACTTCAAAAGAAATGGCATTTCATTCTTATTTGGTTCCGACGATGAAATCAATTTTTACTTTTTCTCATTTTCACTTAGAATTCTCCGACCGATTTCCCGATCAGTTCAACGGTAAAATCAATTCCGTCCGAGGACTTCTTTGATATTCCATCACGGAAATTCATATAAATTCACTCCTGTAGAAAATCAAAAATAATTTTTTTTTTTTTTTTCCCTTCACGTTTGTTTGAAAATTCGTTCGCCCTTTTTTCGGTAAGGAAATTCCCTCTTTTTTAATGTCGCACGTCGGAATCTTTCAGTTTTCATTAGCATTTATTTGCCGAGGCGCAAATAACATTTATTTTTGCTCGCGTTTATTAGCCTTTTTCGCATTGTCCGGGTGCAAAGTTGGTCAGAAAGGAGTTTTTAATGATGAATTTGGATAAGCCCATATCCTAAACGGAAATTAATCCTGCATAAATTTCCGGGCGGTTGGAAAACTCTCTGATTTTGTACTGTGAATTAGGAAGGTTCGAATTGTTATGCAGTTTCAAATGCAAAGCAAACGACAGCGTTATTCAGGAGATATTTCGGCAATCGACGCACTTTAAAAAGGCGATTAGTCGTCAACGGCTTTGGTTATATATATAAAAAACATTTTCGCACGAATGATGTGTGATGTACACATGTAAAATTACAAAATAGCATTTCCGAGAGAATAATTGTGAGAATTATGGATATACTTGTTGTTCTGCTGATGTTTTATAAAAAAAAAAAAAAAAAAAAAGAGGCATTACATCGTATTCGCATTATTTTTAGTCGTTCATAAATTAATATAATTGCGATTTACAAAACGTTAATGGAGAAAAACAAAAAGCCGATCTTGTTTTTCCGATTCGTATATATAATACGGCCAAGAGTTTTCTTTTCTTAAAAAATAACCCGGAAAATCGTTTGGTTGAGAAATTTCAGAGCTACGATCTATGTGATCAAATGAAAAACATTAAATACAGGACTCACAACGTTTGTGCAGAGACCGAATGCGCGCATGTTTAAGGTGGGACAACAGCATTTATGTGTGCACACTTTAAGGATCGGTGTTTTTGAATCGAGTCGAAGTGAGGTTTTATTTTGCAAATGGAATCTGAGGCAAATAATTGTGTCCTTTGCCGTGCAGCTTTCACGTCTGATAAATTCTTATGCCAGCGACAGGTTGTACGTCATCCCCTTTTGCAGCAAGACGAAGTTTAAGGGTAGTTTTAACAAATTTTTGCACACAAATCTTTTTCGGTTAAAGCGTGATTATTGATTCATATGAATCTTTGGAATCTCGCCCAGTGGCACCTATTTAGAAGGCTCCATATAGGCTGTTCCGTATTTTTCCAGTCCTCCGTTAATTTTGGAGCGTCGTCTGGCGTCGTTTTTCCCCATTGTCAATTGCCCCGCATTCTCCCGTGCCGGAATCGTACCTCGAAAACGGTGGCAGCGTCTTCGCTCCCTCGGCGAAGCCCTCTGAACGTGCCTCGAACGCTTATTCCGCGTGTTCGCATTCCTTTGTCATCTGCTCCGTGATGCATTGCGCGAAAGGGATGCCGCTGGTTTTGATGCGCAGCGAGCTTAAATTATTACACCTTCCGAATGCTCTCCTGCAGATGAAGACGCGAGCAATGTCCGTAAAACGGAAATTTACGAGCCCCGATTAAATTATTTAACATAATGACGAGGCTTTTCCGCCGTTTTTCATCGCGCGGCAATGATGGCGCTCAATTTTGGACGGGCGGCGTGCATCTACCGAAATACCCGCCAGCAGTGACGTCTCGGACCGCGGATACCACCGAAGCATCCTTCCGCGGCAACAGCGTTTCCTTCCCCACGCTTGTCTCTTTTGAGCGGCGGGAAGCTCCATTCGCCGTCAGTAGCCAACAGTGGCATCCACCGTGTGCCGATCACTTCTCGTTTGATCCTAACGTGCCTCCGTTGGGGGCACGATCATGCGCGTGAGGCTGCGGCGTCAAAAGCGTTCCAGCGTTTGAATTGCTTACCGATTCATCTCCCAGATTCACTCGTTCATTCTTTCCGCACCCTCTTCCTGCATTTCCCGTCGCGGAAGTGGCAAAAGCACCGTGACCCGTCAGTATTTCCGCGGCCGCGCACTTGCATCCGGATATTTCACGTACTGTCCAGTCGCAAATGTCACCGTTCCGTTGCCCGAGATCTGGCTCTGTCTCCCTGCGTTCCCCGCGCGGCTTTTAAACGTCCGAAGCTGCTACATCACAATATTTGCGGCAATCTTCGGGACAGGTCCCGCCAACAGCCGTGCAGAAATGTAAAAAACAATTTTGTCTCCGAATTCATTTTCGGCTCTTTTCCCTGTCGCAAGTATCGTTCGTTTCTGTTGTTATCTTCTCCGTATCGGAATTTTGAGTTCTCTCTGGCTTTTGTCGCGGCTCTTCCACAAGTCCCGCGCCCTGCCCGAATATAATTTTCTCCTGTTTTATTGCGGGAGAAAAGCAAGGGGGGAGGGAAAAAAAAAATTTTCATTTTATTCAACGCTCGTCTCCATTTTCCTCTTTTATAGCTCGGGTTAATAAATTTCTGCGTTACGGGCAGAAAAGGTTAAACGGTAAAATCCGTTCCTTCAATTATTAAGGCAAAGATTAAGTTGCTCCTCGATTTTCAAGTTCTCTTCGCTGCTGCCACGATCAGAGGAGCTCTCGCAGGACACCGCCTCTGCGCGACCCGCAAAATTTCTTCGCTTTGCGCGAGCGCCCCTCGGATTTTTCCCGTTTTTTGCGCGCGAATTTGTGGCCCGCTATTCATTCTTCGGGAATCGGAAAGTCGTCCCGTAACTTGTACTTTTGGCTTTTCGTTCTGCCTTTCGAATTTGGAATACATGTTTGAATGACACGGAGCGAGAGTTCATCTCCTTTCTTAACTCGAACGCTCACGTTAATAATTAAATTCACTGGGCAGCCGAACGTGCGCTTTTAACCTTCTGCCTTTGTCCTGGGAACGTTTTCGTTAATTAATTTTTATTATTATTATTATTTTTTATTTAAGAGTTTATGACTCGCATTTTAACCGGGAATCGCTTATTTCATCGTTTTTGATTCTTTTAAATAAACGTACGGAGATGGTTTATTTTCGCGAAAATTTCCTTTCAGGCATTTTCCGAAGCATTCATTTTTAATGGATGAAAAACGACGTTAACGATCCCTAATTTCAGTTAAGTAAATTTCCTGGGCTTTCCGCGGCTGTCGCCTCTTTTTCAGCTCTCTCCTTCTTCCGGGGACGCGCGGCTTTCCCGCGGGAGGCCGAAATCGGCTTTAAAGCCAATTCCACTTTTTTCCGGTACTCGCAGCTCGTGCCCGCCGCCCTAATCTGCGGGCAAAGCCTCTCCCGCTTCCCCCGGCGAGAGTTAATGCGGAAAAGGGATGAAAGGCTCTCCTATGAGAAACCGGAAAATTGAAGATTTCTCGGAGACGGAGCCGGGTCCCGTAAGAAATGCCGGGAAGGTTCGGAAGGCGGCAAAAGTGGATGAGGAGGAAAAACCGGGAAAAGCTGAAGGATGCCGATATTGCGGTTTTTATTGCCGTGGCCGAATCGGGGTTCGTCATCTTGAACCTTTTTCTTTTTCCCCTTCCGCCCTTCGGCATTTTCGCAACCCCGTAAGCGTTTAATATCCGGCGACGCTGCAGCGCTCCGAATTTCTGTTTCAAGTATCAATCGCGCGTTAATCAACGGTCGCGGTCGGGCTCCGTCTTGCCCCCTTTCGGGCCGGGCAATTTCCAAGATGGTTCGATTTAAACGAGCTTTTCCGACTCCGATTTCGGGAAATGCACTCGACGGTGCAATTTTTCCCATCGCCGGAAAAATTTTCTTTTTTTTCCTCGCAGTTTAAGCGTCGGCGTAAAAAAAGAAAAACCTGCGACCGTTTCCGGCGGAAGGTAATTGCGGTGTTTTTTTTTTTTATGGGACTCCGCGTGGATTGGTTCGGATTAAGAGCCTCTTGTAAAAATATTTGGAGCTTTGAAGATCGAGGCACCGGTAAAACGTTTGTTTATTAATCTTTTAAGCTCTCTGATTTATTTATTAATCCCGTCGCGCGTAAAATGTTAAATGCTGCGAATTCGGACCGCCCTTGCCGACTGCCGGAAGAAACCCCCGATCCCGACCGAGGTGTGTCTCTGGGGTGCATCCTCCGATCGCTCTTGGGGACGAAAGCAAAGTTGTAATAGGTAAAAATGATAAGATTTCTTTCCTTAAAATTTTTAATACTGCTCCAGCCGTGAAAATGCAAACGGGAAAGTTCAAAAAGGAAAAAAAAAAAAAAAGAAAGAAAAACCATTTGGGCATGATTTATATCCTTTCCTCGACCTCGGCGGAGTAAAATGGTCCAATCCCATATTTTTGACCTATATTTGTTCGCTTTCGGGATTTAACAGGATCGGGATCCCTTTTTCATACCCGAATTCTGGAGGAACCTTCGAGGGAACTCGCTTTCTGTCGCCGCGGCTTCAACGCTAGCGCGAACGGACAAAACCAAAAAAAAAAAAAAAAAAATCAGTCGCTGAAGGTAAAAATTTTTCCAGCAGATATTAAAACTGACAATCGGAATCGTTGCCTTTCCACAGGGGAAGTGGAAGAAATCTGCGAAGGATCGGTGAATGAAATAAGGTAGGAAAATACACGCATTGGGCGGAGTTTTTTTTTTTTTTTTTTCCTTTTTTTTGGACCGAAAAATTTATTAGCGCGAGGGCAGGTATACGGCTGCTTTGAATGTTCCGCCCTGGGGGTTGCCAAAATGGTGCTGGAACGAAGTGGTCGGGACAAACGGCGCAAAGGCGCGCGGCACCCGTTCCGGGTTCCGCGCCAAAGTCGAAGCGCGGCTGGAGAAGACGCGCAGCGGAAAGGGTTACGATGGACCGGTCGCGTCGCGATGAGGGAAGCGCATACGCGAACGCTTCCGTTCGCGCCCGGTTTTCGATCTTCCGACGCCGGTGAAATGCCGTTGTTCCGACAGTTAGCGTAAATTGCAACCGGCCTCCGTTGACGCCCCGACAGCCGAAGGTGAAGACCGTAAATACCCAAAAGTTTCGTACGTTTCGGCGTCGCGGAGGCCCCCGCGAGGAGGGCCCGAGGGATTTTGCCTTCTTTTCGCTTTCGGAAGCCTCGCAAATGACGGGATTATAAATTTTAGGTGTATTCGGCGGGCACCGTTCGGTCCTTCCCTCGGCTCCTGCCCATAAATTCCCTCTGAAATGTAATTGAAGTCGGGTTATCGCCGAAAAATGCTTCATTAGATCGAAAACGGCGCACTTAATCATGATGAAATGAAAACATTACGCCGAGCACCGAGATCCACTATTTTAATGCATTTCTCGCGGGCATTTTTTCCGCTGTGCTCCGGCATTAGAAAGCGCTCCGAATGATTTATGATCTGATTTTAAAAAAATTAATTTTAACAGTTAAAGGCAATTATTAAAAAGTTATTACTTTTTCATAATTACAATTCGATGTATTTTTATATGTACGACTCTCTTCCCACCATTAACGGGAGTCGTTGCATCTTATATTCAACGTGTAAAATTTGCTCCGATTAAGCTGCGGTGTTGCTTTCGCATTACATTTTATAATATATGTTCATAATATCGTTACGTTTAATTTACGGGTCAAAGTTGCATCTTTGGCGTTATTCGGTTACATAGTAATATAATACAGGGTTTTATGTAATGGATTCTGTGAAAGCTAACATTTAAAATTTGCAATCATTTTAATAGCATTATTCGGTTTTTCATTATTTTGCTTTACATCAAAACATTTTTTGATTCTGCATCGAATGCGGATTACAATTACTGCAACATAAGTTCCAGCAGTAATTGGTTACACCGGTAGAATTGTCTGAAGCTCGTGTTAGGTCTGAATAATAGACGGCTGTGGATTACTCCGACGTCGGTCAGAGGTGACACTTTTGGACGCCTTCGCGTGTTTCGGTCCAGCAGGGCAGGGACATTCCCTTCGGAAACGGGTGACTTCTTGGTTGGCGGCGACAGATTTTTTCAATTTCCGTACATTTACGACGCCCGATGCCGAAAATGTGTTTCGAGAAACCGGGAAAATGGAGACGAAATGATTGGAGACACGCTCAGAAGGATGCGGTCGGTTATTGTCCGGCATTCGAACGCGGATGCGAAAATATTCAGGGCGGTTTTTCGCCCAATTAACCGGTTATTTCCTCATATTAAGGGTTTCCCTTTTTCAAATTTATTTTTACTGCCGTTGGAAAACTTTTCAAATTTTAAAAATCCGTAAAAGGATTAAGGTTTAACCTTCTGTAAATCTTTTCCAAATTGTCTTACTTGACAAGAGAAGAGAACACATTCAATCGCTCGGTTTATTCTTCCCGGCGTCGGACTTACCCCGCGAGCGACCTTTTTTTTCGGCAGCAGCACTTTCTTGCGGCGGGAGTTTCGAGGGGAAATTGTCGCATTTCGGCGATCGCGCCGCGGAGCACAGCGCCTCGAGTTCCGGACCTGTCCCCGCGACTGTCGCCACCTTCACGTAAAGCCAATCTTGGGGTGCTTTTCGGGACCTCTTGTAACCTCTCGCACGACGGCTGCGGACGCGTTTCCCATTGCTTCCGTCGGAGGAATGAATAAGTTCGCGGTAAAGGTTTCCAAAGGCAATTCCCACTTGCCGGCCCTTTAATTCAGCCGAAATTTTCCCGAGTCGGATTTTGCTCGGGTCCCGGTTCCGATGGCTTTTTGACCCGGAGTAAATTGAAAGATTCTGCAAAAATTTTTCCCACAAAACTGTCCCCGGATGCTTTCGATGCGGTAGCTGCACAAGTAAAAAAAAAAAAAAAAAAAAAAAAGGTGGTGAAATTCAATTTGCAAAAATTAGTTTGATGTATGAACCAACGCGGCGGAATCGGGGAAAAATTCCGGATCACTCTCGTCATTTTATGAAATTAAATAAAATGCAAAGACGGAGGAAAATTTTCATTTTTGTATCTGAAAGCGTTCCGGAATCCAAAACGATGGCAGAAGATAAAAGCCATAAATTTGCGCGCCGTTCTTACCTTTTTCCCTTTTTTTTTTTTTAACCCCGCGGTTAGGGTGGAAACGCAGTTTTCATCTGTGCCGGGGCAATTGCCGTTGAAGATGCAGAAATATTGCCCTACCTGAAGATGCATTTAAATATTAATAAATGGTCGGCCGGAGTTAAGCCTCGAGGAAAAATTTACGCGAGAAGGAAATTTCGCTCGCTTAATGCGTCCCCGCAAGTTTTTCCGAACGGTTTTCCTTTTTTTACCCTTGCTTTACGCTCACCCCGAGCGCTTGCAGCGGTGGTCGTAAGATGGGCCCTTTTCACGTGGGAAAAGGTAAAAGTCACGGGGGTTGCCGCTAAAACGTTTTAATTAAACCTTTCTGGCCCATCCATCACGGGACACCGTCAAATGCGGCATTTTACCCACCCATCGGTCTCGAAACATGTTTTATTGCGTTCTTCCCGAGCTGAAGCAGTTCCACAAATTAAGAGTAAGCAGCTCCTTTTCAAGTGCAAAAATAATCCCCGGGCAGAAGCGGCATTTCCCGGGAGCCACCTTCCTTTGCCCCGAGCGACTCCCGACGTCCTGCGGGGTGCGCCGCCCCGAAAAACCCATACCCGATTAAAAGCGACAGCGAAAAAATTTAGCTTGGGCTAACAAAGCTTCCTCTCCGGGAAATTTGTTTACGGTCCCGCACCTCCTCGGGACTTTTTCCCTTAAGAATCCCATTTAACCCGTCTCGATTGTTTTGGAAAACACGGTTTTTACTGCCTTTTTCGCGATGCGAAATTCAAATTTGCGGTTTTTCCGAATTACGCATTTAGGAACGTTGCCGCGGGACCGAGAGGCCGGGCGGCAAAAACCCGTTTTCTTTTTTTGTTTTTCTGCATTTGCGGATGAAGGACCCGTTCGATCGCCGGAGAGAGAGCAAAGGAGGAAGGGAAGAAAATCTTCCGAATAAGGTTCCCGGTCCTTACTCGCAAGTCAGAATGATGTCGGTGGGTTACAACCCGATCATTATTTTGAAAAGAAAAACTTTCGAGAAGGCTTCCAATCCGGGAAATGCGACGCAGTTTTACGAGTGATCCCCCGTCCCGATCCCGACGCGTTGCGCGCGTGGCATTCGCGAAAGCCCGGAGAGATCCGAGATCTGATCGTAACAGTCAAGGAGTCCGGAAACATATTGGACACATAAATCTGGCGGATTAAAAAATATTAAATTTCAGAACGGAAAATAAGGAAACTTTAGTTTTCTATCCCCGAAAGGTTAAAACCTTCCAAGTTAATCAGAAATTTTCTTTTAAAAAAAAAAAAAAAAAAAATTCAGTAAGCGTAAGCAGCACATGGCGCCCTGATCCCGATCAAAAACCCCTGAAAAATCCGAAATTTTTCTTTATTTTACGACCCCCCCTTCCTCCCCCTCCGTACCGGACTAAAACCAATGCGATTCTCTTAATAGCCGCTGTTGCTGTCGCATAAAGAAGGTTCGCTATCATTTCCGCTCCGGCTTTTGCTATCCCATTCAGTGTTTTCCTTTAATTTCTGCTTTTTTTTTTATTTTTTTGGACTAATATCAAGAAAAGGAAGAGATCGGAGGAAAGCGGAGATCATTTTTCCTCCGTTTTTGTTTTTCATCTTCCCTTAAAAAAAAAAAGAAAAACAGAGTGCTGAAAGGCCATTTATTTTTTCCATAAGTAACTTTCGGGGCTAAAAAAAAAGGCTAATCAAAAGGAAGGCAGCCCCGAATTCCTGCAGGAAGCAGAATTTTTCGAACGAACAGAAGAAAAATATATATGTATGTATATAAAATATTCCTCTTCTGCTTTCCCGGTAGAATGATTGACTTTTTAACTGTAGGGATAATAAAATTGAATTTCGTGCCCGCTCTCTCCGTGTTAACCCCCCCCCGGGGGGGGTCAAATCCCCGGGAAAAAGAAAGATTTTCCCGGCCTGGGTGGATCGTCTTCCCGATAAATAATCCGTGGATTAATTATTAGTCTTTTTCAGATTTCATTTCGTTGTTTGGAATAATTCCATGTCTCCTTGTTTATGTTTTATTTCGGCTTTGCTTAATGACACGTGGTTTCATTTTCCCGAAATAATTTCCCCGACAACTCGAATCGGGCCGGACAGGAAGGCAAAAAAATCCCGAAGGTTCCAGTCCGTGCGAACCGAGCAGCAGAGCCCGTACTTCCGCTGCTGCGGCTCCCTCTCGCGCCGTCCTCAAAACGGTATTTGCCGAAACGGCTTTGAGCTTTTCCGGGTTCGGTGAAAAAAAAGAAAAAATTTTTCCTCGACGGATCGCGATCTTTCCCTTTCCTTTCTAAAAGCGTCTCCCTTTTGCCCGAGCGATTCGCTAAAATCTCTTACGACAACGGGTCGCAAAGCTGGCGCGAATCCGGAAAAGCGGCGGAGGCACCTGAACAAGGCGCCGCAGCAAGGAAAATTTCACTTTGTGGAATCGGAATGGGATCCGTGTGAGCCCTCGTGCCGTGCCCGACGACGGCACGATCTGTTCCGTCAGAAAAGGAAAATTTGCTTGAGCTGCAGAATGAAATATGATAAAGAGAGCTTTGGGGAAGACGCCGGCACAAAATGATGAATGAAATTTCGCTTCTCCTGGATCAGTTTTGTGGACTTTTTAAAGCTCATTTTAAGCGGCGCGTTTATTAAGGAGGATTAAGGGGGGGGGCGGAAGGGAGGAAGGCCGGGAAAAGGAGGCTGCGGTGCTGTCGTCGCAAGCGCCGGGAAAATGCCGCGCAACGCGAAAAGGTACGGAGAAGCTTCGGCCGGGCATTTCCGATTCCCGACGCCTCCGAAAGGAAAAAAAAAAGGTCGGGGAGGGCGGAGGGGCGAGGGGGTCGAGTTTGGAAAAATGGGAAATATTCTGGGAGAAGATTCGGGGGAAAGGAGCAGAATGGGCGCCCAGCGGGAAATCTCGCATTTTCGGAGCTAAATATTTTTGAAAATTATAGCGCTTATCCCTTAACGCGTGGAAAATAATTTTTTTTATTGTTCTCGCTCCCTCTTCCCGCGGAAAGTTGGTAAAACTTGTGATTTCAACAAAAGGCATTTCCATACGGACGATCTTATTGTGTATCTGTTGGGGCGGAAATTTTCGATTCTCGGTGAGCTGCGCTCACGACTTTTCACGTTTTGCGTGGTGCCCACTGTGCGAAGACGGAATTTTCCCCTTTTTTCCGAAGCCCCGGCCTGCGCGGAGGGATGGGGGGGGTGGGAAAACCAGTGGGCAACGGCGACTGCCCCGGAAAATTTTCCGTTTGTGCGACGTCCTAACTTCCTGAGCTCCGAGCGTTCCGTCGCCGGCATCTTCGGACCGGGGAAAAGCGTTTGATGGGAAAACTCTTTTGCTGATTTTTCCATTTCGATCTCCAGTTTCGCGACTTCGTAAGCCTTACATCCGTCGAAAAATGCGAATCCGAGCTGTTAGCCGCAACTTTTAAGCTTCTTAACAGTTCGATGCGATCCGCGGATAAAAGCGCGGCGTGGAGGAGAGCCGCGCATCTTTTGGGGTCGGAAAATAGAAGGAGCAGAAGGAAAATGCCTTTTTGGAAAAACCGAAGGATAAATAAAGTAAACCGTGAAAAGTTTTAATGACTCAAATTTTTCCGGATTGCGGTAGATTTTTTTTTTTTATGGAAAATTTCCAGAATCGCAAATTTTCACCTCCTCCTGGACTTAAACTTTTTCCGATTAAAGTAATATTTCCTTTTTTTTCTTTTCCCTTAAACAAATTACATATCCCGATTAAAAATATTTAGCGCTCTCTGAAAATTCTTTAAGTGATATTTATTCTTATTGAAAATTTCCATGCGCAGAGGTTTTACGTATAACGATCGGTCTGCAATTGAGAAACTCTTCTTATAAATATATAAAACATCATGTTTATTCATTTAACTCGATGGTTGTATCACAATTGTCCCGATCATAACATTTATAAAATGCGTAAAGTCACCACATAAACATAATTTTTCATTTTTCCTGTTGCGTTCGTGGAAGTCGCGCGAAAGCTTTGGAAATGAAAAACGACTCCGGTTTTGCATTTTCCGCGCCCGAATTTGACGGACACCATTGGAGATCAGCAGCAAGGCGTCAGCAAAAGCGGTTCGAAAATAAGCGTATGCAAATTCTTTCAAAAGGAAAGCGGCCGCTTACGGACGTTTGATGCAACACCTACGGAAATGAATGACGCAGGCCCACCATACACGCGGGCAAGCTTTACCTGCGGGAAAACGTTTGAGATCTTTCAACCCTTGAACGATATGTGCAGCGGGATACGTGCTTCGCGAAGCATTTTGCTTCAGGAATCGAAAGACGCGGAAAAGTTTGCTTAATCGCGCGCTCTCGGACGGATGAATCCGATCTCGCTGCTACGGAAACATCGAAATTTTGCGGAGGCCCAGGAGCGGCGAAAAGCGGAAATGCATCGCGGCGGTGGAAAATTTGTCGGAGCGCGTGCCCGGTGGCCGGATGGCGTCGATTAGGTTTTTGCAGAGGCCGGAAAACTGAAAATGCTTTTCTCCTGCCCCGACGATCCCCGTTCCGGAGTTGCATTTATGGAAAAGATCGATGCGCGGTCGAGGTTCGCCTCACAGGGGGAAAAAAAAAAAAGAAAAAAAAAAGAAAAAGTTAAATTCACTTCGATGTAGTTGCGATTAAAAAGTGAATATTTAATTTTGAGCCCGTCCACTGCTAAATCAGCGAATGCGAAACTGATTTCACGCTGAAATCGTGCAGGGCAATCGCGATTTACGTGTTCCGTCCGCGTCGTGTATTTCGGGCGTGCGGCACAGCTCGATATAAATGCAGACTTTAAGCACATGCACAGCAGCAGCAGGTTTCTCGATTTGCCGCGTATTTCGAAGCACGGTGCAAAAAGTTGACATTTCGACCGACGTTAATGCTTGCATTACGGAACACTTTCAATCCCGAAAGGTGAAAACTCTTCCACGGTGCCCTGGCTCAGTTTTTATTTTTTGAAGATGGAAAGCGACATGTAGATGATTAAGAGAGAAGGAGAAGAAACATTGCGTTCGACGGTGAATTGGATGTCGGGAACAAATATCATCCATCGTTCTTATAAAACGCATCCCACGTTACTCCGTTTCAGCGATTTAATGGACGAACTTACTTATTTTATAAATTATTAATTGCTTGCATTTCATTAATCGGTAACCTGCCTACGTACATGTACGCATATAAAACGATTGCGACTGGTTTTAATTTTAACTTGTATGAAACGTTAACTTGGCTTAACTTAAACGTGAAAACTCGAAGCATCGCCAAAAGATTTAGGATCTAATGTAATGTATAACGCGGAAAACAGAAGTAAATAACGTTAAGGTTTATTATTTTGGTGTTAGATACCGCCTCTCTCGGTTAATGTAATATCCATATATTTTTGATAGCGAAGCATCGAAAGTTTTCTTAGGTTCATTAAAGTTTTTAAAGCAAAATTGTATATTTTTACAAATATTAAAAATTGATAGGTCCGTGCAATTTTAAAAAAAAAAAACTAAACCTATTTAAGGGCGTTTTGTTGCTTTTGGTTCTTGTCACATGAATGCCGATTATAATACATTATTGTTATGTTGTGTAACTTTCTATTCTTTCGCCATATCTTTCCTACTGCCTGGCTCTCTGCATTTATACGAATAATTGTCCATTTTGAGGCTTGGGGTTTGGTACACATACGGTAGCGTTTCCTGGCGTAACGCTGACATTCTGGGAATGTGGAGAGTTGGAAGGATTTGTGCGCCTAAGAGGAAATCGACTTAGGTTATGCATACGGTACAACGTTTATGTACGTTTAGGTCCAGATA
Source organism: Ricinus marginatus (assembly GCA_028565995.1). Classification (NCBI taxonomy): domain Eukaryota; kingdom Metazoa; phylum Arthropoda; class Insecta; order Psocodea; family Ricinidae; genus Ricinus; species Ricinus marginatus. The sequence goes on from JAOWBB010000001.1 coordinate 3,736,444, forward strand.
ATGTAGCCAACGATATAATCGCGTCGCTGCTCCCTTTACACGTGCCTTGATTTCTGGCTGCTGCACTCATTTGCGAGTGCAGCACGCACGTCGTAGGATTGTCGATCCGTATGAAAATTGGAACGGGAGAGAACGATGAAGCCTCGCTTTGCATTTTGCTCTGCGTAAACGCAGCAGAAGGAACGGTTCCAGCTCCGCGATATTTCACGACCGATGGAAAATGTTGAGTCGAAGTTTTGCTTGCTTTGTTCCCATCGCGAACGCCGTTCGGCAGGAAAAGTTTTTTTTTCTTATCTTCGCGATTCCCATGCTCGAGCCGTTCGAATGCCGCATGTCGTCTGTCTCGGACAAAGTGAAACGTACATATTGGTGTCAAGTGACAAATGTTGCTGCGGGGCTTTTACGTTTCGGTGCCGCTTAGAGAGGCTGTCTGTTGAACCAAGAGAAAGAGTTCATTTTTAGATACAAAAAGACAAGTGAAACGTAAAAATGCTTTACCTTTGGCAAAGCTCATTTTTGCATCCCTTTATTACTTTATCCGCAATATCAAGACCGTCTCGAGGAGTGTATTTCCTCCGAAAACGGGGAAGGAATTTAGTGCACACCGAGACAGACGGCTCGGGCTGGATTTTTCTCAGACGATGGCGAAATCGCTACCGAGGGCTGAAAGGAGGCATTTTCCGTAAAAAAAAAAAAAATAATAATAATAAAATGCCGAAACCTTTTCACGATTTGCTAGATACCTCTCAAGTTGGTTTAAATGCGAGTAAATATTTGGGACCATTCAGAAGGGGGCGGAAAAGAAGCGGCGGAAAATGAAAGTTTCATCCGGGAATCAATTTATCGAAATCTGCTTATGTACCAATGCCGACCATGTTGAAGAAGTCTGCAGCAAAAGCATCGGGTAAGGAGGAAAGGTCAAAGCGGGAAATTTTTCACCGCCCGAATCAATTTCTTTTTCCTTTCCCATGCGAACAAAGAGGGCGGTGAAATCGTCAGGTCGGGAATAATCTGCGGCAAAAATTCGACCGGAAATGGGGCCGCAGCTGCCCCGGCGCCTGGCTACGCTTCAATTTCCAGTCCAATTTATACATTTTCATTAAGTTTCGGATGAGCGAAATGAGATGCGAAGCAGAATTCAGACCGATTCATTCCAGTCACGAAGCACAATTTTGATGTTAATTCCAGGGTTTACGTTCCATATTTTCTTCCGGCTCATTTTAACCCGGTACCGTTCGCCGGATCGTCCGGTCCCCGTTCTCCTTCGCCGCATCCGCGGATTCTCGCCGATTTTCGACCTGGTCCGACGGATTCGCTCCGGCCTTTGGCGCCCGTAACGGAAGCCCTCCCGGAGCGCGAATTAAATTTGGGGGTTTTTTTTTTCATCCCCCGAACGCGTTTTTGATTTTATTCTGCTTAATTTATGAAGTCAAATTTCGAGGGATTCCGTGCTTTCGAGCCCAAGAGATCGTGTTTCTGGATGCGAAGACGGGGATGCTTTTCAATGAAATATTAAAAGCACAGAATCGGTTTTAATATCAAAACTGGTAATTGAAGCCCATTGTAAAATCAGCCACGGTTTCCGGTATCGGTTCCGACAGCGTCGTCTTTCGCTCCCGACTCCAGTTCCGGGGGTAATTTTAATTTATTATGGTGCATGGCGTTCGCCTAATTCGCGTTTGATGTGAATTTATGCGGCGACCGAATGTGACTGCCTCGGTTGCATCGCTTCTTTTAGATGTTCGCTTACCGAACCAAGTTGGGTTTAACAATATTAATTTGAAAATTTATTTACAGCCATTATGCGCACTCAAAATGTTTGCCGCATCGCAGGAAATTTGTTTTCGCGCAAAATGAGGTTTCTTTTGCCCTATCCCCCCCCCCCCCGGGGAATTTTTCAAAAAATAAACCTCGCTTTCCTTTTGAAAACGGGAGGGACCGGATTTGTCTGCAGCGGAGACAGCGGTGGCCTTCCATCGGGCATGGACAAGTGGAGGGGGGGGAGGGGAAATACCTGATTTCGGTACGGTCGGACCGTGCGCAAATCGGTGAATTTCTTTCCCGTTTTTATGAAATGTCGCAAAAATTTTGAACCTGATAATTTCCGTACGCGATGTGAATCTTCCGGAAACCGGAAAGAGACGTGTCGCCGCGTTCGATCGGAAAACGAGAAAAAACGATGCTTCGGAAATTCGGTTTCCATTCCTCGGTCGCATTCATCCTTGCGAATAACGATGCGAGTTCGAGGTCGGTAAACCCCCGCGAACCTGCGGGAGAAGCGGGTCCGGCTCACTGCGGGACGAGAGCTCAATTTTTCGGCCATCGTCGGGTCAACCTGAGTGCTGCGGCGCCGAGAGCGTCCCGATCCTGCGGTGGAACTGCGCTTTTGAATCTGCGAAGGTACCGGACCCGGTACCGGGTTCCGCGGATTCGGTTCCCGCGCGGAATTTAACGGCGAAACGGTCAAAGCGATTCGGCGTTAACTTAATTATTATCGTTCTTGCCTTTCTGTCAGCGTCGACCGGGATAGGGAGGACCCGAAACGTGAATCTGCATTTTTTTTTTTTTTTTTTCAAATTATAAACCTCGGTCGGCGTTGAAAATGAAAGCTTTGATGGAAAAATTTTCAATTTGCAAGGCCTCCGGGATCCCGGCCCGTGAGCCACATCCCGGATCCGTCTGTAAAGGCCGGAATAATAACAGGCCGACCCGGAGTCGAATTTCGGCATCGCAGAACAAATAACGATCGTTATTCTCCATCAATTCGATAAATTTAAACTGGAGGAGCCCATTCCGATTTTATTGTTTGTTATTTAGCGCGATTTTCTGTATCCCCTTCTCGTTAAATCCGCGAGAGTTTCTCCGTTCTCTGTCTTCCGGAGGCGTCCCTTCCTGCAGCCCCGCCAAGCTTCCGGCGTCTGCTTCCTCCGCCCGTCGTTCGCTCCGGGAGAGGCGCTTCTTGAAGGCGAGCCTTCCGCCCTTCAAGGAGCTCCGCTCGGTTCTTTCCCGGTCCCGAGGCGAATATCGAATGCCGAAGAAAACCCGGATATTCACCTTTTTCTTCGAGAAAAACCATTTTTCGATGCGATCCGGGCTTTTCGAAAATTCGTGACAGGCCGTCTTAGCGCCAAGTTTTTTCGATTGTCGTCGAAACGCACATGTTTCCTGTCAGTTTTCGTGCGTCGCAACATGAAAATCCCCGTCGCAATGTGCACCCCGCTGAAGACAACTCGCTCTCTAAATAATTTGTACGGGGAGAACGGAGCCCGACCGGGCTGCTGGGAAGGATCGCACCGTAAAACCGTGAGCGCTGCTGTTACTTTTTTACTTTTAATGCTGAATCCTGAGCTTCCATCGAAGTTTAAATTATTGCCGATGGCAAAGCTCAAATATTTGAAATTTGATACCGCCGGAATGCCATCTCCAACAAAGTAATTAATTATCCTTTCAATTCATTTTCGCTGTCGAAATCAAAATAGTGGCGTTTTTCGTGCGGTAACGCCGGGAGCAAATATCCGAATAATTTTTTCGCCTCCGATGAAATTTGTTCGCCGGTCCGTTTCTTAATGGCGAAAATTGTATGAAAGGAAAATATTTGCGGGCAACCGGGAGAATTTCGACGCGTCCGAAGGGGTTTTTTTTCCGCCGGAGGCATCGACTTTCCAGGTTCGAATCGCAGCGGTTTCCGGGCGCGCTCCCAGACCCCGTCCGGCCGAGGGTTATGAAACAGCGAGCGACGGGGAGGACTGCCCCAGCGCGGGAAAAGTTTCCCGGCATCGGTTTTTAAGACGTGACTTATATGCAAAAATCTGTGGCGACAGATGTTGCGATTAAGTGCGCTACAACCGCGGTTTCGGATACAAGGTTTCGATTTTAGTCTACGGCGGAAGGCACTCTGGGAGCCGATTTGAATCTGCCGGTGGCGAGAGAGCACCATCGGCTTCCTCGGATAAAAGATTCATTGTTCGTGCCATTTACCAGTTAAAAGTTTGAAAGTGCATACGCGGTAAATGTATGGTTTTTCATTTTTTTTCTCATTGCCGACCACTATATTAAATTATTTTTTCGGCCGGAGTGAAGATATTTACGGGGAGAAGTAAAATGAAAATGTAAGTTTTTAACCTTAAATTTTCGGCGTTGCTGCGGTGGACGTTACGATGTCGGGAGATGCAGATACGTTTCTGCATTGTGCAGATTTTATTTTTATTATTTTACCTCTTCGTCCCCTACGTGCTTCCACAAATATTCTAAAATTTATCTGGTGCGAGCAAAACCATATTCGAAAGTTTAAATTATGCGAAATGAGAAAAGTTGTCGCTGAATCCTTAAAAGGGAGCGAGTTTTCCATTTCCTTCGCCCCCGTTTCAGCAGGTATTCACAAACCTCGAACCTTTGCGTAAAAATATCATTTCTGCATCGTTTTTTTTAATCACTTTTTTATTTTTCCACACGCGACCCGACGTGATTTGACGGGGCAAGGAGGAAAAGTGCTCATCTCGCGTGCTCAAAGGGAACCGGAAGCGGGTGCTCCTTTCGGGAAAATCGGGAAAATCTCCCATTTTCCACTCCTCCTTGCAATTTATTCTTTTCTGACCCTGCACGGCAGTCCTTTTTCCAGATCCGATGATGCTCTGCTTCGGAAATAATTCGGAGCCAAGGGATGACTTAAATATTTAAAGATGCCAATTTACTCCGTTTCACTTGCCTTCGGGTTAATGTGCCAGTTATCTTCATTAATTCAGAAAATGACTGATGGGGTTGTAGCCCATTCGTTTATGATCTTGCATCGAAGTTCGGTTTTTCATCTATTATTAAATTCGACTTAAATATTTAAAAAGTGCTGCGACCCTTGAAATGCGTTGCAGCGTGAGTTTTTAAAGGCATAAAATGCGGAATTCGCCAGTCGAACCGTAGAAAACTGAAGATTAGATCGAAATAAGTTGTTTAATGACGACCTGTGTCGTAAGTAGTAAACATCAATTTACGTGACGTTATGTTTTTGTGAAAAATGTGTGCATAACATACGAACGAAATCGCATCCCCCCCCCGCGAGGGTGCATCTTCGAATTTTTAAAATTTATTTTATTAAAAATGCATCGGCACATCACTTTATTATATAAACGAACGCGGTTTTGCCAATAACACGAAGTTTGGAAGATATATATCATTATCCGATTTCTCATTAAAAAATACATATTCGATATTGAACAATTTCGGGACGACAAATAGGATCGATTAACGATTTTGTAAGAAAAAAAAATTTTATTTTAGGTCGTGGAAATAATAATCGGACGTTTTTCCGATGGGTGTCTGCCTTTATTCTGCACTCTCGCAGATTCACGGTCCGAAAGATGAGTTCTGCTTGCGGTCGGCGGCGCGATCGGCTTGAAAACGCGGACCTCTGCGGCCGCCGGAGAAATGTTGCCGACACCTCCGGGAAGAGTAGATTTTTCCGGGGAAAAAAAAGTGTTTTAAATTTTGGGAAGTAAGTGATCCCGCGGGATGTGTCATTCCTCTCTCCCCGGGAACGACGATTTCCATCGCTTCGCGTGCGCCAACCCTGAGCAAGAAAAGGCGCAGCGAGCAGAAAAGGAGAGGAGGCAATAAGGGAAAATGAAGGTATTTTTGCTCGGAAGACGTCAGAGGAAACGCGTCGGCGGCAGGAATTAGCCGTGAGCCGTCAGAGGGCGGAGAACGACGGAATCGGGACCAAAAATTGAGAGGAAATACTCTTTTGCTGACGAACGAAGGCAGTTTCACACATGCGTTTCTGTTGGCAAAGGCGATTTTTGGTTATCTTGGCGAATGCACTTGCCGAATATTCGGGGGTGGGCGTTCGACGCGGGGGGGTAGGATTTGAGTGACGTGACGGATTTCAGGTTTCGGCGGAAAAGGCTGGGAACAATGATGTTCCGATGAGGATGCTCGACGATTATGGGTCAGCAGTTAAAATCTGAGATCGCGGGGCTCGCTCTCCCGGCCGGAGTTTCACCGGAGAGAAAATTCGGTGCAGCGCCATGCCAGATCCAGCGGGAAATTATTTCGGGAATTCATATCCGAGGCAAATTAAAGGCAGTTAGCTGAATTCTCTGACAGCATTAACTAAAGGTCGGGCCTGCGGTCAAAGTTGCGAACTCCCGACTGAAATTCATTCAGTTTGATTCCATTATTTTGCGGTTTTACGTTTGACGAACGTCGGAGCCAAGAAAAAGAGCTCCTCATGGCAACTTTTTTTCCTTAGCCTCTTCCCATTTAAGCGCGGACACTCGCAGAATCGTCCGGACGGACGCTTTCCCGGGAAGAACATTTTTCGACTTTTCCCCGGGCTCGGCGAGCTCTCCGGAAACTCTCAAATTAGCAGCGGGGGGAAAAACCGCCCCTTCGTACCTGTCCCGGATACTTCGGGCGAAAGGAACTTCGGTAACAAGTCTTCCGGCCGAGGAGGAAAAACCAATTCCGAGTTCTTGCCTTCGTCCTGCTCTCAACCGAGACGGGCAATTAGGAAGTGGTGGGAAAAAAAAAAATTTTAGACTTGAGCCAGACAGAAATTAATCCGAAGACGTCGGTCGGGATTTGTATTCCTGCAGTTTCCCGGGGTAAGAAGAACAAAGTGCAGGGAAAAGGAGGGAAAATAATGTTTTCCCACGGAAAAGCGAAACATCCAAAACGTAAAATTAACGACGTTTCGCCGCCACGTTTCATGTAGTTTTAACAATGTGCCGCAGGAAAATTTGAAGGAAATTTTTCAAGCTTTCATTCAAGTTTACAAGCAGTTCACGGACATATGTACATTTATAAAACGCATAAATTTCTCGGCTTCCGATATATAATATTTTTGCCCTTCAGTTTTAATATGCATCCTTGTACCGGCCGATCAAAGAGCACTTGCTCGTATTTCACCTGAAGATTAAACGAATGCTAATATACGCTGTACAAGCTTTATAAACCGTAGGTGATGTTACCTATTTTGCGCTCCGTTTAAAATGCATGCGCGATTATTAAAAAGAAAAATTTTCTCGGTCTTGAGGAAGGATTTCGGCTTGGCTTTTTGCATGCTCCGCATGCAGTGATCGTTCCCGCTGCAAATCAATCAGCTTAAATGCTGAGTTTGACGGGTTTTCCGACAAGATGCACGGATTTTGTTAATGGACAGACAAGTCAGCACTGATGTTTGCAACCGCTCGCATTATAATTCCATATTCAACAGCAAATCAATCGGCATTGGTGACCGTTAATTTGTATTTTATTTTTATTTGTTTTTTCGATTAAGAAGCGATCCATTTGCAAAATTTTCGAATTTTGCACGCAAATTTTTCTTTTTTTTATGATCGTTGCGCGTTCGACGGAGGAGTTTTCCAATTCACTTTTTTTTTAATTTTCCTTACGCTTTTTCACGAATGTGGCACTCGGGACCGCAGAACGGCGGCCGGGGCGGCTGGTCCAGCGAACGCGTCAACCCCGCGGTCAGTTCGGGCTATCCAGCGGCCTCCCACCACGCACGCACGTTAAGGGAAATTATTTACATCCCTCCGAAGCTGTTAAAATTCGGGATTTGAAGATCGATGCGGGCGAAGACGAGAATTCCGCAGTTTCGGTTCAAGCTTCCTTTGGCTCTTTCCCGCTTTTCGTTCGTCCCCCGGAATCCATTTCCAATCGGGGGTTTTGGAATTCGTATATCGGGGCAAAACCCGGAAAAATGAGGAAATTCTCTCCGGGTCCTTCCGGGACCCGCAATAGCCCCTGCGGAAAGACAACAGCAATTGCGCCTTCCGGTGCGTTTTCGGGAATTTTCCCCGTTGCGAGATGATCTGGCAGTCGTCGAAGGGCGAATTTGCCCGCAGGTAAGGCGCCGTTTTTCTCTTCTCCGCTTTTCCGGGCGTTCGTTTGGGGTTTCGGAATTTTGTGGTGCGGATGGAAATTTTAGAATTTCTCCATTTATTTCGCTTCGGCTGGAACGACGATCGCGAATCCATCGTAACAACTATCTTTTCAGCATCCGGTTACGGATCTCTGGAATTTAATGTTTTTCCTGTATAAGCGGATTCCCAAGAAATTATTCGATACTTTATCGACGTTGGATGTTGTGAACGCTCTTAATGCTTTCAGCGGACGTTTCAGAGTCGCCGGAATAGCCGATATTTTGATTGTCCAACGTTTTGATTTTGGAAAACTTCTAAATCATAATTTAGTCGATTGCATCTATGCATTTTGGCAATAGTTTTCGATTCTTAATTTAAGTTTCTCAGGTCCTGCTCCTTCAATGACCGGATCAAGGAGTAGGTGCCAACACAATTCTGCAGACTGAACGGCAACCTACTTTTACGTTTAATGTTTCCCGAAGCGGTTACCCCGGGCGTTCGGATTTACATCGCTGCTGGTGCCCTTTTCGGTGACAGGTTCTGGAATCTGAAATCGGGTTTTATCTCGGGACCGGAACCGAACTTCCAGACTGCGATCCTGTCGCGCGCGAGTTCTTGCGCACCTCCAGTGCCGGCGAGGGTGCCGAACGACAATCAGTGGGAGTCCTTTTTCAGTGTCTGTTGCAGTCTGCCGTGCAACGGATTCCGGGGCGAAGGGACGGGACGAGCTCTTTGCCAGCAGCAGAGGCTGCATTCCTCCTCGGAGTGAGGCATTTTGGTATTTCGGATTGTACTTCCTGATTAATCATTTCCTTTTCCTTTTCGATGAAATAGCTGGTTTCGGGTTTTTCCTTTGATGCGAGCAACCGGATTCTCGAAGGCGAAGAATGGTAAAAATTTTTGAGCTTTGAGATAAAGTTTTCCTCGAGGAATTTCGGAAGATTTTTCGAATGCATTCGAATGGGGCATTCTGACGTTGAAAACATTTTTAAAGCGGTGAGGTTAAAAATTATTATCCGAATGATGGTGCTAATGCAATCGCTTTATTACCACTCTTAATCACACTTAACGAATTTTCTCTGTGGCGGTTTCGCCTGATTTTAGGGCTCTCTAACATTGAAATTTTAATTTTTTTTTTCGGGGCCTTTTTCCCCCGGGGATTTAAAACTGATAAAAAGGAAAATCATCAAATATTAATTCCATTTTTTTAAATGGCACGACGACAATCTGAAGTTAATTTACCACATGCACGCATTAATTTTTTTTTTTAACGTTTAGCTTTCTTGCACTTAATCGTACGGGAGGATTATTTTGCAATTATTATCCAGGCTTAGATTAATTTTTGATACACAGTTTTCTGAGATAAATTTCGCCGTTTGTAACAAAACGAATCAAGGCTGTAAAACCTGCACAAAAAGAAATTTCTTCGTCACATGGAATTGTCCTTAACCTGATTGATTTTCCGACGGTCTCGTGATTGCTCCTCTTGTTCCCGCAGGAAATATTTCTGGAAACGTCCAGGGAATTTGTGAACAATTTTGCCGTCAAGTAAATCTATTTATATTAATATACTAAAAGCTTTTATCGAGCCCCCGGCTTTATGAAGCTGGAGTTTTTCTTTCTGTCCTGTAACGTCGTTAAATTGCGGCATTCCGGGATCATCTTTGCGGTCCATTCCTCGGTTCCTCAAAACCTGTAAGCAGCGGGTAATTTGGGAATCGAAATATGCTGTATGTAATAAGATTGGCGTCGATATTGTCACGTGGGGGTTTATTGTAAAGTCTCCATCACATAATTGCAGCTTAAATGAAATTTCTTCCGTTATAAATGGTTTGCGTCAAATGTAAAAACGAAAAATCTTCATAAAATAAAGAAATTGTAAATTTAATAGAAAATTTTTTTGCATTCTTTTGATATGGGCTGCATATTGAGTTCGTTTTATGTAAGATCACGTTTCGGAATGACGACAAAGGTAGCTAGGAATGGATCAGAATAAGAAATGTTACAGCCCTCGGACTCCCTAAGTAAAAACCTGTGTAGTGCATTATAACGAAAATTGTCGGGATAATCTCAATAGGGATAACATTCTCCTTTCTCTCATACTTTCTTTCTTTTCACCCACCTTCCGGGATGCAGCAGAGCTCCGTTTCAGCAATGTGCCGTTGCTGAATCTCCCGGGTTTATTTCCTCTTTAATATCAAAGAACAGTGCTGAGGTCATGCAGTATTTTACGTAAATTTAATCCGCTTTGACTTTGCCTTCCTTTGTCCGAGAGCTGTCCCTGTCACCCGCGCAAGTCCGTCCGACGCTTTGTAATACAAAATACAGATTTTCGGCTAACTAAACCATTACGCCGGGACTTTTACGGTGTATATTAATGAGGGAACTTCAACTTTGGTCCTTTTGTACGAATATCGTACCGTCGAGTCTTCTCCCAGACTCGAAATTAAAATTATTGCCTCTTCGCGATGTTATATAACACCGCGTAAAAACATTTACAGCACTAGGAGGGCGCCGAATGATTTAAAAAGAGACGGTTCCTCCTTTCCTTTCTCCCTGCAGGTACAATTAAGGAAAATGTGGCGAATCGATTGAGAGGAAATTCTGTAACAATCGCATGATCCCGCCGTGAAACATTTTCCGTCGAAACCAATGAACAAAGGATAACGGGCGGTCCACGGGAGAATGGGAAATGCTGTTCAAGGTACAAAAGGATGGAACAGCCCTCATCATAATCTTTCCTTTTGTCCGAGCTTCCTGCTGTCCGATTTGCGGTTGCACCCAGCGGCAATATTTATCTTTTGCCGCTACATTCTTTGATTCATCTTTTCGCCCTGCTGGACGGGGAGCTAATTTTGAGCACCGTACACGTCCACTGGAAATTTATTAACGGTTCTAACTTGATCCTGGGTGCCGTTTTCCATTAAAGGACTGCCTGATGTCGGGGGCGATCTGCAGAGTGCCGACGAAGAATGCTCCTCTTAAAGCTCAAAAGAGTGAAATTTCCATTTTGAATCCCGCACTACTGGAAAATCAAATCCTGAATTTCCTCACCAGTCTCCCTCTTCGGATGTGATTAGTTGCTAGAATAAGGAACAATTAACATACATTTCGACGTGGGAAAGTTACGACTTGCATTTATTAAATGCAATAAGTGTAAAGTTGTTACCAAAGTTTGCTCACATGTATATGTATTTAAATGCACTTATTCTGTGTTTTTCATATGTTCTCGGGGAGAGTCTTAATCTCGCGAAATCAGAAATATTCAAGTTTTTTAATTTAATTTCGGCTTTTTCTCTAATTATATACTTTTAACAGAATTTCTTCTCCCTTAAAAGTTTTGAATCTGTGTTTTTTGCCATGGTTTAAGGTGCTTTCGAGTAATTCAGCTTGAATTAAGTCGAGTTTGAATTCATGACCAGATTAGTATCTAATATGCAGCAAAGCTTTTAATTTACCAGGATTAAAGAGCCTTTTGAACACTGCTACGCAACGTATAAAATTATTAAATCACTATGCGAAGGAAGCAAAGTATGGCTCGCGGTTTACAGTTTATATGTTTATTAATATAATTTTTGTCGCATAATTATCGATGCGCATACCCATGCGATTGAGAGTCCGCAGCGAAAATTTTCCTCGTAGGCGAGCCTAAAGCAAACCTAATTTTTTTTTTCCGCACCCCCAGCGCACGGATTGCTGACAACCCGGACGATTCTTTACTTAAACGTTGGCGCACCGGCAACAGCGAATGCTTATCCAGTCCCATTGCGGGCGATGCAAATTAATTATTTGCAATACGTTTCGCCAAAGCAGAAATATTTGCTTGGAAATAAGGTGCCGACCGAAAGTTATTTCGGCGGAAAACAAATGCGTAGTGACGCGGAACGAATACCGAAAGGTCCGTTCAGAAATCTCATTCCGGCCGCAAAACTTCGGAGGAGCGAACCCATTTTAAGGTTTCCATTCTGACAACTTGAAATGAATCTGAGGGCCAACGCAGGGAAAGTGGGGGGGGGGGGGGAGCGGAGTTTCGATAATTTTCCCTTAGCGGCAAACAATTGTCCCGAAACGAAAGTGATGAAACTGTCGGGCTTTTTGGGGGTGCATCGAGACTTTTTTAATTAATTCGCATTCCCGGGACCTGGAAAGGCTTCAACCTCTTTTCATACACGTTTAATTTGGCTCGAACGGAAAAATTTTTGACCGACGATGCGGACGCTGTAAGCAGCGTTCGGCAGAGTTCTGCGTGTGCCGCGGTGCATGGAGCGCCGGGGGGTGGGGGGTGGTTGGGTGGCAAACGTTTCGGATAACCGCTTTAGAAAAGGTTTCCCAGCGGCGCGGCAGAGAGGAAATGCATTTTTCCTCGTCCGTCTCGCGGCACAACTGCATTTTCAAAATAGACGAGAAAACCACTGATTTTTGACCGGTTTCTCGTGTCGGTGATACAAACGTCAGGAGGTATCGGTCTGCAAAATGTATTCTGGTAAGGAGCAAACGCGGGAATGGATGTAAAAAAAAAATTTTTAATTAAAATTGATTGTTAAATTTAAGGTCTTGCAGAGTTTCGGGACTGATAAATGGGAAAAGTTGCTAAAAACATCTTATCGAGCTTATGTTTTAAAACCCTGCCGTTTTTACCATTTTTTCGAAAATGCAGCTTGAAAGCCAAATTTACTTATTTATTTTATTAAATAACCGCGTCTTGGACAAAAATTTCATCTTTCGAAAAGTGGAAACTGAAAAAAAGTCCTCATTAATATCTGTATATATATATATATATATGCGTGACATCATTTTTTTTCTATTTTAAAAACTTAGATTCCTTTGTGAGATACATTTAGCATTGTTAATTTACAGTAATTTTTTTTTTTTTTATTTTATTTGCAGGTAATAAAATATAAATGTACACAGGGACGTATTATGTGGAAAAACTGCCTGCAAACGACATCGCAACGTGAACCTCATTGTCCGAGTAAGAATATTTCGTTTGAATCATGCACTTAAAATATTAAAATGGGCTAATGCTGTTAGCAACAAACAAAGGGAGTTTTTTTACGAATTCGGTTTTTCAAGCTCCAAGGCAAAATAATGTATTTTTTCGATCGTTGCTACACAAATTGCAAAGCTTCGCATGTGTTTCATTTCAGTTTAAACTGTATAAGAATTTTGTTTTTTTTTTTTTTTGGTTCGGCTACGGATTCATTTCGCAGACAATTCGTAAGGTTGCTAAATTTATTGTCGCTCCAGTTCGGGCCTGGAAACTACCCTTTCGGCAGCATCGAACGCATCCTCCCCGATTCCGGGCTGAGAAAGGGGAAAAGTTTCGGATGCGGCACGAAGGGGATTTTTTTTTTATTTTTCGGGGGGTGGGGTTAAGGCGGGAGGGGGGGTGATAATATTTTTAAAGCCCATTTAAACTACGTAAAAACTCATGCGTCAAAAAGATTGGAAATTCCATATCCGCTAAATGGCCTAGAAAAGTGTAAGAGGCCCTAAAAGAACTTAACTATATTTACTGCCCGTGCAATGATTCCGAGCATTTTCTTTTTTTTTTTTTTTTTTTATGCTTCTTCTAAGGTTTTTACGGCCGTTATTTTTCGAGTTATCTTTCGGAACAAGTTTCTTTTCTCCGGGAAGTCTCCAGGAATTCCTTCCAAACCGAGATTAATAAATAAAAGATGAAATCGCGGTAAATTCGATTCCTTTTCAACCTTGGCTTAGCTTGATAACCTAAAAAAAAAAGCGGCGGGGTCCAAGCCGGAATCCCGCAGTTTTGCTGTAGCTCAAAGTAGGGGCTGCCGGCGCGATTGCAGTCGGCAGGCAAGAATTTAATAAACGTCCGGGCCCCCGTCCCCGTAAGGTGACAACAGGATTTAAAAACCTGTTTGTTATTAAAAGAAAAGGGGGAAAAAAAAATAATAATTGAATTAATTAAATCCAATGACTGGAGAAGGTGAAATGCTGAATATTTCCCTTATCGGATTTGCATCGGAGAGCCGCTTACATCGTTCTGCTTACTTTACCGATTTAATTATTCTGAAATTCAGCGATTTAGCAGAGGGAAGCTTCTAAATTTGGATTTAAATATTCATGTACGCATACCTCGTTGTCGGTAGCAGGTTGCCTGGGCAAGAAAGTAACGCTGAATTTTGCTGATAAGGGAACCGTCTTAAGGACACAGAAATGCTTCGAAAACATCCGGAATTGCGATTTAGAGACGGGCGAACTTGTTTCGCGTTATTCGAAAAATCCAGTTGCGACATTGCTGGACGGATCGACTGCACCTTACAAATCGAAAACAACCAAAGTGCAAACAATGCACCGCAGGATCGCCCACCGCAGGATAAAATTCCAGTTTTGCACTTTCGGCGCTGGATAAACGCGGAAGTGAGCGCGAAGAAGATGCGGCTTCCGTTCCCGCAGGAAACACTTGCCCTCTGGCACGTTCCGGAAGTGATTTCCTTCACATCCACCCCGAAATTCCACCCCCTCCCCCCAAGATCGATCTGTTTCGGTCCCCTTCATGCAGTTTTTTTTTTTCCGTTCAAATGTCTGTCATCTTCCGCAAATGAAAGCGTCCGGGAAAAATTAAGCAGTTGTCCAAGGGCAGCGCCCAAGTCCGAAGAACGATTCCGTGCATCGTCGACGTCGGAAAAGTTTCAAAATCCACGCAGCAAAGCTCCGGATAAGTAATGGCACCGATATAACCGGAAGAAACAAAGAACTTTTATTAGTCAACTGGGAAAATCGCTGAAATTAAGACTTTTTTTTTTTTTTTTTCCGCTGCGAGACTTAATTCTGGAAAATTTATCGGCGGCACCCCCAATGTTTCTCGCACCGAATTTTTTTTTTGGGGCTTCCAGCCAGCGGGGTGGAACCTCCCGTCGAAACAGATAAATCTTTAAAATCAAACCCGCCAATTTTCTGTTATCGCGATACATGTTCCATCGCCGCTAACGTAAGCGTAAAAATTTTATATCTTGCCCCGCGACAGGGAGCGGTCCTGGAAAAACCTCGGATCGCCGACGGTTTGCTTTAACCGCTGTTGAAGTTAACTCAAATATTGCGTCGAAACCGGAGAAAAGGTTTTACAATGTCGTCCACTCTGCTTTGATCACTGTGCTTTATGTGCCCGCTCGAAATCGTGTTCTTCCTATAACTCCTGTGCCCGACAATGTTTTTAAAGTCCTGCCGGATCGATGGAAGGCAGGGCAGCATAAGAGAAATAAATTCTAATCGCGTAATCTGACAATTCTAGGTTCGAAGTAAATTCATTTTTAGGGAGAAAATGTTTCCCTATTTACCGCATCATTAT
Organism: Ricinus marginatus; assembly: GCA_028565995.1. NCBI lineage: Eukaryota > Metazoa > Arthropoda > Insecta > Psocodea > Ricinidae > Ricinus > Ricinus marginatus. The sequence continues at coordinate 3,751,618 of JAOWBB010000001.1, forward strand.
AATCGAGGGTAATAAAGTCATTATATTTATTACGGTTAAACGTAACCTGTTCACGTTTTAAGTATTATCGCTTTAAAGAAAAAGCGTGGTGCAAAGAATATCGTTCGTAAAAGTAAATGTAATATTCTACTTTTGACAGATCCCGAGACGTAATCAATGATTATACACAAGCACACTTGACGTCGTTTCTTAAGTTAACCGTATTTTTTCAATTTTCTTGTCGTTATATATGTAATTAGACTTCAGTTTCAACAAGGAGTAATTCAAAAAACTGCGAACGTTCTTTCGCCGATAAGAAGCTTATTAGTGGAGAGACGACGTGCAGCGTTTTCTCCAGCCTCCAACTCGATGCTTATGGGGCGCACTTTGATCGATATATAGTTCGGGAGGAGGTGAAGAGTCTTCGACCGTGCGGTGAGGACCCCCGAGCGCGTGCATCGAGCGAAGACGGCAGAGAATTGTCGCGAAGTGGATGAGAACCGATTCGTCGGCATACTTCGGAGGAGGGCAACCGAGACCGAGCACGAACGCAGAGTGGAAAAAGGGGCAGAAAACGTGACGGGACGAGGAAAGTTGAAATTCATTCCCGGTTCGACACAGCGGAATGAATTTAGAATTCGGAATTTCCGACAGCGGGGAAGAAGGCCTGCGGGACTGCATTTTTGGTCCGCTGATTTTCGCCGCAGCTTTTGCGATTCGTCCAAGGAACCCGAGTCGCGGCGGCGAGTTTCCGGAAACTTCCGTTCTCCGCGTCGCAGCCACCGGACCGACGGAAACGCAAATTTCCAACGAGTTGGGATCAGAGCCGAACCGGGAAGCACACCCCCGGTCGCGCGGGACGCGAAATCCGCGGAATTTTCGAAAGCGACAGACGCGGAGAAGAAGAAATGGGGAACGCTCGGAAAAGGCAAACCGGAAGTTGGTGCGCGTCAGGCCGCAGGATTTCGGCTGCGGCCGACCTGACGAAGGCGATTTTTGAATTATTCAGCGTAAAATCGATGATGCACGCGCAAAATTATCCGATTTCAACGTAAATATGATTTTTAAGCATCTCCGTGCGCGTGGACGTCTTCGGGCCGCGGTCGATCGTGGCGTACCGCCGGAGATCGGACCGCTGCGGTTCGATCCGGACGATGGCCCGTCCCGCCGTCCGGGAAAGCGTCGTTTTCCGGGGACGAGGAGGGCTTCGGGAAGGCGTCAGCAGTTTCCGAAATCCTGAAGGGTAATTCGTGATTAGCGCGTTACGTGTTTATCGAAAAACGGCATCGTCGCCCGCAACGAAATGGCCACACGAGCAATTAATAATGTCTTAAAGTAAACATAACGTGGGACAGACGCGAAGCTGGTTTGAGCCGAAGCCAAGTATAAGAATAGGCGGTGTCCCATTCTAATGGCATTATAAATTAATGACTTAGATGTCTGTGCAGCTCGCCCAGAAATAGAATCACTATTTACGATGTTATTGTGACACGTCTTTTTAGGTGCTCCGCCATGTTAGCAATTAAGACGCGAAAAAATATGTAAATATCGGCATTAGAATTTTTATGACAGGCAAAAACCGATTTTTCTCTTATGTTTTCGAGGCCTTGGACCTTTTTTTTGGGACCGTTAATGTCGTCAGGTAAACGGTTTTTATCCCGCTGTCCGACAGCAGCGGATTCGCATCGGCGAGAAAGCGGCGGTCGAAGTCTGAAACCGGAATATTTTTCTTGCGAACGGCTTAACCGTTCGAAACGGTTGCAAATGCGTCAAAAGCGCTTAAATCTCGCTTATCGAATGTGCCCGGTTGAATTTTGCTTGTGCGGCATTGATACGTACCGCGACTTCTAACGCGCGAAATTGTCGGAATCGCGTAAAAAGCGAGTCGAGTCGAGCTCTCGCGTGAAAACTGGATTTTTCCCTCTCGTTTTCCGGGGTGTTTTTTACCCGCGTTGCTGGCTCCGGGGGAGGTGCCCCGCGCCACCCGGATTTCGAAAAGGAAAAAAAAAAAAACGTTGCTTCTTAATATTTGCTCTCTATAACGCGCGGTGCCCCACGTGCCGAAGCGGGAGGGTGGAATTTTTCTCGCTCTCCGAAACGATTCGATCGGCGAGGTGCGGGATCCGCTGTCGCGACCGCGCGAATCTGTCGGAGCCGCGCAGAAGATCGATCCGATTTTAATCGGGAAGAGATTATGCGGAGCGAATGATATCCCGGGGCCGGCGCGGGGGGCGAGCCCTCGCAAATTTATAGTCGAGGGCTGGTAAGATCTCATTCAAGTGCCATTGTGCACGAGTCCAAGAGGAAACCTAAGTTTCCAAAAAGATTTATTGGTCCCCGCCAGAATAATGTTCTCCGCGGAGATAACTTGCGGTCCGAATGTGGAAAGATCTTAGGTAAAAGCTCAGCTATGATAAATTTACAACGAAACGATCTCAATTTCCATTAAAGGAACTAAATAATAAATCTTATTCTTTCCGGTCGGGTCATCCCGGAAGGGGTTAAACAGGGAGCAATTCAATAGGGGTGAAATAATTATTTCCACCTTTTAATAGCTTCTCGCCGCGATCCCGGCTCCTTTTCCGACAGCTTTCGGTGCGCGAACTCGAAGGAGAGACGGAGCCTTTTTTCCGTTTGGAGGTAATTCGTCCGGGTAAGCGAAAAATGTGGCGGGATCCGCTCCGGCGGTTGGCAAAACGGAAAAAACCGGCGATAAATCAGGTTCGGCAGACGAAATTTTCGTCCGGGATGTTCTCCCGCAAGCGGTGAGGTAGATGTTCGCCCGGGGAGAAAGAAAAGCGGAGCCCTCTCTGGAACCGGATGACCGACGAACCTCGGAAACTTCGAACCGGAAGGCAAGGCACGGATTGAATTCTCTCTTCCCGTCTCGGTGCCGAATAATTTCCTCGGGTTTCTTCCGGTTCCGACGGCCTCGGGGTGAAGTCTTCGTCCCGGGGTGGCACCGTCTCGATCCTCGGCGCTGTCGGAGAGCCCCGGATGAATTTTCAAATTGTCAACGCGGACGGTCGCCCATGTTTTTACTTCTCCCCGCGCTCTCGGGGGTAACACGTCGATTTCCAGTTCGGGCCCTCGTGGAAAATTTTTATTCATAAACAACCGGGCGTAAAGTTCCCAAATTGATCCTCTCCCTCGAAGAAGAATTCAATTAAAAGCCTCGTCGGAAGATTCTCGAACCTTTCGGAGTGCCGAATCAAATTGATTGCCGAATCACTGATTGAAATCTAATTCTGCTTTCCGTCAAATGATGAATTTCATTTTGCCCGTCGGTGATGTGGCCCTCGAGAGCCTCGTCCTCAGCGTCGACGGGAGCGGAATGAGAAGGCCGCGCTGCCGAGGAGCGGCAAAATCCACGTCTGCGCGTGCAGCGGACGAAGGTGACTCTCGGTGCCTCCGCCGGAATTTCCTTCGTTTCAGCAATTTGCGGGGGAAATCAGCATCGCGAGTTCCGGTGCACCGCGAACGCCGACTGGGTTCGGGACCACGCCAGTCGGTTTCCTTCGCCCGCGCAGCAAAAGAATCCTTTCCGCTGCTGAGGACGAAGCTCTTTCATTAGCAATTAGCCATAAATTTGAGGCCTTTATGGTTCGGCATCAGTTTTATGACGGGCTTAGAAAACTTTTTGTAATTGCCTTCCGGAAGGGAATTTTATAGAAGACTTTGCAATTAACGGACTATCATATTTTATCCGAGTGGCTGTTATCGATGCGCATTCTCTATTTGCCCTAAAAGGATCAATAAAAACTGAGGGAAACGCGTATTAAAACTAAGGGATGGGATTTTTCACTCGTAAAGAATTTAATATCTCCGTCTAAAAGTAAACCTTCTGAGACGGATATAAAGGCGAAAGTTCATTAGGTAAAAAGTAGCTTTTTTAATTATGAACGCGAGCGAATGTCATACCCAGTTGGAGAACCTTAATCTCCAGCAAAATTTCGAACAAAACTCAAGAAGTGCCACGGGGGAAGGTTTTCCTGGAGCCTTCAGGATGAAACTAATTCTAAACGTCAAATTTTTTAATCACCGTATCGAATAAAAAGCAGCATTTGAGTTCGACTTTGGGCAGCGTCAGCTTTCGTCCCGTCGGCGCTGTCGGATTGTTTTTCTCGGTCCCCCCATCCGGCCGCGGTCTTTTGGAAGGTGCTCGAAGAGGCACCGTAAAATTTCCGGCACCGCTCGACGCTCGGGTTCATCCCCGCATCTTCCGAGGATTCTGCATCCCGAGATGAAGGCGCACCTCGAGGGGTTAGGTTTCGCGGACTTAAAAAACCCGCATTTTCGGGCGGAAAATTTCGATTCGGATCCGCACTCCCGGATACCTGCCGCTCCGCGCCCCGGGAAAAAGATAATTTCACACTGGAACCCTGCTGATTTCAATTGCACATTTACATTTTCATTTATTAGGAGCTCTCTTTAACTCGCCGGAAATTTCCCTGCTCGAAGTCATTTAATGTGATTAAGCGAAAGGATGGGGAATGCAGAGCCGAGGCTAAACGACGGTGAATTATTAATGCCCGGTATGATTTGAATTAATCATCGGTTATAAGCGAGCGGCTTTGGCGCGTTCGTAATTTGAAATTTTTGGCTGGTTTTCCGTGATCTCACGGCGAGGGTGGTCCGCACCCTCCGAGTTCTTTCGCCCGGAGGATTTTCCCCCCGAGGCACGGAAAGCAGATTGGCCGGTAAGGAATCCCCGGGTCGCAAATCGGTTGAAAGACGCGATCGGACGGTAGATCGCGACGAGACGTCGGCAAACTCGGGTGCGGCCCGTCCCTCCGGATGAAGCAACCGGAAGTAGCAGGAAAAGGATCCCGGGATCCGGTGCGGTTCGCGCTCGCGAGGATGGGTCATGTGATGCAATGACGTCATCAGTCGGTGTATATAAGGGAGGAAAATTTCGGCGCGTGCGTCAATTCGCGCCGAATGCTCCGGCAGAAAGCGAGGGGATGCTGCGTTTCACGACGAAATGCCGGAGCCTTCATGCATTTCGACAGATATTGGAGAATTCCATGTCAAACTGCAGTCGTCAAGCATCAGAAGTGGAATTCGGCATATGTAACTGGGGGGGGAAAAAAAAAAAAAAATGGAACCGAATGAAGCAAATTGTTCCGGGGGTGACTGCAGCTAAGGATGCAGCTTCCATGGAAGGCACTGGATGTACCATTGAGGCAACATGATCATTTCAAAGTATCTGGGCCAAACGGCGACATTTTCAAGCCAATAACGAGGAAATAAATTACCAACTGCATCAGGTTATTCGTGTACAGAGGCCGGGGAAAATTGAAAGATGCGAAATTTATGTTGTCAATAAGGAACCAGCGATACGTTTAAAAACCGGCGATGCTTTCCGATGGCCTTTTTTCGCTCTCTTTAAAAAAAAAAAAAAAAAAAAAAAAAAAAAAGGAGAATTTTCTGCGGAAGATTTACAGGATCTCCCGGCTATAAACGACTACAATTTGAAATTGGTTTGCTACATTTCCCGAGCCTTAAATTCCCTTTATGTTGGGTGTAGCGAACGAGGCAAACGGGCAGGAAAAGGATCCTCATAATCCTCCGGCTTTGCTACCGATTTTCTGAATTTTTTTGCGATTTACCGAATTTTATTTTATTTTATTTTTATTTTTTATTTTTTCCTTTGTTGCCTGTCTTGAGCAAACCAACCGCACTTCTCGTTCTCGAATTGGCAGGAGAGAAAAATGGGAAATCCCCGTCCGCGTGGTCAAACCCCGAATGCTTTCCGAGCGGCCGCTTTTCCTGCCGGTGCCTCGCTCCCCGGCCACGGTGTTCCAGGTTAATTCCGCGTTCGGCAGGACGTCGCCGGGGAAATTTCGCGTAGACCTGAGAAAATATTTTTTTCCTTTTCCCCCGTCCCGAAAAGAGGAAGTTTCTCCGCCAAGATTTATTGTGCTTCGTTTCTTCCCTGCCTCTTGAACCGGGTCTCTTTCCCTGTTGTTTTCCTCGTTTGGAATTTCGCAGGAAACCTAAATTAATACCGCCGCATGGTTGGGTTTTAACCCTCGATTCGTCCGGGGGAGTTTTTCTTATGAACGTCTTAAGCGAGCGCAAAATCTCCTTGCGAGTTTCATTAGTTGAATAATGTTTATCCGCGGGTGCGGCTCAAACCGCTTTCCCGAGTTCTGCAATTTGCCGCTTTCCACGGGGGTGTCCCCTAATGCTGCCGGACCGTGGTGCGTTCGCTGAAGCTCCTGCTTGGTCCGAGTGAAGTATTTTCTCCGGAAATGCACTCCGGCGGGACAGCAGCGGATATTTAGATTTTTTATTTACGTTAGGCTCGATTCGCAAAATAAATGTTAAATTTTAAACTTAAGCGATCTTTCAATTGAAGCATCACAATTGCCCAAAATGATTAAAATCGTTTTTTCACCCACGTAACGTGGAACAGTCGGGACAGATTTTCTTTTGCGAGATAATTATTCAAATAAATTTGAGATTCAACGTGTTATAAAAACTGCTTGTTTTCATCGTCAGATATTTTTTTCAAAATAATGAAAGCCAATATACATAAAATAATGTATATTTATGCATTGTATGTGTCGTTTCTGATAAAGTAAATTTATATTTTTCGCCCTGGATATGCTTTTAAACCAGTTTTTTGAGTGCGGCCAAGTCGATTTTTTTCAGATTCTTGAAAATGGAGCCCCGATCCGTCGACTTTTTAATGCAGAATACCTTGTCAGCTGCGCAATAAATTATTTCCCTCTTTCCGAATTGTGTGATTTATGTCCAGATCCGTGTCCAGCAGGAAGGTGCCTGATTTTGACGATTCCCTTAAATCGGGAGAGAAAAAAAAAAAAAAAGCAATAACCGAATGTAACGTTTAACGTTTCCCGCAGGAAGGGAAATTGTTTCAAAATGTACAAGCTCTGTGCGCACGATTGCTGGGAAAATTTTCCGATTTGACGCAAATTTCGAATTGGCCACAAATGGATACCATCCGTGTTTTGCTGCGGGCTCTGCGAGTGCGGAAGATGTTCCTGACGTCTGAAAAATATCGCGATATTTTTGTAGAAGGGGATTAAGACCTATTTTTATCTATGTAATTATATATGTACATCATTTTTCCCCTTGCCGTCATTTTTTTTTTCAGCGTGTATAAAGGTACGGCGATTTTATATGCAATGCCATCAGGACAATTTTTATTACAAAAATCTGCTTTTTGACAAGTGTTTGCTGCAATTTTTCCTGCACTTTTTAATCGTTCCGCAGAAAAAGGTTTTAAAGGTACGCTCCAACGGCTCATTTTCCTTTTTGCTTTTCGTAGCAAGTGCTTTACCGTAAAAAAACACACTCAAATAAGATTATCCGAAATTCGGAGAGCTTTAATCACACGGAGTCCGAGCCTTTTCTTCCTTTCGGGACGTTCCCAAGCTTAAAAAGCGAGGAATTCATGGCTGATGGGGGCAACCCAAGAGCTTCTCTTTTTTTTTTTCCGGCCAGGATCAGCTTTTTGATTTCAAATCGATTTTCCGTTTATTCATTCGTTTATTACAATCCGAGGAACCCAATCTTGTGCGTTTTCCCGCACCAGAAAAAGGTTCCGCGCTGCAGTCCCGATATTCGTGGATGGACCGGCACCACAGCCGTCATGGCGGTTTAACCTTTGGGTATCCCAGTGAATTATAACAATTTCATCGAAGGGTTTCATTTATTTATTTTTTCTGGGAAGTGTTACCGATCAGAATGAAAACCGACCCCTTTTCCCAACGTGTCCCCCCCCCCCCCCATCCCTGGAAGTGTCCAGAGCTCCAAGGTTGGAGCTAAACCCGATTTAAGTGGAAGCTGACCCTTCCCACCCAAAGCATTCCCTGATTTCCTGAAATCCCCACTTTCCAGGGTGTTTTTCCCGCTGTCCCTGAGCTGTTTTCCCCCCCGTGTCTGATCCTGGGTGGGTGTCAGAGCCCCCTCCCCACAGCTCCCACAGGCACACCCAGTGCAGGTGCTGCTTTTGGCTCATCTTTAGGCTGGGCTTTGTAAATCCAGACCTCGAGTTTAGGCTTTAAAAGCAAAGCTTGGCTTGGTGGAAGTCGGAGCTGCTGCTTCTCAGAGCTCTTTGGCTTTAAATTCTTTAAATTCCTCATCCTTATTTTTTTTTAATTTTTTCCCCCCTGAGCTCAAGGGATGCGGAGAACT